>SJXQ01011022.1:0-78490 GCA_006408695.1 Aepyceros melampus | reverse complement strand
ATTGTTCTGAATATTACACACTATATAATCAGTTTTGATAGAAGGATCAAAGGTGTAAATTCCATGATAACTCAGTGAAGACATTTATCAGAAGCCTTACTGGGGAGGACAGAGGTAGGGAGGATAACAATTTACAGTGAAATCATCCTAGTCAGCATATTGATGTGTAGGTTTACTTGAATACAGACTATGCACTTAATCTTCTCTTAAGAGTACATAAAACCAAAAATAAAATTCATTAAAATTATATTTTCCAGTTATGATATATAATAAATGCAAAAATATGATTTCTAAATTTATGGTGCAGGTGCTAACTATGGGAAGCAATGAACATTTATAATTTGCCCATGAAGCAGAACTAGTTATGTTTCTAAAGGAGTTCGTTTAATCTCTCTCTGTTTACTTTGGAACCAGCAGTGTATAGGTGAATATGGGAAAAAACAAAACATGGAGGATGCTCTCAAGAAATATATTGGAGCACCATGTATGAAATAATCTATACATATGTTGCGTGTTTTATTTTTTAATCATTTTTCTAAGTCAGAGCTTCTCAAAGTGTAAGATAGTAATCTCTAAGCATCAGAAAAGCCAGGGGCCCTCCATTTATCCTATTGTTCCATATGTGTAATATGTGTTTTTTGATAGTACAAATGTTGAGAAGGATAGGCCTGGCAACAAATACAGAAAGTCCAAAAAAGGAAACATCATTATGGATTTCAGGACAGAAGGAAGATAGAAGAGGTTTTTGGCAAGACTAACATAGTATTCAGTAGATGTATCTTCTCTCTCTGCTTAGCTCAAAAGAGCCATGGCTGGCTGACATCCTATGTCTGGCTTCTCAAGGTATACCGTCTAGCTGCCTGTGTATATGTGGGCATAAACAAGAGAGAAAGGAAGATTGTGTGGGACAGAGCCAAGGTGATTTTAGAGCACTATAATTGATTCGTCTATTCAGGAGTCCTGTAGAAATCAAGGTCAGTCTAAATATAAGGCAGAAAACCCTGATCTATAGTGCAGTAACTGAATGCTTGCACAGTCCAGGCTTATTCAAACCCATATGGGAGAATCTGTGAGATGAGTGAGTTTAATTTGTGAATCAAGTACAACTTATATCTTTTAATGGTGCACAAAATAACATTTTACTTTTCCCAGAGATGACAAAATGTGGTTTAATTGAAAAAATAAAAAAGAAGATACTTGTCAGTAACTGTTCAAAAATGGAAATAAACACAAGACCATTCATGTTTCAATTCAAAAGTTTTTGCAAACTTATGTTTCATCATTCATAGAAATTCTAATTTTACTACATTCATCTTAAAACTCCAGTATATTTCTAGGTCATAGTTAATAAATTCAAACTCCATGATTTTAGGTGATCTAGCCAAATTTATTTTAACTACAAGAAACATAAAATATAGTTAAAATTATACTACTTTGTGTTAGGTGGAATTCAGGTTAGTTCATCTCACTATTACTTTTGCAACATAAAAAGTTCTCTCTTCCAGATCTATTTGATTTATTTACTCAAGAATAAATAAAATTTAAGGAAATGTTCTCATATAAAAACCTGTAGTGTATTTTTATTTTAATAAAATAGAAACATTATTTAAAATAAGCTTAAGGAATGTGAATTTATTATCATGCAGTCTCATGCGCAAAGCAGTTACCTATACACATCACAGGAGTCTTTTATATTTAAAATCCTTTTATTTCCCCGAGGCCACTGTTCAAATGATTCACAGGGGATAATTTGTTTTGTTCAGTGGATTCCTGATTGTTGTACAAGGAAAAGTTCTTTCACCTTTCATTCAACAATTCATCTTCCTGTGGTGATTTATTTTATTATTTCTAGACATTGCTTTATAACCTACTGACTTGGCATGCACTTTTTTTTTTCTTTCTTTCTGGGAACCAGCTGAACCTTAAATAAGTACGTAGGTTATAACAAGTTGTAAGCTTCTTGAATTATACGTTATTGTAGATAATTCTGTTGTCTTGTTTTGCACATTTTTACAAATATGCCAACATGGTATTGCCTAAAGTTGAGAGGAACATTTATATCAATTATTTAGAATTATTGTTGGTAAATGAGATGCAATTAAAATACATATGAGGTGGCAAAATCAATGGTGAAATAATATTTGGGGATATAGGAAATATTTGTTGCTATGTCATAAGGCTGTAATTTCACTCTAACTATAATGACTCCAAGATAAAAGTGGCATTTATAAAAAAGGGAGAGAAGGAGAAAGAAAGAGATCGCATCAGATTCTTTATATATGCCAGTGCTATTTCAATTATGTTCAAGTTACAAATGAAAATATGTACAAGATTCTGGAATTCAACTGTTCAAAGTGGTCATACAGTTCTCTTTTGTATTATACTTCTTTTTCAATAGAATCCACATACAACCTGTCAGTGTACAGCAACTTATAAAACATGTTATATTATGATATAATTATCACACTTTTCCTTACTAGTTTACTAGTACATTTTATGTGAGGTGAAGTCGCTCAGTCGTGTCCAACTCTTTGCGACCCCATGGACTGTAACCTACTAGGCTTCTCAGTCCATGGGATTCTCCAGGCAAGAATACTGGAGTGGATTGCCATTTCCTTCTCCAGAGGATCTTCCCAACCCAGGGATCAAACCCAGGTCTCCCGCATTGGAGGCAGACGCTTTAACCTCTGAGCCACCAGCTGTACCAATACCTAATTTGGGGAAGAAAAAAAAAAGAATCAACATTCATTGCAGCTTGTACAGTAAAATGTGTTACATAAAATCAACAATTCAAAGCGTGCCAAGTCTCTCAAGTTTTTCATTGTTTTGATAACTATTGAAATTTCTGAAATCTTATAATTGGATCTATAACTGGGCTAGAGATCAACCATGTAAGAAGCCGACTATTTAAATCTTTGGCTTTGGGTTAGTGACATTTAATGCCATATATCTATTGGAAAAGGCAATGGCACCTCACTCCAGTACTCTTGCCTGGAAAATCCCATGGACGGAGGAGCCTGGTAGGCTGCAGTCCATGGGATCGCTAAGAGTCGGACAGGACTGAGCGAGTTCACTTTCACTTTTCACTTTCCTGCGTCGGAGAAGGAAATGGCATCCCACTCCAGTGTTCTTGCCTGGAGAATCCCAGGGACAGAGGAGCCTGGTGGGCTGCCGTCTATGGGGTCGCAGAGAGTTGGACACAATTGAAGCGACTTAATAATAATAGTCCCTTCACATAAGATAAAATTTGCTAACAGAATTTTTCAGGAATTTTGTTCCCATTGCATTGTGTTTATCTTGATAAAGTAAAGGAGAAAAATCGAATAAAATAATTGATTACTAAGATTTTTTAAAATGGAGTCCAAGGGATATAAATTTCAGTCCTCCTTCAGTTTAAGTGTGGAGTTGGCAAGATCATAAACCTCAGTCTTATTCTCTATTAAATGATCCATTCTAGCTCTCACGTTCTATAAATCTGTCACAGGACTTGGTTCTGGATTCTAGATTTAATTCTCAACTCTTTCTTTTACTTTATTCATAATAGATGCAACATATATTGCAATACAAGAGATGCAAATTCAAACCCTTGGTCGGGAAGATCCCCTGGAGGAGAGCACGGCAACCCACTCCAGTATTCTTGCCTGGAGACTCTCAAGGACAGAGGAGCCTGTGGATTAGTCCAGGGGGGTCACAGAGAGTCCAAAACTATTGAAGCGACAGAGTATACACACACATATTGATTATCAAACCCTTGGATGTGTAAAAATTTTTTTTTAAACTAACTACTGTTCATTTGGATTCTGCTCCACATATGCACCTGCTTACAAGTGCATCAAAAATAAGGCAATGTTTCAAAAGGCCAAATTTAAGTAAGAAAAAATTACATTAGAGAGCAGCCAGTTGCTTCTGCACACTGTTTAATCTGTTCCCATATCAGAAGCTCTTTAGTGAAGTTGTTCTATAAAGTGATGTTGTGCTTTTATAGTATGATAGAAAGGTTGTGGAAAGTCATATCAAAAAAGTCAATGAAAGTATACACATGGAAAATTTCTCTATTTTTGCCTCAGAATTAGTTTTAACAAAACAACAAAAAAAATAAAAGCAAGTCCTCTTCCCTTAGTCTACCGCTAATGTGTCATTTCATCTCCAATGTTTCTTTCATAACAAATGAGATCACTTTTTCTTTCAATGTGCTTCATATGGAATTTACAACAGTTGCCATATAAAGGGTTTACAGAGGTCCATCATGAATCTCAAAACCATCTCAGGCTCCACCAAGATATAGGTAGAGATATGATCATGGACATAAAAATGATTCCTGAATTATGGAGAGGGGCAAAATCATAAAGAGAGAGAGAAAAAGACAGACAGAGAGAGGACACCTACTGAGGTGTTGTATTCTGATTGGAAAAGGAAGAGAATGCGTTGTCTTGAAAGATGAGTAAAGGGAAAGTTTTGATGATGAAGAGTTAATCCACAATGGCAGATTCTATGGATTTCAATTAAAATCAAGGCTGTCATTCACACTAGGATTAGGCAAGATAAAGAATTAATGTCTGTGATAAAGACAGATTGTATAGATTTAGGAGAGAAAAATGCAGCATATTCTGAGTTGAAGAGCAAACATGAGTATGAGAAAGTCAGCAAGTCAAAAATACTCTCAAAAGATTAACTATGTATTAGTAAGACAAATCCCGAAGAAAGGCAATGCCAAAGAATGCTCAAACTACCACACAATTGCACTCATCTCACACGCTAGTAAATTAATGCTCAAAATTCTCCAAGCCAGACTTCAGCAGTACGTGAACCGTGAACTTCCAGATGTTCAAGCTGGTTTTAGAAAAGGCAGAGGAACCAGAGATCAAATTGCCAACATCCCCTGAATCATGGAAAAAGCAAGAGAGTTCCAGAAAAACATCTATTTCTGCTTTATTGACTGTGCCAAAGCCTTTGACTGTGTGAATCACAATAAACTGTGGAAAATTCTGAAAGAGAAGGGAATACCAGACCACCTGACCTGCCTCTTGAGAAATCTATATGCAGGTCAGGACTAGAGAATTAGACATGGAACAACAGACTGGTTCCAAATAGGAAAAGGTGTACTCAAGGCTGTATATTGTCACCTTGCTTATTTAACTTCTATGCAGAGTACATCATGAGAAACACTGGACTGGAAGAAACACAAGCTGGAATCAAGATTGCCGGGAGAAATATCAATAACCTCAGGTATGCAGATGACACCACCTTTATGGCAGAAAGTGAAGAGGAACTAAAAAGCCTCTTGATGAAAGTGAAAGAGGAGAGTGAAAAAGTTGGCTTAAAGCTCAAGATTCAGAAAACAAAGATCATGGCATCTGGTCCCATCACTTCATGGGAAATAGATGTAGAAATAGTGGAAACAGTGTCAGACTTTATTTTGGGGGGCTCCAAAATCACTGCAGAGGGTGACTGCAGCCATGAAATTAAAAGGTGCTTACTCCTTGGAAGAAAAATTATGACCAACCTAGACAGCATATTCAAAAGCAGAGACATTACTTTGCTAACAAAGGTCCGTCTAGTCAAGGCTATGGTTTTTCCTGTGGTCATGTATAGATGTGAGAGGTGGACAGTGAGGAAGCCTGAGCACCAAAGAATTGATGCTTTTGAACTGTGGTGTTAGAGAAGACTCTTGAGAGTCCCTTGGACTGCAAGGAGATCCAACCTGTCCATTCTAAAAGAGATCAGCCCTGGGTGTTCTTTGGAAGGACTGATGTTAAAGCTGAAACTCCAGTACTTTGGCCACCGCATGTGAAGAGTTGACTCACTGGAAAAGACTCTGATGCTCGGCGGGATTGGGGGCAGGAGGAGAAGGGGACGACAGAGGATGAGATGGCTGGATGGCATCACTGACTCGATGGACGTGAGTTTGAGTGAACTCCAGGAGTTGGTGATAGACAGAAAGGCCTGGCATGCTGTGATTCATGGGGTCGCAAAGAGTCAGACAGAAGTGAGCGACTGAACTGAACTGAACTGAGAGCTAAATGGTAATAACTGAAAGATCCATACTGAGGTTGCTTTATTTTGTTTTACTTAGAAGTATGTACTAACGGCTTTTCTGTTCGCTCAATGGTAAAGAATCCACCTGCCACACAGGAGACATGGATTCCATCTCTGGTCTGGGAAGATCCCACATGCTGTAGAACAACTAAGCCCATGCGCTACAACTACTAAGCCTGTGCTCTAGAGCCCTGGAGCCACAACTATTGAACCCATGTGCTACAGCTACTGGAGACCATGTACCCATGCTTCGCAACAAGAGAAGTCACCACAATGAGAAGCCCATGCACTGCAACTAGGGAGTAGCCCCTATACTCCACAACTAGTGAAAAGTCGACACAGTTACTAATTAAAAACACAGCACAACCAAAAATAAAATAAATAAATCAATAAATAATTTTTTAAGCATGTACTAAGATAAGGGACTTGTGAGGAGATTTAATAATCAAGATATAGAGAGGAAGACACTAAAAATACAAAAGAAATAACGATGGCACTTGGATCAGAAAAAAAGCATTGCACATGGAATTAGCCATTATATGGACTAAGATAAAAGGTCGGGGGCGGGGGAGGGGAGTGGATGCAGATATAGGAAAGGGGAAATACAGATGGGAATAGGGAGCTGAGAAACTGCACTCCTACAAGGAGATCCAACCAGTCAATCCTAAAGGAAATCAGTCCTAAATATTCATTGGAAGGACTGATGCTGAAACTGAAACTCCAATACTTTGGCCACCTAATGGGAAGAACTGACTCATTTGTAAAGATCCTGATGCTGTGAAAGATTGAAGGTGGGAGGAGAATGGGATGACAGAGAATGAGATGGTTGGATGGCATTACCGACTTGATGGACATGAGTTTGAGTAAGCTCTGGGACTTGGTGATGGATAGGGAAGCCTGGCCTGCTGCAGTCCATTTGGGTCACAAAGAGCTGGACACAACTGAATGACTGAACTGAACTGAACTGAATGGATTCCCTTTAGACAGTGTAATAAGGACTTTCTCTTTGGAAGGAATGATACTAAAACTGAAGCTCCAGTACTTTGGCCACCTTATGCGAAGAGTTGACTCATTGGAAAAGACCCTGATGCTGGGAGGGATTGGGGGCAGGAGAGAAGGGGATGACCGAGGATGAGATGGCTGGATGGCATCATGGACTCAATGGATGTGAGTCTGAGTGAACTCCGGGAGTTGGTGATGGACAGGGAGGCCTGGCGTACTGCGATTCATGGGGTCGCAAAGAGTCGGACATGACTGCGCAACTGAACTGAACTGAACTGTACATCTTTAGTGATATTGTTAGTTATATTAGTTATATTATTAGTTATATTATATATTAGTTATATATATATAATATATATATTAGTTACATATATTAGTTATATTATTAGTTATAATTCTAGTTCAATGAGTCATATTTGTTTCTACTTCCTCTTCAATATCTGCTGGCACTGATAAGTGTATATTTAGTAATATGTTCCATCTTCTGGGTATTAATGAAGAAATTAGTCTCCATTATAGATCTATATGTGCTCTTTAGCAAGTATATTATCTTGCTCAAATGTATGTCATTAAAACATCTTGAAAAAGCCTTTTAAAGTTTGTTAATTCATATTCACTTCTTACAGCTGTGATGTGAATACCCTTTGGGGTTGCCGTGTAGCAGTCTTTTCTATGACCTGAAGGTCACAAGTTTTTGCCTTATTCACCTTGTTACCTCTTTCTCTGATTACTAAATTTTAGATTCATGTATAAAGAAAGAGCTCTAATTTGGTGTATTAAGTAACAAAGGATGAAAACTACCCATTCATAGGCTCAAGATGGCTTCTTTCATTTCCTGTATGCAAATATTAATAAAAGGATGTAAGATTCTTCTAAAACTGTATTTTTACATTCATATAAATGAATCTATTAAAAAAGCTCTTTAAACCATAGAATTATCTCATCTTCAAACTCATAATATATATTTTTGAGATAAACTCCTGAAATGTTTTTTCTCACACTTTTTAGCTGATAAATAATACTTAAATATTGAGAATCATTTCATCAGTTTCTGTTCAGTGAAACTCTTCAACAATACCAACTCTAATTATAATCATAAAATAAATTTGTAGCAGATTTCTAGATTTTTCCTTCCTTTTAATCATGTATTATATTTCATGCATTTCAGTTCAGTTCAGTTCAGTCACTCAGCCTTGTCCGACTCTTTGAGACCCCATGAATCGCAGCACGCCAGGCCTCCCTGTCCATCACCAACTCCAGGAGTTCACTCAGATTCTCATCCATCGAGTCCGTGATGCCATCCAGCCATCTCATCCTCTGTCGTCCCCTTCTTCTCCTGCCCATAATCCCTCCCAGCATCAGAGTCTTTTCCAATGAGTCAACTCTTCGCATGAGGTGGCCAAAGTACTGGAGTTTCAGCTTTAGCATCATTCCTTCCAAAGAAATCCCAGGGCTGATCTCCTTCAGAATGGACTAGTTGGATCTCCTCGCAGTCCAAGAGACTCTCAAGAGTTTTCTCCAACACCACAGTTCAAAAGCATCAATTCTTCAGCACTCAGCCTTCTTCAGAGTCCAACTCTCACATCCATACATGACTACTGGAAAAACCATAGCCTTCATGTATTTACTGCATGCAAAATAATTAACAATGCATCAGAAGGATAACAAAAGAAGCAGGATATATATTTTCTATACTGCCATAGATGATTTTATTGCCATTAATTTTGCCTAGAAGAAAAGATCTCATCTTTCTCTTTCCTCTAAAATGCACCAATTTTTTCCAAGACATTATAAGTTTTTTGCTTTGGTAAGGAATGCAGCCACCCTAGAAATGTCTCATTTGTAAACAGAGAACCTTAATAATTATTTGTAGATTTTCAGATGAGGATACAGAGCTTAGACACAGGGTTGGAAGATAACTACAGTGTGAACTAGGGCTTAGCAATAGAAAGGAGAGGCCCTAGAAATATAACAAGGGACCTGAATCTGAAGATAACATTTAGGCAGTGAAAAATCATCTTCTCTGGGAAATATATGATGCAGTTCTAGCCAGAGTGATGTCTAACACTGGATTTACAGTTATTTCCAGTTCTATGTGGTAGTTGCATCCTGCTACTTCCTAACCTTTAGAAACGTCTGCCAAACAAAACCACCTGGTGTTAGGGTAAATTTAGGGGAATGAAAGAACAGTGATGAAATCTAGCAAAGGACAACACTAGATAAGCAGGCTAAAGCAGAAAAGATATACTGGCTGCCTCAGCAATAAATATGATGTAAACCACTTGTCCTCCATATAATAAAGGAAAGAAGGGCAGATAGTGGGATGCTGCTTAAAATCTGTAGAAAATACTAATAGTGCCTTGCTTCCCTTATTGCCAGAGGAACGTGATACATGACTAAGGCAGCAGAACGCAGACACATGGATTCATTCTGCATATTGTATATTGCTAATGTCCTCTAAATTTGAAAAGTGCTGAAAATTCACATGCAAGATGGTTAAATTAATTAATCTTAGGCAAGCTACAATTAAAAAAAACATATACTTACAAAGAAGTAAAGATGTAAAAATGTGTGTTACTTGGAAGGTTTAAGTGGTGTCAGCTTTCAAGAAGAGGAGAAAAGCTTTGAGAAAGCTTGAAGAAAGTAAATAACTAAGAAGTTACTTCCCAAGCAAGAACAGTATGTTCCAAGGCATGAGAGAGGGTTAATTTTGAGCATTTTATACTATTATTAATTGATGTTTTCTAACGATTGATTGCTAAGAACAATTCAATGTGTAACAGCACAAAAAGAGAGAGACCTTCTTTCTAGTATAAATATTTAAGGCATTTTGAAGCTGGAAAGACATTGAGAAGCATACCAACATTCTTGCAAGTTTTGGTATTGAAACAGCTTAGTCAAAATTCTATTGATTACTTCACTTGATTTCTACTTCATACATACTATGTGCCAGACATTGCAGAAGCCACTGTGAACAGATTTTGTTCTTGCTGTTATAGAGTTTATTTATATACTAGTGGAGCAGAAAAACAATAAGAATGCTTGCTGCTCTGTGTTCTAGTTACTATGACTACATAAACAAGCACCCTAAAACTGAGTAGCTTAAAACAAAAACAAACCATTTTGTGCATCAGCCTGATATTTGTGCAGCACTGAGGCAGTGAAAAGTTTCAAAGTTGAAATCATCTGAAGGTTCATTCATTTACATGTCTCATGTTTGAAGCTGGCTGCGAATCAAAACTTTTCTGGAACTGTTGGCTGGAATATCTATACACAACCTCTCAGTATGACCAGGACATCCTTAGAACATGGTTTATGGATTCAGCCCCAGAAAAGAAAGAAAGGAAGGCAGAGTAAGAAGAAGGAAGAAGAGGAAGAAGAGAGAGAGAGAGGTTGATTTTCAGAATATCACAGAATATCTATGTAGCCCTTTTTTATTTAGCCTTAGAAATCATGCAGATTTATCCTTTTCAACCCATCTTATTCTTTGGAACTGTTATATCCCACCTAGATTAAACAGGAGAGGGAAACTGACTCCACTGAAATGTTGCAAAGTTCTAAAGGAGGATTTGTGAGCTGAGATATATCTGTGATCATTTTGGGAACATACAATCTGTCACATTCTCTTATTTTAGTTTCTGGTTTAATAAATAAAAACTCAAATATGATATTCATGAAATTTGTTTTTTTTTTATTTTAAAATCTTTCTCATACCTTTCTTGTTCCTCTTTGGAGTTATTACTCTTATTGTTGTTGTTTTATTACTACTACTGGCTTATTGACTTGTGAGCTTCCAAATCCTACTTCCCTTTAACTTTTACTTTTCACTGACCTAATAATTTGAGTGATGCATTTGAAAGTTAGTATTGTAAAATATCTAGTTAAAGAACTATGTTAACATTTTAGTTCAGAACATTTAATTAATAATGTTCATTTGAAAGAAAGTAGTACTTTATCAAGTCATTTTTAGGATGAGTATATGATTCACAATGGGTTTCCCATGTAGGTCAGTGATAAAGAATCCATCTGATAATGTAGGACACACAGGAGATGTAAGTTCAATCCTTGGGTCAGGAAGATCCCTGGAAAAGGAAATGGCAACCCACTCCAGTATTCTTGCCTGCAGAGTCCCATAGACAGAAGAGTCTGGCAGTCTACAGTTCACAGTATTGTTGAGTCAGACACACCTGAGCACACACATGCACACATAATTCGCATCAACATTTGTAGAAAAAATATATGTATATATATCAAACTGTGTCCACTATCCACAGATAATCTCCATGAGAATTATCATTTCATTCATTTTATTATGATTTAACCTGAATAACTTATTGACTTGGTCTAATGACCAACCTAGATAGCATATTCAAAAGCAGAGATATTACTTTGCTGACTAAGGTCTGTCTAGTCAAGGCTATGGTTTTTCCTGTGGTCATGTATGGATGTGAGAGTTGGACTGTGAAGAAAGCTGAGTGCCGAAGAATTGATGCTTTTAAACTATGGTGTTGGAGAAGACTCTTGAGAGTCCCTTGGACTGCAAGGAGATCCAACCAGTCCATTCTGAAGGAGATCAGTCCTGGGATTTCTTTGGAAGGAATGATGCTGAAGCTGAAACTCCAGTACTTTGGCCACCTCATGCAAAGAGTTGACTCATTGGAAAAGACTCTGATGCGGGGAGGGATTGTGGGCAGGCGGAGAAGGGGACAACAGAGGATGAGATGGCTGGATGGCATCACTGACTCAATGGACATGTGTCTGAGTGAACTCCGAGGGTTGGTGTTGGACAGGGAGGCCAGTGTGCTGCAATTTATGGGGTCGCAGAGAGTCGGACATGGCTGAGTGAGTGAACTGAACTGAACTGAATGTAAAAAGAAAAAAATCTTACCATAAATAAATACTCTATGGCTCATAATATTGTTCAAAGATGTTAATATGTTATGTTCTGTGGTAGAAACTGTTTCTCCCTTTAAAAATATTGAGACAGTGACAAAGGATGTTATGAAAAAAAGTGATTGTATTAGAAACAACACAAAGAATGTGGCACTTTTGTTCAGATAAGGTAAGAGTTCATGAAAGTGGAAAGGGTCATTGGTGAAATGATTATACTGCTCAAAATGACATCATCAGGCTGACACTTCATTTTTTTTTTTAAAGATTAGTATGCAGAAAACTATTTCTGCTCTTTGAAAATGTCAAATAAAATGCTACTTTTCCAAAGTGTGAACCAATGTTAATCTAAACATTACAAGCATAAATGATGTTAAGGAAACAAATTTAATATATACTATTAATCAGACATTATCACATGTTCCTAAAATGTTCAGATATTTTTAGAGAAACTTTGAAGAAGATTAAAAGTCCACATAAATAATAGATTAAGAATCTATTATTCTTAGAAACATCAACTATACTTTTGTACACTGGAGGATAAAGAATAATGAAAGGCTTAGAAATTCAAGCAAAAGGAAAATTATCTTACTTAAACTGAAATAATAAGATAGAACTAAATGCACAATTAATTTGAGAGAAAACAACATGATTTACTGGATTAAGAATAGGTGAATACTAATTAGATAATAGTGTACTACTAATTAGATATAATTTAACCTGCCTCCCTGTACTCCATTGTCTTTGTTGTAATAGTAATTTTTTTCCTTGGCCCCCTGGCAAGGCTACTGTGAACTAACATGAGACTATCTCTAATACTTTTACATTAATATTGAGACTGTTTCTAAACTTTGTAGATATTCTTATGCATAAATCTTTTATGCATATGCTAATGTGTTAATACAATTAATTCTTAATAGAGGAAATGCAAATCAAAGGCTGTGTGTATTTTAATTTTAGAAGATGTCCAACATATGGTTTATCTTCTGGGATATAGTCAGATGACTGTCTATGTTCTTCTAACAAAAATCAGTGACATCTATATTTCCAACTTCTTATGTTGTACAAACAAAGAAATATTTCTTGGGCTTTTTCCTCCTAAATCCCCACCAACTATAAGAAATGTAGCACATGCACACCTTATCTCACCAAGGGAATAGACCAAGAAGAGGAGAATTAGGGAAGAAAAGATTAAAGATGTTAATCAGATTCTTCTGCATGGCTAGCACTGAATTACGTCTCAATGAACATGTCTCTAGACAAAACTCTGTTAGCCTTTGCCCTGCTTCATTTTATACAAGGCCAAATTTGCCTCTTACTTCAGGTATCGCTTGACTTCCTACTTTTGCATTCCAGTCCCCTATGATGAAAAGGACATCTTTTTTAGGGTGTTAGTTCTAGAAGGTCTTGTAAGTCTTCTTCAGCATTATTGGTTGGGATATAGACTTGGATTATTGTGATATTGAATGGTTTGCCTTGGAAAGAAAAAGAGATCATTCTGTCATTTTTGAGATTGCACCCAAGTACTGCATTTCAGACTCTTCTGTTGACTATGAGGGCTACTCCATTTCTTCTAAGGGATTCTTGCCCACAGTAGTAGATAAAAGGGTCATCTGAATTAAATTTGCCCATTCCAGGCCATTTAGTTCAATGATTCCTAAAATGTGGATTTTCACCCTTCCCAACTCCTGTTTGACCACTTCCAATTTGCCTTAATTTATGGCCTAACATTCCAGGTTCCTATGCAATATTGTTCTTTACAGCATCAGACTTTACATCCATCACAAGTCACATCCACAACTGGACATTGTTTTTGCTTTGGCTCTGTCACATCATTCTTTCTGGAGTTATTTCTCCAGAATTTATGATTTTGATGAATTGATGCACTGAAGAATTTATGTTTTTGAACTGTGGTGTTGGAGAAGACTCTTGAGAGTCCCTTAGACTTCAAGAAGATCAAACCAGTCAATCCTAAAGGAAATCAGTCATGAGTATTCATTGGAAGGACTGATGCTAAACTTGAAGCTCCAATATTTTGGCCACCTGATGCAAAGAACTGACTCATTGGAAAAGACCCTGATGCTGGAAAAGATTGAAGGCAGGAGGAGAAAGGGATGACAGAGGGTGAAATGGTTGGATGGCATCACCAACTCGATAGATATGAATTTGAGCAAGCTCTGGGAGTTGGTGATGGACATGGAAGCCTGGCATGCTGCAGTCCATGGGATTGCAAAGATTCAGACATGACTGAGCGCCTGAAATGAACTGAACTGAACATGTTCTCACATAACACAATATTTTGGCCACCTGATGCAAAGAACTGACTCATTGGAAAAGACCCTGATGCTGGAAAAGATTGAAGGCAGGAGGAGAAAGGGATGACAGAGGGTGAAATGGTTGGATGGCATCACCAACTCGATAGATATGAATTTGAGCAAGCTCTGGGAGTTGGTGATGGACATGGAAGCCTGGCATGCTGCAGTCCATGGGATTGCAAAGATTCAGACATGACTGAGCGCCTGAAATGAACTGAACTGAACATGTTCTCACATAACATTTTTTTTCTCATGACATGTTTTTTTCACATCACATTCTTTCCTTTTGAAAACCCGTATAGGCCTTTGTGAAAATGTTACATATAATTACATGGTGTACTTCAATATACGGTGCCTTATTCTCTGACTGTGGCTCAGATCATGAACTCGTTAATACCAAATTCAGACTTAAATTGAAGAAAGCAGGGAAAACCGCTAGACCATTCAGGTGTGACTTAAATCAAATCCCTATGATTATACAGTGGAAGTGAGAAATAGATTTAAGTGCCTAGATCTGATAGAGTTCTTGATGAACTATGGAATGAGGTTCATGACATTGTACACGAGACAGGGATCCAGACCATCCCCATGGAAAAGAAATGCAAAACAGCAAAATGGCTGTCTGGGTAAGCCTTACAAATAGCTGTGAAAAGAAGAGAAGGGAAAAGCCAAGGAGAAAAGGAAAGATATAAACATCTGAATGCAGAGTTCCAAAGAATAGCAAGAAGAGATAAGAAACCCTTCTTCAGCGATCAATGCAAAGAAATAGAGGAAAACAACAGAATGGGAAAGACTAGAGATCGCTTCAAAAAAATTAGAGATTTTCTTATAAAATCTCTTTAGAAAGTTAGCATTTCATGCAAAGATTGGCTCAATAAAGGACAGAAATGGTATGGACCTAACAGAGGCAGAAGATATTAAGAGGTGGCAAGAATGCACAGATGAACTGTACAAAAAGGATCTTCATGACTCAGATAATCACGATGGTGTGATCACGCATCTAGAGCCAGACATCCTGGAATGTGAAGTCAAGTGGGCCTTAGAAAGCATCACTATGAACAAAGCTAGTGGAGATGGTGGAATTCCAGTTGAGCTGTTTCAAATCCTGAAAGATGATGCTGTGAAAGTGCTACACTCAATATGCCAGCACATTTGGAAAACAGCAGTGGCCACAGGACTGGAAAAGGTCAGCTTTCATTCCAATCTCAAAGAAAGGCAATGCCAAAGAATGCTCAAACTACCGCACAATTGCACTCATCTCACACGCCAGTAAAGTAATGCTCAAAATTCTCCAAGCCAGGCTTCAGCAATACGTGAACCGTGAACTTCCTGATGTTCAAGCTGGTTTTAGAAAAGGCAGAGGAACCAGAGATCAAATTGCCAACACCCGCTGGATCATGGAAAAGCAAGAGAGTTCCCGAAAAACATACATTTCTGCTTTATTGACTATGCCAAGGCCTTTGACTATGTGAACCACAATAACCTGTGGAAAATTCTGAAAGAGAAGGGAATACCAGACCACCTGACCTGCCTCTTGAGAAATCTGTATACAGGTCAGGAAGCAACAGTGAGAACTAGACATGGAACAAAAGACTGATTCCAAATAGGAAAAGGAGTACGTCAAGGCTGTATACTGTCACCCTGCTTATTTAACTTCTATGCAGAGTACATCATGAGAAATGCTGGACTGGAAGAAACACAAGCTGGAATCAAGATTGCTGGGAGAAATATCAATAACCTCAGATATACAGATGACACCACCCTTATGGCAGAAAGTGAAGAGGAACTAAAACGCCTCTTGATGAAAGTGAAAGAAGAGAGGAAAAAGTTGGCTTAAAGCTCAACATTCAGAAAACAAAGATCATGGCATCTGGTCCTATCACTTCATGGAAACAGATGGGGAAACAGTGTCAGACTTTATTTTTTTGGGCTCCAAAATCACTGCAGATGATGATTGCAGCCATGAAATTAAAAGATGCTTACTCCTTGGAAGAAAAGTTATGACCAACCTAGATAGCATATTGAAAAGCAGAGACATTACTTTGTCAACAAATTTCATCTAGTCAAGGCTATGGTTTTTCCTGTGGTCATGTATGGATGTGAGAGTTGGACTGTGAAGAAGGCTGAGCACTGAAGAACTGATGCTTTTGAACTGTGGTGTTGGAGAAGACTCTTGAGAGTCCCTTGGACTGCAAGGAGATCCAACCAGTCCATTTTGAAGGAGATCAGCCCTGGGATTTCTTTGGAAGGAATGATGCTAAAGCTGAAACTCCAGTACTTTAGCCACCGCATGCGAAGAGTTGACTCATTGGAAAAGACTTTGATGCTGGGAGGGATTGGGGGAAGGAGAAGAAGGGGACGACCAAGAATGAGATGGCTGGATGGCATCACTAACTCTATGGACGCAAGTCTGAGTGAACTCCGGGAGTTGGTGATGGACATCAAGGCCTGGCGTGCTGTGATTCATGGGGTTGCAAAGAGTCGGACATGACTGAGCGACTGAACTGAACTGAACTGAAATATATAACTCCACAAACCACAATCAAGCAGAAAGCCAAAGTGATTTTTAGTATTAAAAATGAATCATGCACTTTGAACTTCTAGTCTGACATGTAAAGAGCTTGGAACTCACCACTCATCTCCTTACAAGGAAAAAACAGCTGAACAAATTGAAAATCAACAACTCTTCTTAGATCCACAAAAGAATTGTTTTCACAGGGTAGACTTCTGCCCTCAAAACTAAACTGGCCAGCACAGAGATCAGCCATTTTGAAATACCCTCAGAGCTCTCTGCTGTCTTTAGAAAGAGAGGCCTTCTCTCAAAGGAAGCTATTTTATGACAGCCTAAACAACTTGAGTTTTATCAAAGCCTAACCAACCTGAAGGAAGGGATCTATTTAATTCCAACCCCCCTCTGGTCTTTAATTTGTTGTTGTTCAGTTGCTAAGTCATGTCCAACTCTTTGTGACCCCATGGACTGCAGCAAACCAGGCTTCCCTGTCCTTCATGTTCTTACAGAGTTTGCTCAAACTCACGTCCATTGAGTCAGTGATGCCAACTAACCATGTCATCCACTGTCACCCCTTTCTCCTCCAGCCCTCAATATTTCCCAGCTTAAGATTTTTTTCAGTGAGTTCACCTTTGCCTCAGGTGGTCAAAGCATTAGGACTTCAGCTTCTGCATCAGTCTTTCCAATGAATATTCCTCCTGATTTCCTTTAGAATTGATGATTTGATCTCCTTGCAGTCCAAGGGACTCTCAAGAGTCTTCTCCAGCCCCACAGTTTGGAGGCACCAATTCTTCAGCGTTAAGCCTTCTTACGGTCCATCTGTCACATCTGTACCTGACTACTGGAAAAACCATAGTTTTGATTATTCAGACTTTTGTTAACAAAGTGATATTTCTGCTTTTTAATGTGCTGCCTAGCTTGGTCATAACTTTTCTTCCAAGGGGCAAACCTCTTTCAATTTTATGGCTGCAGTCACTATCCACTGTTTGAATACCAAAAAAATAAAGTCTGTCACTGTTTCCATTTTTCCCCATCCTCTGCCATGAAATGATGGGACTGGGTGTCATGATCTTAGTCTTGGAATGTGGAGTTTTAGCCAGTTTTTTGACTCTCTTCTTTCATCTTCATCAAGAGGATCTTTAATTCCTCTTTGATTCCTGCCATTAGAGTGTTAACCATCTGCTTATCTGAAATTGTTGATATTTCTCCCAGCAATTTTGATACCAGCTTATGATTCATGCAGCCTGGCATTTTGCATGATGTACTCTGCATATAAGTTAAATAAGCAAGATGACAGCATACAGCTTTGATGTACTCCTTTTCCAATTTTAAACCAGCCTGTTGTTCCATGTCCTGTTCTAATTGTTTCTTCTTGACCTGCATACAGGTTTCTCAGGAGGCAGGCAAGGTGGACTAGTATTCCCATCTCTAAGAATTTCCCACAGTTTGTTGTGATCCACACAAAGGATTTAGAGTAGTCAATGAAGCAGAAGTAGATTTTCTTTCTTTCTTTCTTCTTTTTTCCTGAAATTCTCTTGCTTTTTCTATGATCCAATGGATGTTGGCAGTTTGGTCTCTAGTTACTCTGGGTCTTTTATAAATTCAGCTTGTTTATCTGCAAGATCTCAGTTCATTTACTGTTGAAGCCTAGCTTGAAGGATTTTGAGCATTACTTTCCTAGCATGTGAAATGAGTAAAATTGTACAGTAGTTGAACATTCTTTGGCATTGCCTTTCTTTGGATAGAAATGAAAACTGACCTTTTCCAGTCCTGTGGCTACTGCTGAGTTTTCCAAATGTGTTGGTATATTGAGTGCAGCACTTTCACAGCATCATCTTTTAGGATTTGAAATAGCCCAGCTGGAATTCTACCATTAGCTTTTTTGTAGTAATGCTTCCTAAAGCTCACCTGACTTCACACTCCAAGATGTGTGGCTCTAGGTGAGTGATCACACCATCGAGGTAATCTGATCATTATGACCTTTTCCTGTACAGTTCTTCTGTGTATCCTTTTATTTGGGGTGAGGGAAGTAACCAACTGAGGCTCTTTCTAGAAGATTGAGACCAGATTTTAGGAGTACACAATGCTTCCTTCCCTCCCCATACACACATCTTACCACCACATCAGCAGAACCCCTCTATAATAACAGAGGATAACAGATGAACTGTGGGCTCATACTTTAAAGAGTCCTAAGGAAAACAGAAAATAGGGGAAACTAAAACAGGAGCATGAGGAAATCTTAGTCTCTGACAGCAGAGCTACAGCTAATAGTAGATGACACAGCCTAACTCCTAGCTGGATAAGCATGAAACCTGTCAATGTAAGAATCAGTCACAGACTGAAAGTAGAGAGTGTTTTATTCAGTGGGAGAATCTTAGGACTTCAAACCCAGGAGACAGCATTTCAGGTTGCACTGAGAGATAGCTCCAAGGAGGTGAGGGAAGGAGTCAAGATATATAGAAGTTTGCAGCAAAGGAGACAGGCAGTCTAAACATCAAAGGTTACTGCTAATTAAGGAAAACCAGATATCTCAAGGAATTTCATACTCTTCTATGTATGGGAAGATGCAAGAGTCTAGGATTATTGAAGTCATTCCTACCACATGAATCTCAGCTATCTGGGGCCAGCGTCCTGTTTTTTAGTTAGTTAGTTAGTTTGTTTTTAATTATTTCTTACCACCAAAATCCCAGCTCCTCAGCAATCACTGTGGGGAGTGGTGGCCTCTGCTAAATCATTGACATTATTTCCCTTTTGGGAGACTTATTCACGTTTGGAGGCCCGAAATCACTGATGGCTATTACATTCTTGTTTATTGATTTGGCAGGAGATATTCCATTTCACAAACCTTACACTAAAGTTGCCTTCATCAGTTCACTTTTACTCAGTGTACTATTTCCAAGTTTCAACAACAATAACAGCAAAAATCACAAAACATTGTAAAGGACAAAAAACACTGTCTACAGACACAAGGCAAGCATCAGAGCCAGACTTGGATGTGGCAGAGTTATTTGGAATTATCAGACTGTGAATTTAAAATAGTCATTATCAATGCACTAAAGACTCTAATAAAAAAGGAAGTGAATAGTATACAAGAGAAAGTTGATAATATAACAGTAAGACAGAAAATCTAACAAGAAATCAAAATGACATGACAGAAATTAAAAAGACAATAAGAGGAATGAAGAATGCCGTGATGGGCTCATCAGTGGCTGAACATAGTGGAAGAAAGAGTCAGTGAGCTTTAAGTTATTTTAGTAGACACTTCCAAAGCTGAAATGTGAAAGAAAAGAGAATGGAAACACAGGGCAGAATATTCAAGAACTGTGGAACACTTATAGAATGTATAACATACATATAATGGGAATATTAGAAGAAGAGAGAAAGGAACAGAAGAAATGTCTAAATCATAATTACTGAGAAATTTCCAAAATTATGACAGACATCAAACCACAGGTCCAGAAAGCACAGAGAACACCAAGAAGGATATATTCTGAAAAATCTACACACACACACGAATACACACACACACACTGCACCCTGAATAATATCATTTTCAAAGTGCAGAATATTAAAGCAAACAGAGATCTTTGCTTTGAAAGAAGTGCAAAGAAAAAAAGATTAAAACTTTACCTATAGAAGAACAAGGATAATAATTACATTTGGACCTTTCTTTAGAAACCAGAAAGCAAAAAGAGTGAAGACACTGAAAAAAATGCAATCAAAACCATCAACCTCTTTGATAGAACAGTTGTCCTCCTCTCTCTTCCTTACTTCTGATTGTGTTTGTTGTTGTTGTTGTTGTTGTTGTTTTATCATATCATGATGTCTGGTGCTATGGCAACCATTTTGCGATCAGTCAGAAGACAATCATGAAATTAAAGGCCTTAAATGATGATAGAGTCTTCTCTATGAAGACAGAGTCTTCTCTATGTATCTTATGGGCACACAGAAAAAGCCTGGGGGTCCTGCTGACTTGGAATTATATACCAGTCTAGGCTTCTAATAAAAAGTCAATAGTCTCATGATTTCAGCAATTGCAAATTATATGATTTTGTCAAAATGCCATACTTGGCCCAACTGTTTACCAGAACAAAAGTGTTTAATAGCAAGACTAACACATGTTTTGCTGAACAAAACACTAAAATTAAAAAAAAAAGAGTGAATAAATTGTTCCTTTTTTATTTTTCTAAAAGAAAAACACAGTACATAGCTACTACTCTCTAGAAATGAGGGCCAGAAAGAAGTAAGTTTTAGGAAAAAAGAGAAGGAAAGCACCAGGAACCCTGAAAAACTTGTCTTCTTCATAATTTTCTAATTATTTTCTCTGAGAGAATCCTGAAAACATGAGAGAGGAAGGAATAATTATAGCTAAAAGTGATGTTAATAACTCATGTCCAGGTATCAGATTGTCCATTTCCATCAGATTTTTTTAGATTTCTTACCACTTATATAGAATTATGTTTGCCCCAAGCTTACGTGCCTGAAACACAGAATAATTGATTTTAAAAGTAAATTTTACAGTCTTTTTTCCTTACAGCTCTAAGTTACAATATCAATTTGATATTAACAAGTTTTCTCTATGAGTTTTCTATCATAGATGCACATATATAGATGAGACTGATGTAGGTTTAAAAACATGAAGGGCATGCACAAAATTGAAACGCCAAGCCCATTAAATCAATGTTTATGAGGTGTTCAGGGATATTCTCTAAATGTTTTTTTCTATTTACTGTTGTAACAACTGGTCAGTGAAAAGTGAACTATAAAAGAGTGAAATACAATGCAAGGCAGTTTTCCCTGGTGGCACTACTATACTATGTCCAGGAATGTATCATCTTACTGACAATAAAAAATCATACACAAAAACACTTAATGTGTTTGGGTTACTGTTGATGATGGATTGTCATTCAAGTCTATCTTCTGTGTAATTTCTCCTCCAAGTTTATCTTCTTAAAAGGCAGATGCTTCAGTATTTTGGGACTTACAAATTTAATGGGTTACTATTTTTCTGTTGCAATTGGTGTTTCCAGAATGATGGGGTGAGTGTTCAGAATAGCTAATGTGATGGAAATCTCTGAAATTATAATTATGTGCTTTGATTTTATAAAGAAATGAATATGGTAGCATCAGTTTCTTAAAATAGACAAAATGTCACAAGACTCTAGTGCATACTTGTTTAGAAATACAGATACTAGGAGTTAGAGTGAGTTGTTTATAGTCAGAACTGGTTAACGTCATGATCTGCTACTGAAAGGACAATAAGTCATCTCTCTTCATTTTTGCCTTCAGTTCAGTTCAGTTGCTCAATCATGTCTGACTCTTTGCGACCCCATGAATCACAGCACGCCAGGCCTCCCTGTCCACCACCAACTCCCGGAGTTCACTCAGACTCACGTCCATAGAGTCAGTGATGCCATCCAGCCATCTCATCCTCGGTCATCCCCTTCTCCTGCCCACAATCCCTCCCAGCATCAGAGTCTTTTCCAGAGTCAACTCTTCACATGAGGTGGCCTAAGTACTCGAGTTTCAGCTTCAGCATCATTTCTTCCAAAGAAATCCCAGGGTTGATCTCCTTCAGAATGGACTGGTTGGATCTCCTTGCAGTCCAAGGGACTCTCAACAGTCTTCTCCAACACCACAGTTCAAAAGCATCAATTCTTCTGTGCTCAGCCTTCTTCACAGTCCAACTCTCACATCCATACATGACCACAGGAAAAACCATAGCCTTGACTAGACGGACCTTAGTCAGCAAAGTAATGTCTCTGCTTTTGAATATACTATCTAGGTTGGTCATAACTTTTCTTCCAAGGCATAAGTGTCTTTTAATTCGTGGCTGCAGTCACCATCTGCAGTGATTTTGGAGCCCAGAAAAATAAAGTCTGACACTGTTTCCACTGTTTCCCATCTATTTAATCTCAGAATTACAAGGACCAATGAAATGAAAGACTTAAGGACAAAATGGAGCTTCCCAGGTGCCTCAGTGTTATGGAATTGTCCAGTAATGCAGGGAACACAGGTTCAATCACAACGATCCCCTGGAGAAGGATATGACAATTTATTCCAGATATGCTACTTAGGGAACACTTAGTTTGAACTAATGTTTTGATTATCAAGTTTTATTTAAATTCCCTGTTATTTCACATATAGTTTGTCCTTTCAACACTCCATCCCAACCCATGTCATAGACAAAAATTTATTCATCCCTTGAGTCCTCTTATCCCGAAAGTCTTTTTCACACCAAATCCAGGTTAAATGCCCTGCCTCTAGATTCTGTACAGCCATTTACTTCTTCTGACCTATTGTATTATATATTTAGTTTGTCTCTTTGTGCTCAGTATTCAAAATTATTTGCATTACTATTGTATTCTTATCACATGATATAAAATATATTTAAATGTTTAAAAGATATATAAAAATGATTTTTAGTCATTGAACATTAGAGAAAAAATTTACTTCCTATGAAGGTTATTACTCAATTTTCTCTATATTAATTTCAAACCAGTTCATTATACTAGTTTTCTATAGCTCCTAAAATACATTACCACAAAGTTAGTGGCTGAAAACAACACAAATTTATTATCTTAGAGTTATTAGGTCAGAACTCAGAAGCAAGTCTCATTAGATTAAAATCAATATGTTGACAGGTTTATTCCTTTCTGGAGATGTGGGGGATAATCAGTTTCCTTTCCTTTTCCAGCTTGTAGAGGCTACCTTCCCGCATCTTTAAAGCATAACATTTGCAGCTCTCTGAAACTTTTTCTTCCATAGTCACATCACTAGCGATTTTCTTCTTCTGACTCCTTTTACCTTTAAAGAGCATTGTGGTTACTTTGGGCTGGCATGGATAATTAGAACAGTCTCCCTATTTTAGAGTCAGATGTTTAGCTACCTTAGTTGCATCTGCAACCTTCACTTCCTTTTGACAGAGTAAACTAACATGTTCATAGGATTCCAAGGATTAAGACATAGACATGTTTGGGGAGTCCATTATTCTGCCTACCACACAGGTCGAATTTGTTTCTTTTGTTTAGTTTGGTTTTGTGTTTTCCCAAATGAGACATCTATAGATACTTCTTGCATATATAAATACTAAATAGTATTTTTTAACTGGAAAATGGTTAATAGTCTATAATTCATAAACGGTCATCTGAGGAGGCCTTACAAATAGCTGAGAAAAGAGAGGCAAAAAGCAAAGGAGAAAGGGAAAGATATACCCATCTGAATGCAGAGTTCCAAAGAATAGCAGAGAAAGATAAGAAAGCCTTCCTAAGTGAACAATGCAAAGAAATAGAAGAAAAAGACAGAATGGGAAAACTAGTAGAGATCTCATCAAGAAAATTAGGGATACCAATGAACATTTCATGTTGAGATGGGCACAATAAAGGACAGAAGCAGCAAGGAACTAACAGAAGCAGAAGAGATGAAGAAAAGGTGACAAGAATACACAGAACTGTACAAAAAAGGTCTTAATGACACAGATAACCACAATGATGTGGTCACCCACCTAGGGCCAGACATCTTGGAGTGTAAAGTCAAATAAGGCTTACAAAGAATTACTACAAGCAAAGCTAGTGGAGATGATGGAATTCCAGCTGGGCTATTTCCAATCCTAAAAGATGATGCTGTGAAAGTGTTGCACTCAATATGCCAGCAAATTTGGAAAACTCAGCAGTGACCACAGGGCTTCAAAGGTCAGTTTTCATTCCTATCCCAAAGAAAAGCAATGCCAAAGAAAGTTCAAACCACTGTACAATTACACTCATTTCATATGCTAGCAAGGTCATGCTGAAAATCCCTCATGATAAGCTGCAGCAGTATGTGAACTGAGAACTTTCAGATGTACAAGCTAGACTTAGGAAAGACCCAAAGGAATAGAAATCAAACTACCAACATCCATGGGATCATAGAAAAGGCAAGGGAATTTCAGAAAAGCATCTACTTCTGCTTCATTGACTATACTAAAGCCTTTGTGTGGATCACAACAAACTATGGAAAATTCTTAAAGAGATGGGAATACCAGACCACCTTGTCTCCTGAGAAACCTGTATGCAGGTCATGAAGCAACAGTTAGAACTGGACATGGAAAAAAGAACTGGTTCAAAATTGGGAAAGCAGTACTTCAAGGCCGTGTATTGTCACCCTGCTTATTTAACTTATATGCAAACTGCCAGGCTGGATGAATCACAAGCTGGAATCAAGATTGCCAGGAGAAATATCAACAGCCTCAGATATGAAGATGACACCACACTTATAACAGAAAGCAAAGAGGAACCAAAGAGCCTCTTGATGAAGGTGAAAAAGGAGAGTGAAAAAGCTGGCTTAAAACTCAACATTCAAAAAACTAAGATCATGGCATCTGGTCCCATCACTTCATGGCAAATATATGGGGAAACAATGGAAGCAATGACATTATTTTCTTGCACTCAAAAATCACAGTGGATAGTGACTGCAGCCACGAAGTTAAAAAATACTTGCTCCTTGAAAGAAAAGCAGTGAGAAACCTAGACAGCGTATTAAAACTCTGAGACATTTGTCTACAAAGATCTGTATTGTCAAACTATTGTTTTTCCAGTTGTCACGTATGGATGTGAGAGCTGGGCAATAAAAAAGCCTGAGTGCTGAAGAACTGATACCTTCAAACTGTGGTGTTATTGAAGACTCTTGAAAGTCCCTTGGACTGGAAGATCAAACTGAGATGGGAATCCAAGTTCTCTTCTGTGGAGCTGAAGAGTGGAATCCACGAATGAACATGCAAATGTTCATGGTAGCAAGTGAATAGAACTTATTAAAGAGGAGAAAAATACAAACTCTCAGCATAGACACTGATGAGGGTAAAGAGCTCCTCAAAAATGCGAAGATCACAAGTTTTATAACTTTACCAGTATTAATCAGTAATTTTTGGTTGGCACATGTTCTTAAATCACCTTATTTCTAACCAATCAATTTAAAGGTCAAGATACTTAACAACTTTATAGCTTCTCTTGAACCTCCACTTACGCTACCACCCTTTTTCCTGTCCCCTGGACATTTTACAATGGACTAGATGGGCTTAAGATTAATGATCACTAGTTGTTTTTCCCTCAAGCATCTGGAAATTACTGCCCTTCCCTGGACCTGAGTGCTGATATTTATCAGACCAAAGATATATTCCAGAAATTCAGCACAATGGAGCTGGATGTTTACTGAAACCGAGACCAAGGTCTCTGAGTTCTCTCTGGACTGCCAGTAATTTCTACCTCAAAACCAGTCAAGCCTAAAAGAAATCAAGTCTGAATATTCACTGGAAGGATTAATGCTGAAGTACCAATACTCTGGCCACTGATGTGTAGAGCCAGCTCATTGGAAAAGATCCTGATGCTGGGAAATATTGAGGACATGAGGAGAAGGGGGCAACAGGGGATGGGATGGTTTGATGGCATCATCACCTCAGTGGGCCTGAGTTTGAGCACACTCGTGTGTATCTCACTATCTGGGAGATACTGAAGGACAGGGAAGCCTGGTATGCTGCACTTCATGGTTTCACATAGAGTCATACAGGGCTGAGCAAATGAACAACAAAAAAAAAACAACACATTGAAATGGGAATCTGAGTTCTTTTTAGTGGAATTAAATAAAGAACTTCACATACAGGCAAAACTCACAGTAGCAAGCAAATGGTATTTATTTCAAGAGAGAAAGAAAGTACAAAGCTCTTAGCATAGAAACTGAGAGAGGGTGAAGTGCCAGAAAAGGCTTCCCTAGTGGCTCAGAGGTTAAAGTGTCTGCCTCCAATGCGGGAGACCTGGGTTCAATCCCTGGGTCAAGAAGATCCCCTGGAGAAGGAAATGGCAACCCACTCCAGTATTCTTGCCTGGAGAATCCCATGGACTGAGGAGCCTGGTGGGCTGCAGTCCATGGGGTCACAAAGAGTCGGACAAACTGAGTGACTTTACTTACTTACTTACAGCCATTTATATCCTTCAGTTCAGTTCAGTTCAATTCATTTGTTCAGTCGTGTCCAACTCTTTGCAACCCCATGAATTGCAGCACACCAGGCCTCCCTATCCATCACCATCTCCCAGAGCTCACTCAAACTAATATCCATCGAGTCAGTGATGCCATCCAGCCATCTCATCCTCTGTCATCCCGTTCTCCTCCTGCCCCCAATCCCTCCCGGCATCAGAGTCTTTTCCAATGAGTCAAGTCTTCGCATAAAGTGGCCAAAGTACTGGAGTTTCAACTTTAGCATCATTCCCTCTGAAGAACACCCAGAGCTGATCTCCTTTAGAATGGACTGGTTGGATCTCCTTGCAGTCCAAGGGACTCTCAAGAGTCTTCTCCAACACCACAGTTCAAAAGCATCAATTCTTTGGCATTCAGCTTTCTTCACAGTCCAACTCTCGCATCCATACATGACCACAGGAAAAACCATAGCCTTGACTAGATGGACCTTAATTGAAAAAGTAATGTCTCTGCTTTTTAATGTTATCTAGGTTGGTCATAACTTTCTTTCCAATGAGTAAGCATCTTTTAATTTCATGGCTGCAGTCACCATCTGCAGTGATTTTGGAGCCCAAAAAAATAAAGTCTGACACTGTTTCCACTGTTTCCCCACCTATTTCCCATGAAGTGATGGGACCAGATGCCATGATCTTCGTTTTCTGAATGTTGAGCTTTAAGCCAACTTTTTCACTCTCCTTTATGACTTTCATCAAGAGGCTTTTTAGCTCCTCTTCACTTTCTGCCATAAGGGTGGTGTCATCTGCATATCTGAGGTTATTGATATTTCTCCCTGCAATCTTGATTACAGCTTGTGCTTCATCCAGCCCGGCATTTTGCATGATGTTGGCTTAAAGCTCAACATTCAAAAAATGACATGAAGGCCTGGCATGCTGTGATTCATGAAGTCGCAAAGAGTCAGACACGACTGAGCAACTGAACTGAACTGAACTCTACATAAAATTAAATAAGCAGGTGATAATATACATCCTTGACGTACTCCTTTTCTTATTTGAAACCAGTCTGTTGTTCCATGTCCAGTTCTAACTGTTGCTTCCTGATTTGCATATAGGTTTCTCAAGAGGCAGATCAGGTTGTCTGGTATTCCCATCTCTTTCAGAATTTTCCACAGTTTATTGTGGTTCACACATTCAAAGGCTTTGGCACAGTCAATAAAGCAGAAATAGATATTTTTCTGGAACTCTCTTGCTTTTTCCATGATCCAGCAGATGTTGGCAAATTGATGTCTGGTTCCTCTGCCTTTTCTAAAACCAGCTTGAACATCAGGAAGTTCACAGTTCACATACTGCTGAAGCCTGGCTTGGAGAATTTTGAACATTACTTTACTAGTGTGTGAGATGAGTGCAATTGTGCGGTAGTTTGAGCATTCTTTGGCATTGCCTTTCTTTGGGATTGGAATGAAAGCTGACCTTTTCCAGTCCTGTGGCTACTGCTGAGTTTTCCACATGTGCTGGCATATTGAGTGCAGCACTTTCACAGCATCATCTTTCAGGATTTGCAATAGCTCAACTGGAATTCCTTCACCTCCACTATCTTTGTTTGGAATGATACTTTCTAAGACCCACTTGACTTCACATTCCAGGATGCCTGGCTCTAGGTGAGTGATCACACCATTGTGATTATCTTGGTCATGAAGATCTTTTTGTACAGTTTTTCCGTGTATTCTTGCCGCCTCTTCTTAATATCTTCTGCCTCAATTAGGGCCATACCATTTCTGTCCTTTATCGAGCCCATCTTTGCATGAAATGTTCCCTTGGTATCTCTAATTTTTTTTAAGAGATCTCTAGTCTTTCCCATTCTGTTGTTTTCCTCTACTTTGCACAAGTAAATCAAGATCGCCGAGAGAAATATCAATAACCTCAGATATGCAGATGACACCACCCTTATGGCAGAAAGTGAAGAGGAACTGAAGAGCCTCTTGATGAAAGTGAAAGAGGAGAGTGAAAAAGTTGGCTTAAAGCCAACATTCAGAAAACTAAGATCATGGCATCTGGTCCCATCACTTCATGGGAAATATATGGGGAAACAGTAGAAACAGTGTCAGACTTTATCTTTTTGGGCTCCAAAATCACTGCAGATGGTGACTGCAGCCATGAAATTAAAAGACACTTACTCCTTGGAAGGAAAGTTATGACCAACCTATATAGCATATATAAAAAGCAAAGATGTAACTTTGCCAACTAATATCAATAACCTCAGATATGCAGATGACACCACCCTTATGGCAGAAAGTGAAGAGGAACTGAAGAGCCTCTTGATGAAAGTGAAAGAGGAGAGTGAAAAAGTTGGCTTAAAGCTCAACATTCAGAAAACTAAGATCATGGCATCTGGTCCCATCACTTCATGGGAAATATATGGGGAAACAGTAGAAACAGTGTCAGACTTTATCTTTTTGGGCTCCAAAATCACTGCAGATGGTGACTGCAGCCATGAAATTAAAAGACACTTACTCCTTGGAAGGAAAGTTATGACCAACCTATATAGCATATATAAAAAGCAAAGATGTAACTTTGCCAACAAAGGTCTGTCTAGTCAAGACTATGGTTTTTCCAGTGGTCATGTATGGATGGGAGAATTGGACTGTGAAAAAAGCTGAGCACCAAAGAATTGACGCTTTTGAACTGTGGTGTTGGAGAAGAGTCTTGAGAGTCCCTTGGACTGCAAGGAGGTCCAATCAGTCCATCCTAAAGGAGATCAGTTTTGGGTGTTCTTTGGAAGGACTGATGCTAAAGCTGAAACTCCAATACCTTGGCCACCTGATGCAAAGAGTTGACTCATTGGAAAAAACCCTGATGCTGGGAGGGATTGTGGGCAGGAGGAGAAGTGGACGACAAAGGATGAGATGGCTGGATGGCATCACCAACTCGATGGACATGAGTTTGAGTAAACTCTGTGAGTTGGTGATGGACAGGGAGGCCCAGTTGGACAAGACTGAGCGACTGAAATGAACTGAACTGAACTGAACTGAATCAGCCTATCAGTTGAAGGCATGAGTTAAAACCAAACAGAACCCTGTGTCACGCTTTCTGGTACAAATCTTTTTCACATCCGTATTTCTGGTGTATAGGAAGAGGCTTTGTTCAGCCTGTTGACCCTCCCTGAGTTCCAAAATGCAGATTCAAATAGTTGCTAATCAGGGAATGGAAGGAAGGCAGAAGCAAAGGAGAAGAAGTTAAGAAACAATAGTGAAGCCTTGGGGCAGAGTCCCGGTTCTGCCAGAAAGAACATACAGAACAATATCTTTAAGTTCTGCAGGAAGTAAGGCCTAGTGGTATCCTTTGATTCCTCAATTCTTAATGTTATGAAAGTAAACCAGCTGGTGCAGTGTTAAAATGCATATTTAAGGACAAATTCTTTTTAGTAACCATATAAGTATTGGGAAAAATAATTGATAAATAATAAGCAGTGACAAAAAATATGACCCTGACTATTTCAAGCAATTTCCACTTGTGTCTTTATATTACTTAACTCTTTATAANGCCATAAGGGTGGTGTCATCTGCATATCTGAGGTTATTGATATTTCTCCCAGCAATCTTGATTCCAGCATGTGTTTCTTCCAGTCCAGCGTTTCTCATGAGGTACTCTTTATAAGTAGTTACTTCTAAAATTAATATTGACAGATGTAATAATGTTTTAATTTTCATTGTTAGATTTCATGAAATATGAAACATCTTGTAGATATGCTGAGTTCTTTGGCAGGCTACAGTCCCAAGGGTCACAGAGACAGGAATGAAGTGATATAACATACAGGCAGCCTATGAAAAACATTACGATTTGATATTGTTTGAATGAAATTCTGATTTAGATCACTAACAACTGTGTTCTTTTTTATGTGGAAGATAACAGTTATAGTTGGTGGGAATGATAACTCAATTTAAAAAATAACTTTTTATCACTGAAAATGACATAATTCCTCAGAGAACATTGAAGAAATTAATTCAATAAACTCACTGTGGAGTTAATGCTCCACATTGTCATCCACTATTTAGCTCCCTTCATATAAATTCTGGAGAATTTTAAAAAAGAATGGCAAAAAGGCATATCAAAATCATTACAAACAAAATTAATAATATACTGACTTAAATTGTGTTCAACAATCAAATGTCTTCAAGGAGGCAATCAGACAGCTCACTCAACAGGAGTGTATCATCGGCTGTAAGCTGATTTGGAACTCAAGCTGCAATGTAATTGCACATCTGAGAATCAGAAAAGCTGTTTTCTGGGTCATAGTCCAGAATATTCAAGCAACTGTTTACTGATAAGTTACACTCTTCCTAAGTTATCAAAATTATTCATTTTATATCCAGACTTTACAAGTAAAATATAACTATTTCATTACATTTTATAAGGGCACTGAAAAGATGTGTGCAATTGCACACTATTTTTGATAAAGTAAAGTGAATTCTTGGAATACAGAAATTTGTGAATTTTTTTCAACCAAAATTCAATGTGCATGTAAAATCCCTTCTAATATTTGAGATATAAGAGGGCTTAGATAATAAGGCACATCTGATTCCAGTGTTTCCATTGGGAGACCAGAAATCTACTGATTGCAAAGAGAATTTTTACAACTTAGCTGTGATTTTTAATTTCATGTGTAAGTTTGACTGCCTAAGGGACACCCTGATAGCTGGTAAAATGTTATTTCTGGGGGTGTCTTAAGGGTGTTTCAGGAAAAGATTAGCATTTGATTCAGTAGATTGAGTAAAGCTATCTCCTCGCCAACATAGATAGGCATCATCTAATAGAGTAAGGGCCAGATTAGGACAAAAATTTCATGTAAGAGTAAATCTCCACTCTCTTCTTGAACTGAATGTTCACCTTTTTCTGCCCTTGGACATTGGAACTCTTGGCTCGCAGGCCTTCAATTCTGAGACTAACTCAGTGGCTTCTTGTTTCTCAGGCCTTGGACTGAATTATACCACAGCATTTCTGGCTCTTCAGCTTGCAGAGGACAGATTGTGGGACTTCTTAGCCTCCATAGGCATGAGAGCCAATTCCTATAATCCTCTTATATATATTTGTGTATATTCTATTGGTTCTGTTTCTATGGAGAATTCTAACATAGATTTTGATATTGAGAGTAGGGTTTTTGCCTTAGGTCATTTGAGTTACTATGATAAAATATTATAGATTAGGTAGCTTAGAAGCAACAGAATTTTATTTTATTTATTTATTTATTTATTTCACAATTCTGGAGACCAGGAAGTCCAAGATTGGTGTTTGCCTGCATACTTAGGTGAGGGCCTTTTTCCTCATTCATAGCTGATGTCTTTTTGCTGTGCCCTCACATGATGGAGGGGCCAAAGAATCTCTTTGAGGTCTCTTTTATAAGAAAGACATAATTCATGAGCATTCCACTCTCATGACTATATACTTCCCAAAGGCCCTACTTTCTACCATCACATCACATCAGGTTTTAGAATTTCAATCTATGAATTTTGGCAGGGACAAACATACTGTAACATTTCATATAATGATAAGGCACTAAAAAATATTTACAAGATCTTTGATAGCAATATATAAGATGCAATTATTTTGTAAATAAAAACAAGTATTTATGGTGTATTTTTATGTCAGTCTGAGTTATTCCTTGTTTTAAGCATTTCTTTGTATTTTCTTTAAAGTACACCAACTTGTAATATGTCATTTATTTTTAATATTATGAGCCTAAATGATATTATGGAGTTAACTTGTTTCATTAAATATTCATGCTATAGAAATAGCAATTAAAGTCAGGTTAATTTTGCAGTCACCAATGTAACAATTGATGCAGGAAATAATCAACAATATATATTAAATCCAGTGGTTGAGAGTTTGTTGAGGATGGAATTATTGTCTAAAAATATAGCTTAAAATTACATATAAACTGATCTTTGACAAAGGAACAATGTATTACAACAGAGAAAAAAGTAATCTCTCAATAAATGGTGCTGGAACAACTGGATATCCACATGCAAAGAAATGAATCTAGACACAGACTTTTTATCCTTCACAGAAGTTAACTCAAAGTGGAGCTGTAAATTGCAAAGCAATATGACCCCTAGAAGATAAAAGAGAAAATCTAGATAACTTTGCATTTGGCTGATGACATTTTGGATATAATGCCTAAAATTCACATTTTTGATTAAATTAATATAAAGAGATTCCAAATAGCAAAACATTCTTGAAAAAGAAGAACAAAGTTGGAGATTTCACACTTCATTTTAAAATTTACTGCAAAGTTATGGTAATCAAAACCATGTGGTACTGACAGAAAGATAGGCACATAAGTTGTTCTTGTTCTGTAGCTCTGCTGCTGCTGCTGCTAAGGTGCTTCAGTTGTGTCCGACTCTGTGTGACCCCATAGATGGCAGCCCACCAGGCTCCCCCATCCCTGAGATTCTCCAGACAAGAACACTGGAGTGGGTTGCCATTTCCTTCTCCAATGAGTGAAAGTGAAAAGTGAAAGTGAAGTCACTCAGTCGTGTCTGACTCTTAACGACCCCATGGACTGCAGCCTACCAGGCTCCTCCATCCATGGGATTTTCCAGGCAAGAGTACTGAAGTGGGTTGCCATTGCCTTCTCCATTCTGTAGCTCAGTAGCTCTGCTGCTGCTGCTGCTAAGGTGCTTCAGTTGTGTCCGACTCTGTGTGACCCCATAGATGGCAGCCCACCAGGCTCCCCCATCCCTGAGATTCTCCAGACAAGAACACTGGAGTGGGTTGCCATTTCCTTCTCCAATGAGTGAAAGTGAAAAGTGAAAGTGAAGTCACTCAGTCGTGTCTGACTCTTAACGACCCCATGGACTGCAGCCTACCAGGCTCCTCCATCCATGGGATTTTCCAGGCAAGAGTACTGAAGTGGGTTGCCATTGCCTTCTCCATTCTGTAGCTCAGTCATGAGCAATTCTTTGTGACCCCATGGACTCCAACACGCCAGGCTTCCCTGTCTTTCACCATCTCCAGAAGCTTGCTCAAATTCATGTCTATTGAGTTGGTGATGCCATCTAATCATCTCATCCTCTGTCGTCCCCTTCAACTGACTTGAATCTTTGCCAGCATCAGGACCTTTTCCAGTGAGTCAGCTCTTTGCATTAGGTAGCCAAAGCTTTGGAGCTTTAGCTTCAGCATCATTGCTTCCAGTGAATATGCAGGTTGATTTCCTTTAGGATGAACTGGTTTGATCTCCTTGCAGTCCAAGGGACTCTCAAGAGTCTCTCCAACACCACAGTTTGAAAGCATCAATCTTTCAATGCTCAGACTTCTTCATGGTCCAACTCTCACATCGTACATGACTACTGGTAAAACCATAGCGTTGACTATACGAACATTTGTCAGTGAAATGATGTCTCTGTTTTTTAATATGCTATCTGGATTTGTCATAGCTTTTCTTCCAAGGAACAAGCATCTTTTAATCTCATGGTTGCAGTCACTGTCTGTGGTGATTTTGAAATAAAGCAAATACATATACATAGTTCAACATATACTAACTTAGCTAACAAACATGAATTAGATGCTTCTACAGGAAAGATTAAAAAATTATTAAGCTACACATTTATAATCTCAAGGAATTTTAGTTTTGTGAATGAAACAAATTAATAGATTATTGTTCTTGTTGCTTGTCATTGTGCTAAGTCATGTCTAACTCCATGGATGGTGCCCTGCCAGGCTCCTCTGTCTGTGGGATTTCCTAGGCAAGAATACTGGAGTGGGTTGCCTTGTCGTACTCCAAGGAATCATCCCGACCCAAGGATCCGACCCAAGTCTCTTGCATCTCCTACATTGACAGGTGGATACCTATACCACTGCCCCACCTGGGTAGCCCAATAGATTATTATATTATAGTATTAAGAGTCTAGCCTAGACTAGGGGTAAGACAGGCTTCCAAGAAGAGATATTGCCTGCACATGTAAAAAAAAATTTAATGAATTGCTTAATTTCACAGTCCCATGCAGCCCCCCACCCCTCACACACACAAGGTTTACAACTAAAATATCTGATTTTTATTTGTACCTGTGCAAAAGGCTTCCCTGGTGTCTCAGATGGTAAAGCGTCTGTCTGCAATGTGGGAGACACAGGTTCAATCCCTGGGTTGGGAAGATCCCCTGGAGAAGGAAATGCCAACCCACTCCAGTATCCTTGCCTGGGAAATCCCATGAACAGAAGAGCCTGGTACATGAACAGAACAGTCCATGGGGTCACAAAGAGTTGGACACAACTGAGTAACTTCACTTTTAGAGAAAAAATAATTAAATATTTATTTTCTAATAGTAGATTTTAATATGCCTAAAATAACTTTGAGGACAGTGGCAGATAAAAATATGTATTATCCCTACCACAGAAAAGATTGTATTTTAATGTAAGTGGAGAAATGAGAAAGCTATGCAGATGTAATTCAAAACCTTCAGAGCCATTGAGATTCATTGCTTGCTATTTGACAATAATAGTTTGGCTTAGGGACACGAATGTAGATACTTAATAAAAGAGCTTTAAAACTTTTTGTGTTTGTTTTCCTTTATTTGAAGCAGATTGAAGTAGTTCAAGTCAGAAGCAGCTTGAATATTAATTCATAAGCAGGAGAAAATATATTTGGTAATAAACTGACATCGGGACTGAATAACCTGATTAAATATTTTTTTGACTATAAAGATAGCATAGTCATATTTCAACTTTTCTGGTTTGATTTATGCTAAACAATTCCCTTGGTTTAAAATAAAAAAAGAACTGTTATTCAAGGGGAAAACTGAGAATTGCCTAGATCCATACTTTCTAAGTGAAAGGGACCAACTTATTGTGAGTAATTTATTGACAAAGATAAAGGCTCATCAATTCAGATATGAAACTCATTGACAAAAAAATAAACTGCCATTTTGCAAAGCTAGAATCTTTCTAAAGGAAAGCACAAGTGAAACACTTAACAATTTGATTTTATCTTCTGATTTTGAAAAGGCATAACTTGGAATACAATGTATATCAACTTGCTAGAGTTTGGGGTTTTATTTTTTCCTCTGTTGATGGTACATATCTGTTCCAGCCAATTTTACCTAAATCAATCAGCTGAGACCTGGATACATGGTAGTGCAATCAGTGGGGATTTGCAGTGCTAGGCTCTTCAATTTCTGCAACAGAGAAAAACTGCAGTTGAAAGCTATGGCTGAAACAGCTCTAAAGGCACTGTGTTTTGAGAGTCAGTGTGAGTTCCAGAAACTGATTATCATCACTCACTGATTAAGAAATCCTAATGTGAACCAAGCTCAGCTTACCTCCCACCAATCATTGTCTCCATTTTTAGATTTATAAAGTTTTTTTTTTTTTTAAAGAAGAAGCGTAGTGATTATGGTAGAAATTTGCATATCATATGTGGCAATTTCTAAATTGATATTTATTTTGTTCTGAACAACATTCAAATTCGACTAGAAATGAATGTTGAATATTAATAAACTTTGTTGTAATTTTGTGGGAAACAATGTCTTTGATGTGGTAGGTGTTCAATAAGAATTTCCAATAAGCAACTAATGTTAAAAAGGGACAAAACATATACAAAGACAAAACTATAGGGACAGAAAACAGGTAAGTGGTTGTTTCAGACTGTGGATGAGGGCAAGCATTGACACCAAAGGACTATAAGTTATTTCTTGAAGAAATGGAACTGTTTTTACCTTGGTGGTGATTGTTACATGACTGTACATATTTATATTGTATTTGATTTGTGTGTCTGTGTGTGTGTCAAAACTAAGAACTGAGGTGAATTATTATATATATAAATTATTTCACATTGTATCTGATTTTAAAAATAAAAGCTCTAAAATCATGCAGCCTGCTTTATCTAAATATTTTATATTTTGAGAAGCTTGTAGAGAAGAGGCTATGCATGTCCTTCAAATACATTTGCACCAACAAATCTATTAAATTCTACCTACTCTTTTCTCTTTTTTAAAATTGAAGTATAGTTGATTTATAATGTGTGAGTTTCAAGTATACAGCTAAGTATATATATGTGTGTGTGTGTATATATATGTGTGTGTGTGTATATATGTATATGTATATATATACACAATGCACATATATATACATATATATATATACAGCATTTTCAGATTCTATTCCATTATAAGTAATTGCAAAATACTGAATTGTTGAATATAGCTCCGATAGCATACAGTAGTTCCTTGTGGTTTACATTTATATATTGTATATATAGTAGTGTATATCATTTAAACACAAATCTTAATTTGTACCTCCGTCATTTCTCCTTTGGTAATTATGAGTTTGTTTTGTATGTAGTGAGTCTAATTCTATTTTGTAAATAATTCTATTTTGTAAATAAGCTCATTTGTATCATTAATTTTAGATTCCACATATAAGTGCTATCATATGATATTTGGCTTTCATTGTCTGACTTACTTCACTTAGTATGATAATCTCTATATCCATTCACATTGCTGCAAATGACTTTGTTTCATTCATTCTTTATGGCTGAGTAATATTCCATTGTATATACATACCTCATCTTTTTTATCCATTTTTCTATCAGTGGTCATTTAGCTTGCTTCCACATCTTCACTATTGTAAATAGTGCTGCTGTGAACTTTGGGGTGCATGTTTTTTTTTTTCTTTAATTAGAGCTTATGTCTTTTCAGGATATATGCCCAGGAGTACTACTGCAGGATCATAAGGTAGCCCTATTTTAGTTTTTTAAGGAACATCCAGGAGTTTTATAGTATGTGATTTTACATTTAAATCTTTAATTCACTTTGTATTTATTTTTGTATATGGCATTAGAGAATGCTCTATTTTCCTTTTTCTTTTCCCCACATGTAGCTGTTCCAGTACCATTTATTGAAGAGACTGTCATTTCTCCATAGTATATTCTTGCTCCCTTCATCCTAGATAAATTGACCATAAATGTGTGGGTTTATTTCTGAACTTTCTATCCAGTTCCATTGAACTATGTGTTTGTTTTTGTGCCAGTACTGTACTGTTTTGATTAGTGTAGATTTGTAGTAAGATCATGGCATCTGGTCCCATTACTTCATGGCAAATAAATGGGAAAACAGTGGAAACAGTGCTTGACTTTATTTGGGGGGGCTCCAAAATCATTGCAGATGATGATTGCAGCCATGAAATTAAAAGACACTTACTCCTTGGAAGGAAAGTTATGACCAACCTAGACAGCATATTCAAAAGCAGGGACATTACTTTGTCAACAAAGGTCCATCTAGTCAAGGCTATGGTTTTTCCAGTAGTCATATATGGAAGTGAGAGTCAGACTATAAAGACAGCTGAGCGCTGTAGAATTGATGCTTAGAACTGTGGTGTTGGAGAAGACTCCTGTGAGTCCCTTGGACTGCAAGGAGATCCAACTAGTCCATCCTAAAGGAGATCAGTCCTGGGTGTTCATTGGAAGGACTGACGTTGAAGCTGAAACTCCAATACTTTAGGCACCTGATGCAAAGAGCTGAATCATTTGAAAAGTCCCTGATGTTGGGAAAGATTGAAGGCAGGAGGAGAAGGGGACGACAGAGGATGAGATGGTTAGATGGCATCACCAACTCAATGGACATGGATTTGGGTGAACTCCAAGGGTTGGTGATGGACAGGGAGGCCTGGTGTGCTGCGGTTCATGGGGTCGCAAAGAGTTGGACACGTCTGAGCGACTGAACTGAACTGAACTGTAGTCAAGGAACATGAGTTCTTCAGCTCCATTCTTACTTTTCAAGACTGTTTTGGCTATTTGGGTTGTTTTCTGTTTCTATACAAATTTTTAAATTATTTGTTCAAATTCTGTGAAAAAATGTCATTGGTAATTTGATAAGGATTGCATTTAACCTGTAGATTGCTCAAAGCAATCTACCTACTCTTGTCTAACATTGACTATAAAAATCCCATGATGCAACATAAGTTTTGCTCTTCCTTGTGGCTGTGACTATGGTGGACTAGAAAGACTGTAGACAGAAAAGAAATAGGACTCCAATAGGTGTCCTTTAATTAGAACAAAACAAAGAAAATAACTGACCAACCATAGGCTAAAACATGAAGTGTACAGCTCCAGAAACTCAAAAAACAAAACATAAGGCTTAAATTACAGTGAACTCAGATATAAAATGCCAATATATAAGAGGTTTTCCATACCAGAATCTTCCTCATATATATGATCTTCATGCTATGGAAAACCTCCCCCACTCAAAAGATTTTTGATAAGTATCAAGATCTGAGGAGAAATATGAAAAAATCCTACTACTGACTGATCCAGTGTCTTACTGGACCTCTGAAACTTGAGTTACCTATATTTGAGTTGCTTTAAGAAGGTCCTCCTTCCCTTTCTTGTCATCACTACTGTCTGTCCTTATTTGTAAATCTTGCATAGCTCTTGATAGATTGTGTTTCTCTCCAAGAACAAGAACCCACAAACACCTGTGCTAATCATTTCTCCCCATACATATACTAATGTCAACCTCATTATATTAGAATGTAACAAAACCTTTAAAAATAGCAGATATTGAGTAATTTTGTATTTAATAGGATAAAATAAATCAATTGTATAGTTTATTTTTTCTGTCACTTTTATCATTCCTTTGTATTCCACACGCTAATTTGGAGAGCAATTTAAATAAAGAAAAATTCCTTCAGACAAGGCAAACAAGATGCTTTGTGAATGTTTCACGTTACCAACTTTAGAGTTTATTTTGAGTTATCCAGATACTCTTTCTCATTATACATATTGCTTGAAAATGCTAGTAGATTTTAAAATTCCAGGCAAGAATAGATCATTCTAGGACTTCCTGCAGATTCTATTATATTTATAGAAATCATGTTCCACTGAAACACTCTGATACAATTACTTCAAATTTGGATCAAGTATTCATGTCAGTAGCTAATTTTGTTTTGCTTATAGCGAAATGGTTTATTTTGGGGTGGTATCATTATACTTGTGATATTATCAAATTTAAAGTAATAGTATTTCTATGTCAATTTGGAGAACTAGATATTAATAAAGCCCTTTTATTATTAATAGAATACAGCTACCTCTGAGATATTACACATACCTTTCATGGCATTGCTAAACTCATATGAAAGAGAAATATCTTCACCATAAACAATCAAAAGTAACTCTGGACTAAAATGGGCACTGAGTGAAGCTTCCTGGCTGGTACCAAGGGATGCTCAGTAGATATCAGCAATGGGTACGAAAGCTAATGTTGCACTATGAGCAAATACCAACAAAGAGCACTGAAAAAATTTAAGAGTTGTATTTTTGCAAAGTTGAGAGAAAATAACTGTCAAGGTTTTTGAAGTCAGAAAAAAAAAATACTTTTCAAAATAAGGATGGGGACTTCCCAGAAGTCCAGGATTAAGGCTCTGTGCTTCCAATGCAGAGGGTGCCAGTTTGATCCTGGTTGGGGAACGAAGACACATACCATACAGTGTCACAAAAGAGAGAGAGAGAGAGAGAGAGTGAAAGAAGTACATTTTCAAGTTTTCAAGTAAGACATGAACAGTGTATACAAACAAAGGCATCACTAAGGAAATTTCTAAAGAATGTAATTTTAGTGAAATAAAATGACCCCAGAATTGAAATTATGAGATAAAAAGAAAGAAATGTGAACCAAATAAAAATAATGTGCTGCTGCTGCTGCTGCTAAGTCGCTTCGGTCATGTCCGACTCTGTGCGACCCCACAGATGGCAGCCCACCAGGCTCTGCCATCCCTGGGATTCTCCAGGCAAGAACACTGGAGTGGGTTGCCATTTCCTTCTCCAATGCATGAAAGTGCAAAGTGAAAGTGAAGTCTCTCAGTAAGTGTCTGACTGTTCGTGACCCCATGGACTACAGCCTACCAGGCTCCTCTGTCCATGGGATTTTCCAGGCAAGAGTACTGGAGTTGGTTCCCATTACCTTCTCCGAAAAATAATGTGAACATGCAGTTAAAACTAAACCAAAGTTGCAGAGACAAAACAATACAATTAACGTTGAAGTATCTTAGAAAAAAAAAAGACAAACTGAACTATTGGACAAAAATAGAATGTTAGTTGGGAGGGGGTTGATAAGAGCTCATGGGTTCTAAAGTTTTTGTATGTTTTGCCAGAAGGAATAAGATGTAGATTAGTAAGCCTGTTAAGCATGCAACCAATTATGATTAAGTACTAAACAAATAAATATCATGACTAAGTTTGTTTTATCTAAGAATATATCATTAACTTTATATTAGATGTTCAATTAATTAATAAAATCACATTAATGATTAAAACTCCTAAATCATATAATCAGCTCAATAAAGCAATTATTATGTTTTATAAAATTTTAATACCAATTCTTAATTTTTAAAAAAATTGGACATGCTGCGCAAAGAAGAAAAGGTGTAGGATACAAACAAAATCTGACATATTTTTTAATGAAGAAATAAGTATTCCTTCTCTGTTATTAATTCAAATCAAGATAAGTGTGGCCATTATTAACATTTCTGTTCAACATTGTATTGTAGATCTTAGCCAGAAATATAAACAGGAAAGGAAAACATTTATTATTTTCAGAAGTTATGTACATATTTTTAAAATAAACAATGTAAATTGCTATAAGGTTAAACTAGGAACAATCTAACAAAAATTTGTGCCAAAACTTTTTTCAATAAATTAAATATATTAAAGAACATCTGAGTAAGTAAAGAGAATGCTTGCCACTAAATAGAAACTTCACTGATAACAGTGCCAGATCAACAAAAATTTATTGAGATATAATTGAAAAACCATTAAAAAATGACCCCCAAATTTCTTTATTTTAATTTACTTTAATTGGAGTCTAATTACTTTACAATATTGCAGTGGGTTTTGCCATACATTGACATGAATCAGTCATGGGTGTACATGTGTTCACCATCCTGAACACTCTCCCTCTTCCTTCCCCATCTCATCCCTCAGGATCATCCCAGCACACCAGTCCTGAGCACCCTGTCTCAAGCATCGAACCTGGATTGGCAATCTGTTGCACATATGATAATATACATGTTTCAATGCTATTCTCTCAAATCATCCCATCTTCTCCTTCTCCCACAGAGTCCAAAAGACTGTTCTATACATCTGTGTCTCTTTTGCTGTGTCACATATAGGGTCATCGTTACCATCTTTCTAAATTCCATATATATGTGTTAGTATACTGCAATGTTCTAAAATTTATAAGGCAGAGCAGATGATTTAGAATAATGAGGACATTCTGGAATAATAAGATAGAGATGTTAGAAATTTAATACTTTTATCAAACTATATTAATTATTTTGTATACTATTGGTACAAAGATAGACAAATGACAAGTAGAACAGAATAGAAAAATAATATGCAAATAGAAAAACATGCTATATGACACATCTGAATTTTTGAAGCAGTAGCGTAATGAGCACTCATAAACCATGTTGAGATAGTTGCCTATTGCTAAAGTTAAAATAAAACTGAACACTTAAATCAAACTAAACTCAAACATCAAATCTTTTAGAAAATTAAATGTGAGAGACTTTAAAACAGTCCTGCAAAATGTGAATGAACATCCTAATGATTCTTGATCTGTAAACTGTTTGAATTAAAATGATGCCAAAAGAGCTCACCAAAAAGAAATAGGTAAATTTAATAACTATATTAAATTAAAATTTATTGTTAGTTAAAGAATGCAAAAAGATACCTGACCTACTGGGAAACTATTTGCAGCATTCTTAACCAATTAATAATCAATATCTAAACAATATTAAGAATTTTTACAATTCAAAAAGACCAACAGCTTAATAAGAAAAAAAATTTAAAGACTTGAATAAGCTTTCTTAGAAGAGTAACATACAATGACCAGCAAACGAAAACATACTCATTCTCTTTTGCAAGATGGATGAGAAAAAATTTATCCCTATGCTACCACTTTAAATCAACTACACTCACAAAAAGTTTTTAAATTCTGAGAATTCTAAGAATTGCTTCAGACATGAGGCACTGGGGATTTATACATTTCTAAGTTAGAACTGGACATGGAACAACAGACTAGTTCCAAATAGGAAAAGGAGTACATCAAGGCTGTATATTGTCACTCTACTTATTTAACTTCTATGCAGAGTACATCATGAGAAATGCTGGGCTACAAGAAATACAAGCTGGAAACAAGATTGCCAGGAGGAATATTAATAACCTCAGATATGCAGATGACACCACCCTTAGGGCAGAAAGTGAAGAGGAACTAAAGAGCCTCTTGATGAAAGTGAAAGAGGAGAGTGAAAAAGTTGGCTTAAAGCTCAAGATTCAGAAAATGAAGATCATGGCCTCTGGTCCCATCACTTCATGGGAAATAAATGGGGAAACAGTGTCAGGCTTTATTTTGGGAGGTTCCAAAATCACTGCAGATGGTGATTGCAGCCATGAAATTAAAAGACACTTACTCCTTGGAAGGAAGTTATGACCAACCTAGATAGCATATTCAAAAGCAGAGACATTACGTTGCCAACTAAGGTCCATCTAGTCAAGGCTATGGTTTTTCCAGTAGTCATGTATGGATGTGAGAGTTGGACTGTGAAGAAAGCTAAGTGCTGAAGAATTGATGCTTTTGAAGTGTGGTGTTGGAGAAGACTCTTGAGAGTCCCTTGGACTGCAAGGAGATCCAACCAGTCCATTCTGAAGAAGATAAGTCCTAGGTGTTCATTGGAAGGACTGATGCTGAAGCTGAAATTCCAGTACTTTGGCCACCTGATGAAAAGAGTTGACTCATTGGAAAAGACTCTGATGCTGGGAGGGATTGGGGGAGAGGAGGAGGAGAAGGGGATGACCGAGGATCAGATGGCTGAATGGCATCACTGACTTGATAGACGTGAGTCTGAATGAACTCCGGGAGTTGGTGATGGACAGGGAGACCTGGCTTGCTATGATCCATGGGGTTGCAAAGAGTTGGACACGACTGAGCAACTGAACGGAACTGAACTGAACTGAATGGAATTTAAATTGGTAAATGTTAACTGGAAAGCAGATTTGCATGAACAAGCAGAGTATATGAATAACTTATAAACTAGAAATTCTACTCATAGATATAACCTTAGAAAATTTCTTGCGAGTGTGCATTAGGAGATGGGGAGAGAGCAACAGGATGATAAACATAAACTCCAAGTAGTGCTTAACTTCACTGGAAAAGGTGGGAGATGCAGCCAAGGAAGTGCAACACTCTTGGTAATGTTCTCTGTAATTAGTTGTGTGATAAATTTATTGAATTAGTTTTATAGACATATCCATAGTTTAATTATTAGGCTACATATATTCTTTTATGAGTATGAAATAAAAATGAACTAGTGAATAAAATTTGTAAATTCATGTATAAGGTACTTTTTTTTTTTTTTTTTTTACCATATTGCTCAGATGTCCTTTCTGGGGTATGGTAAGTCCTGGCCTGATCAGAACAGGACAATGTCCTGAGAGGCTTGGCTGACTCTTAGAAGAAATTCAAATATATCATTTAAGAAGCACATTTGATGGTTATGACATTTGATCCTTATAACACTTGATCCTTATGACACATTTGATCCTTATGACAAAACCACATACCTAAGAAGTTCTGGAGGAATTATGAGATCTTTCGCAGAATCAGCAATCCCTACTCATTTTCTCTGTAAAGCTTAGAGGAAAATTACAAACATTCATTTGATTTTAAATTTATGGTACAAAAATTGTTTAAAATGCTCAACCATATCTCCTTCTTAAAATTTCTTTTGTTTGTGTAGGCGCTAGGGATCTGAATTCTGATGGAAACTTGAGAATCATTCTGCAGTAAAGGAACTGGAATATTAATAGTGAAGAATATTGATGCTGGCTGTATTTTGCAACAACTCTCTTATGCCCAGTCCTTGTCATCTGTGAGAAGACATTGGACCTCAATAAGCATAATTTTCAACATAAAGAGAGAGTGATTTATTCTCCACTATAAAAAAATTTTGGAATTAAAATGGAGTTTTTCATAGCTAAGCTATTCTTAAGAAGGCCTCACCAGGTGTATGATAATATATACCAATTTTTGTGTATCTTTCTATGTTTCAGTACTGAAAGAATTATGAATCTGTTTATCTGGAGCAGAAATATTGTATCTGTTAGAGCTATAAATCATAAGGTTTGTCCTAATTGCCATCTTCCAATAATTGTACAGTCTTACATGGAGAAAAAGGAACATTGATTTTGATTTGTGAGTAAAGCTTTCAGTGACAGCAATTGATCTTATTTGCCTTTGAAACTGCACATTTGGTGTGACAATTATCCAAGATTAATGAATATGGAACACCACAATTCTGTTTTCCAATCATAATTATAGCATGATATTTGGTGAGTATCAGTTTCAGAAGAGATCCTCAGAATCTTTTAGCAATTGCTGTCGTAACAGTCTTGAAGTATGATGATTTAACACGTTAAAAATATTTCTAGAAATTTTTGGTAAAATTTAGTTTTTGTTTTTCTTATGATATACCTATCTCTGTGCTCTTATTGAACATGACTGTCCATGTTGATCACTTTTCCTATTAGCTAAGAATTAAACTAATGATTCAGAGATTTTAAGCTAATTCTTTATTTTACAACCTTAACAACTTAAAAAATAGCCACACCTGAGACTACTTCTGATATAAATAGTGTCTATCCATAAATATCAGAGATTCTTTCTAAAATTGTTCCTGTTCCAACTATCATGGAATCCACATTCATGTTTTTTGTCCTAAAAAATAGGAGAAGGCACAGAATATGCCACTACTCCTATTTCAATACTAATCAAAAAGTGCCAGCAGATCAGTTGGAAAGAAATGATCACACACATTATTTATCTTGGTAAGGCAATCTTTTTATTTATTTATTTTTTTAACAGAAAATGGCTTTTAAATCTTACCTACACCAAGCAGCCTAGACATGACCCAGAATTGCAATCACTTCCAATGCAGAAAAGCAATTGAACAGGGTCAAGTTTGGAGCCATGTTTTTAAAATATGAGTATCTTGACTCCAGCCTTAAACACTGTCAGTGAATCAGCCTCTATCACCATTTAAATCTCTAGAGTCTCTATAGAGAACTATTTGCCAAGTTTTGCTGATTCTAATCATGAGTGGATTTAGGGACTAAGACACAATTGTTTATTCAAGTTTAAGTGAAACTATTTCCCTATTCATTTTCAATATTGCAATGAAAATAAAACTCTAGAACAAACATCTAATCTGGGCCTGTTTGGAAAAATCTGAAAAAAAGAAAAATCAACTTACTAGTATTTGCCCATAGCATGTTGTTGACCTAAAACAAGTAGACTGCTAGATATTTCTCCAGAAAAGATGGGTTTATTCAGGATTAGAGGAGAATTGCAGCTTAGGGTCTGCAACTGTGGTGAGCCATGTTCAAGTTCCCACATGGCAAGGGGAGGAGAACACTTTTATAAAGAGGAAAAGGAAGTTGAGACAGCTGTAGCAAACAGAGCCCATGGCTTTTCACTGACTGAGTCTTTGCAAGGGAAAAGTCTTTGTTCTTTCTGTTGGGCTCTGCTTTCATCTCAGGGCATGAGTGTTCCCTCTTACAGTCCTCTAACTCTAAATGAGCTTCATATTTATTAATTTTTTACAATATCTAGTAATAATAGTTTAGTCTTCTCTTTAGTACATACACAGACACATACACACACACAAATTCTATGTTTTAATTTCCCTTTTGCCCATCAGAAAAGAAATTCTATTAATACAATTTAAAAAAAAAACAAAAAAACATTTTATCCAATTTGTGCCTAACTCCACTTATACGTAATGAAATATGTTATTTTCCAGATTATACTCTTTTTATTAGTGGCCTTGTTTCCCTTTTCTACTTGGAGGTAAGGAATTAGAATGCTTTCAGCTATATGAAACACCTTGAAACCAATAAAAAGAAAATTCTCAAATATTTTACTTATGAATATTTCTATATGCAATTTATAAAATACAAACAGCTAATTATGGCACGCTTTTTCAGTGGTGTGTTGTTATTCAAATTAAAATATTGGCAGAAGTAAAAAATAAAAATATTAAGATAAAATTGTATAATACTTGTGTACAAATGCACACAAATACACAAAAGAACATAAAAATATATAAGCAATTCATTTTTGTTTTAATTATATCACTTATTGATTTTTAATCTGGTTTTATCTCTCAAATTCTAAAAATTTTCTAAATAATGTATTGGAAAAACTATCACTGATTACTTTGAACTCTATAATTTTCCATTTTCTTTACATATCCATTAGCTTACCAAGCTTTCAAATTTCAAGTTATTAAAGTGCTAAATCAAATAATGTTTGACTGATTTAAGAACAGTGTTGAAGGAACATAGGTTTAAGCAAGTCTGGAGAAATAGCTCTTTTACTATAAGAATGGAATTGGCTTGATGGACATAGTCCATTATTTACAACAAGAAATAAGTTAAAAGAAAATGCCCATTTTTACTGTTTTACTTTCCTTTTTGAGAAATATCTATAAATTCTTAGATAGATAATATGGCATAACGAATTATTGCCTCACTGGTAGAAGTTGAGACTGAAAGGTGTGGTCATTAAAAAGAAAAATATAGCTGAAATAAGCATAAGAATAGCATGAACTCAAGATGTTTGAATATTGTAAATCATGTTTTTATCAATAGATAAGTACATTATTTAAAGTTCTGATTATCTATTCTCTTAGAGTCCTGGCATATACCACCTCTACTTTAATTCATTTGAGAAAACTTAGTCATATATCCATACATAGCTGCAAGAGAGTATACAAAATATAGTCTAGTCATATTCATGGCCATTATTATATATCAATAGGTAGTGGATTTTGATGGACAGCTTAGCTGTTTACCCATCTATGAGGAATACTATCTTCATCCATCTAGTCTGCTATAATAAGAATATCATGTGCTGAATGACTTCTAAACAACATGTTTTAATTGTTCTGGAGACTGGAAAGTGACAAATCAAGGCACCCAGATTCAGTTTTGTAAGAACCTCTTTTCTGGTTCACAGACATCTGTCTTCTTGCTGTGTGTCCTTACAAGGCAGAACAGAGAAGATAGCTCTCAGATGTCTTTTTATAATGGTGATAGTATAGTTCACAAGGGCTCTGCCCTTGTGACCTAATCACCTCCCAAAGACCTGCAACTCCTACTACCATCACAGGGCTTAGTTTACATATTCATTTTGGCTGGATATAAACATTGAGGAAATCAACACAAATATCCATTGGAAGGACTGATGCTGAAACTGAAGCTCCAATACTTTGGGAACTTGATCCAAAGAGAGGACTCATTGGGAAAGACCCTGATGCTGGGAAAGGTAGAAGACAGGAGGAGAAGGTGATGACAGAGAATGAGATGGTTGGATGGTATCACTGACTCAATGGATATGAGTTTAAGTAAACTCTGGGAGATAGTGAAGGGCAGAGAAACCTGGCATGCTGCAGTCCTTGAGATCACAAAGAGTCAGACATGAATTAGCAACTGAACAACAACAAAAAACATTGAGTCATAACAAATATTAAAACTTTCGTACTGAAAATCAACATTACACTTGAAAGGTATCAACATCTGCCTGCATACAAAACATAGAGAAAAAAAAATTTGCCTTTCTGTGGACACAACAAACTCTGGAAAATTCTTAAAGAGATGAGAATACCAGACCACTTGACCTTCCTCTTGAGAAATCTGTTTGCAGGTCAGGAAGTAAGAGTTAGAACTGAACATTGAACAACAGACTGGTTCCACATCTAGAAAGGAGTACGTCAAGGTGGTATATTGTCACCCTGCTTGTTTAACTTATATGCAGAGTACATCATGAGAAATGCTTGGCTGGATGAAGCACAAGCTCGAATCAAGATTGCCGGGAGAAATATCAATAACCTCAGATAAGCAGATGACACCACCCTTATGACAGAAAGGAGAGTAGAAATAAAGAGCGTCTTGATGAAAGTGAAAGAAGAGAGTGAAAAACATGGGTTAAAACTCTACATACAGAAAACTAAGATCATGGCATCTTGTCTCACCACTTCATAGCAAATAGATGAGGAAACAGTGAAAATAGTGTCAGACTTAATTTTTTTTTAATTCTAAAATCACTGCAGATGATGGCTGCAGCCATGAAATAAAAAGCTGCTTACTCCTCGAAAGAAAAGTTATGACCAACCTGGATAGCATATTAAAAAGCAGAGACATTATTTTGTCAACAAAGTTCTGTCTAGTCAAAGCTATGGTTTTTCCAGTAGTCATGTATAGATGTGAGAGTTGGACTGTAAAGAAAACTGAGGGCCAAAGAATTGATGCTTTTGAATTGCAGTGTTGTAGAAGACTTTGAGAGTCCTTTGAAACTTGAGACTACAAGGAGATCCAACCAGTCCCTCCTAAAAGAAATCAGTCCGGAATATTCATTGGAAGGACTGATGTTGAAGCTGAAATTACAATACTTTGGCCACCTGATGAGAACTCATTTAATTTTTTTTAATTAATTTTTATTTTTTAGTTTGTTTTGCTTTATAATACTGTATTCATTTTGCTATACATTGACATGAATNCCCTGTCTCCTGTACAATGTCACGAATCTCAGCCCATAGTTTATCAGGCACTCTATCTATCAGATCTAGACCCTTAAATCTATTTCTCACTTCCACTGTATAATCATAAGGGATTTGATATAGGTCATACCTGAATGGTCTAGTGGTTTTCCCTACTTTCTTCAATTTAAGTCTGAATTGCTGAGTATTGGAAAAACTTTCTGCAAAAGTATTTTTCTGACCTCCAAAGAGAAAGACCAGACTGCTAGTAACCAGAATTTATTTTGTAGCAGTTGGGCAAATTTAAAACTCAAATCATTTATGTTAATAGAGAACAAGTGATTTGTTTGAGTATAAGTTTAAAATCCTTTAATACACCTTCTAAGAAATTGGTGCATATAATTGCAAAATTAAATGCAGAAGAAAAGAAAAAGAAATGCAAAGTTTTGCCAACTTGCATTAAGAAAATTTTTGAAGCAGACTTTGTAACAATAATTATATTAAGTACTGCCCGTAATCACTATGAGTTATTAGTGGCATGCAGTTATATCTTTTGATTACATGTAACATAACATTCAGTTTCTGAAAAGTTAAACTAGTATGTCCAAAGTATATATTAGGTTGAAGAATGAGAAATTGCTGATATTCAGCTGTCTTTAATGAACCAAAATAGCAATTTCACATGGTTCAACCTAATACAACTTAATTAACACATCTAAAAACTACATGCAATTTTTAAAAAGAAAACATTTATTCTTTATTAAATGAATGTATAATAAGTGATTAATATCTCATTAATATAATCTCATAAATTTATATTTATCTGATTTTTCTTGATTCTAGCCTTACTGCTGCAGGCTATTTAATATCTAAATATGTTAATATATACCAATACATGTATATGTAGTGCGTTCCCAGCTACATAGTACTTTTACTATCACATTTTCTCCATAGAACATAATTGGGAAGCAGTTGGAGTCATTACAACATTCCCTATTTTATAAAGAGACTGAACTCCATTATTTAAAGGTAAGTTTCTAGAATCATATTTTCTAAGACATCTTCCTTTAGAGTTGTGTAATGTAAATGATCCTCACCCATGTTTCCATTGTACCCATGTATATTTCAATTATAGAACTTACGTGGGACACTTTGCTATTTAAATTAGAAGATGCTTACTCCTTGGAAGCAAAGCTATGACAAAACTGGAGAGCATATTCAAAGGCAGAGACATTATTTTGCCAACAAAGGTCCGTGTAGTCAAAGCTATGGTTTTTCCAGTAGTCATGTATGGATGTGAGAGTTGGACCATAAAGAAGGCAGAGTGCCAAAGAATTGATGTTTTTGAACTATGGTGTTAGAAAAGACTCTTGAGAGTCCCTTGGACTGCAGGATCAAACCAGTTCATCCTAAAGGAAATCAGTCCTGAATATTCATTGAAAGGACTGATGCTGAAGCTGAAATTCCAATACTTTGTCCACCTGATGTGAAGAACTTGACTCATTGGAAAACACCCTGATGCTGGGAAGGATTTAAGGCAGGAGGAGAAGGGGGACAACAGAGGACGAGATGGCTGGATGGCATCACTGACTCAATGGGCATGAGTTTGAGCAAGCTCCAGGAGTTTGTGAAGGACAGAGAACCCTGGCATGCTGCAGTCCATGGGGTCACAGAGTTGGACACGAATGAACACCTGAGAAACAACAAATGGACACCTTAAATGCTTGCCCAATTGAGTAAAAAGTTTCCTAAGCACCTCTTCCTAAAATGACTGTCTCCAGCACTGAGCACAATGCCTAACACATAGAAGATACTCAATAAGGTTTGCAAATGAAGTTTTTTGTTTGTTTGTTTTTTGTTTTGCTAATAACAAGACAGTCCCTTCTCCCTCATTACACAAAGCATTGGGAGAAGTTCACTAACTTACTAAAGACAGGATGATTTAGATGTGGATTTAATCACAGAAATGTAGCAACTTCAAGTTGCACAGGAGAGATTACTCTTTTTTTTTTTTTAAACTTTTCATTTTGTATTTGTGTATGGTTGATTAATGGGCTTCCCAGATGACTCAATGGGTAAAGAATCCACCTGCAATGCAGGAGATGTGGGTTCTATCTGTGAGTTGGGAAGATCCCTGGAGGAGGGTATGGCAACTCACTCCAGTATCTTGCCTGGAGAATTCCATGAACAGAGGAGCCTGGTGGGCTACAGTCCATAGAGTCTCAAAGAGTCAAACATGACTGAAGTGACTGAGCATGCACATATAGTCAAATAGCAACGTTGTGATAGTTTCAGGCGGGCTTGTTGAGTGTGTTGTGGCTACATGACCTCTGCGAAACTTCCCTTCACAGTCTACTGATTTCTCTCCCCCTCTTTTCTTCTCTTGTTTAAAGCACTTTCTCCATTTCAAATGAAAAACCAAATTCCTCTCTTTTCCTTATATATTTCTCTCTCTCTTTAATTTTGTCCCTTCACATATTCATATTCTTAAGAATAAATTTTACTCAAGGAACTTCTGGTAGAATTTTTCTAACCAGAGCTTCCTCATCAGCAGTTCCATCATAGATAGTTCTAAAATCAGGTTTTGAAATAATGTCAAGTGTCTCGTTCATATGATCTCACAAACCACATAAGAAGAAAAGTGAAGAATCCCAACACACTACTATATTCCATTTTGCAAAAGTAGAACCAGATTCTAGGACAAAGAGGTACAGATTTTCAATGACTAGAGCTAAGGTGATACCTAATATTAGCAAGTTGAAAATTGCTCATTTTTTGGCCATCCTGAAGGCCAAATAGAAAAAATAAAACAAGAAAAGATGTAGGCAAGGCAGCTTGACATCTCTGCTAGATTTAGACCTGTGGCTCTTGAGCTGCTCATAACTCTGATTGATTATCCCTCTTTTAAGCTCCTTGAATGGAATTAATAACTGAATTATGATACTTGCTCTAAGACATGCAGCTGTTAAGTGAGAGTCAGCCCTAAAACCCAAGTGTTCTGACTTCAGAGTCAGGGTACTCAGTGCTCACTACATCACATGCCATAATTTTTGGGGAGAATTTAAGGAGAATAAAGAATTCAGTTTATGCATATTAAGCTCAGCATATATAAAATTGCATTTCCATCACTTGTTTCATTTCTTCCCACTCACTCTTCACCTTATGTATGGTGTGGTATTTAGCCTTTTCAAATTATTTGAACTCAAAGGTTATGCTTTCTTTGGTCTCCATGGAAACACTGACACTATATTTGAGCATTGATGATTTTCTTTGTTATCCGTGTTAGCTCAGCAAAATGTATAGTTTTAGATAAATTGAAAATATAGTCTGCTGAAGCAAGTGCTTTAAAATTAAGAGTAGTTTTACTTTCATCTTACCTTAAATAAATAGTTTTGTACAAATACTGATTTTCAAGTTAAGTGTTATGTTCTGAGAATCACATCACCTTAGCCTCACATACTAAAAAAGAAGTTTTTTCTTTCTATTTCCCTGTTTAGTATTGCAGTCACTCTCAAGGTAAAGCATTTTAATCAGTAAATGCATTCAATGTATATATAAACTCTTTCCATCTATTTAACTGGTAAAAAGATACATTTAACAGGTTTACTTAGCAACCAATTCTTACTGTTTTGGAAGACTTGGATTTGGGGTCTAGTGGCATACACTTGCCATATCTCAGTTTACCACTTTCAAGGGCATTCTGAGGTCAATTTGCATTTTTGTCAAAACCACTGTAGTGCTAAAGACAGCCATGGCTGAACCAAGGATGATTGCTGCGCCACCTTTCCTGAACCTCTAGACTTTGATAAGCACAATCTGTCAACACATATATAAGCAGAAAAGCTATAACCCTGAGCTTCACTATTTATTTTGCACACTAGGCTGACAAAATTGAACCATGAAAGCAGTGCAAGATTTTTCAGTGTTGCTTATTCTAAAAACAAATTCCAAAGCCTTTGAATGTGTAATTTAACATTTATGTTTCATACTTTCAAATAACTTATACAATCTCATTATTAAAGACAAGAGTTTGTGAAACTAAATTAATTCTTATCCTTTCCTGTAGGGAATGAGATGTAATATCCATTCAAGTCAACGGAATCTCTAGGCAAAATGATTAAAAGGCAATTCTCATGTTTTCTGGGACTGAGTAATTTTTTTAAAGTTTAAAAAATCAATCCTGTTCTTATCTCAGGACAGAGCTCTTTTTAAATCAAGACAAACAAATCATAATTTGCCATACTGCTTTGTTTTAAACTCCATGGTCAAAGTTTTCTAGATTCTGCAGATTTCCCTCAGAAAGTCAATTTTTCCAGCATTTCTTTGGGGATGTCAAATAAATTGGGGGGAAAATCATTGCTACAGGAAGCTAAACTGAACTTAAATCCAAAAGTTCAGCTCTTTCTCTGCATAAGAATCACAACAAGAAAGCAATTCTCTAGTGAGAACAGCTCAGCTCCCATGCCATTTTTTATGTTTTTTCAGTTTGATGTCTCTGAGCAGAGCCAGCTAGCAGAAAAAAAAAAAAAAAATAGACTGGAGGAAGGAAATGAAGGTTTCCTTCTTTAAAATAGAAAAGAAAAAGCAATATGTGAAATTATACTCTAATTCAATGTTAAAGGTAGGAAACTAACCTGTTATATAGTAGAAATTTAGAAATTTGTTTCAATTTCCTGTAGCTTTGAGCATTATATCAGTCCTGCAGCTGGTTCTACAAAAGCTGCTTGAAAAAAAGAATACAAGTTATGTTTCTCCAATTCCCCAAACACAATTATAGTTGGGATACAAATAGAGGAGATCAGTGAGTTCAGTGTTGAGACACCCAGATTTCACTGCAGTAGTTTTTATATTAAAATAAGATCTTAAAATGCAATGCATATTTCATGTGGGCTGTTGAGAGAGAACAAACTTACACATTTGGGTTGATACTTGTATACATACAGATTCTTTTGCATTGAGTTTTAAGAATGTACCTCTTTATATATAAGAAATCAGTGATGTGAATTTGTTTAAAATAACATGTTGCACATGTAAAATGACCATAAATGTAAGCATGTCACTCGCAATGACATAGATGGGCCTAGAGATTGTCATACTGAGTGAAGTGAGACAGAGAAACAGATATCACATGATAATGCTTCTGTGTGGAATCTAAAAAAAAAAAAAATTGTGTAAATGAATTTAATTACAAAGCATAAATAGAGTCACAGGTGTAGAAAGCAAACTTATGGTACTAAGGGGGAAGAGGAGTTGAGAATACATTGGGAGATTGGAATTGACACACATAAACTGTGTTTGTGTGCTAGTTGCTCCATCATGTCTGACTCTTTGCGAGTCCATGGTCTGCAGCCCACCAGACTCCTCTGTCCATGGAATTCTCCAGGCAAGAATATTGGAGTGGATAGCCATTTCTTTCTCCAGGGGATCTTCCCAACATAGGGATCAAACCATGGTTTCCTGTATTACAGGCAGATTCTTTGCCATCTGAGTCACCAGGGAAGCCCCATATACACACTACTATACGAGGAACTAAAAAGCCTTTTGGTGAAAGTGAAAGAGGAGAGTGAAAAAGTTGGCTTAAAGCTCAACATTCAGAAAACGAAGATCATGGCATCTGGTCCCATCACTTCATGGGAAATAGATGGGGAAACAGTGGAAACAGTGTCAGACTTTATTTCTTTGGGCTCCAAAATCACTGCAGATGGTGAGTGCAGCCATGAAATTAAAAGGCGCTTACTCCTTGGAAAAAAAGTTATGACCAAACTACATAGCATATTCAAAATCAGAGACATTACTTTGCCGACTAAGGTCCATCTAGTCAAGGCTATTGTTTTTCCAGTAGTCATGTATGGATGTGAGAGCTGGACTGTGAAGAAGGCTGAGTGCCGAAGAATGGATGCTTGAGAGTCCCTTGGACTGCAAGGAGATCCAACCAATCCATTCTGAAGGAGATCAACCCTGGGATTTCTTTGGAAGGACTGATGCTGAAGCTGAAACTCCAGTACTTTGGTCACCGCATGCAAAGAGTTGGCTCATTGGAAAAGACCTTGATGCTGGGAGGGATTGGGGGCAGAAGGAGAAGGGGAAAACCAAGGATGAGATGGCTGGATGGCATCACTGACTCGATGGGCAGGAATCTGAGTGAACTCCAGGAGTTGGTGATGGATAGGGAGGCCTGGCGTGTTGCGATTCATGGGGTCAGACATGACTGAGCGACTGAAATGAAATGAACTGAACTGAATACATAACATAGTAGAAAGAACCTACTGTATAGCACAGGGTATTCTACTCAATACTCTGTAATGACTTATATGGGAAAAGAATCTGCAAAGAGTGGGTATATGTATATGTTTAACTTTGCTGTACAGCAGAAACTAATGCAACATTGAAAATAAACTATATTCCAATAAAAATTAATTTTAAACAACAATGTACCTCTATATTAGGGAATCAGTGATGAGAATTTATTTAGATAATATGTATTGCACATGTAAAATTACCATAAATATGTCTCATTTTATGTGAATTCCAAGAATATACAAAAAATTAATAGTCAAAATAAGAAAATAGCCTTAGATATTAACTCATTTTTTAATTAATTTATTTCATACCAAATCTATTTTGGACAAAGTCAGATAAGTGGATCTGAAGTTCTCAAAATAGATATGCTGGTGGTGTCATTAGAATTACTGGGTGTCATGGCAATGAATGAAAATCCCAAAGGAGAAAGTGGAAATCCAAATGATTTTCAAGGATTTTACCCCAGGAAACATACAACTTTTAAAACATGTTCAGAGAATGAGAAGACCATGTCAGGTTCTGAAGAGAAAGCAATGAGGAAAGTAGAACCTGAAAATCATTGTGTCATGGCAATCACAGGGAAAGGCTCCTCAGAGAGAATTATTTATCTGGCAAACCTTGAAGGAATGTCAAATAAAATAAGGATTAGAAATGATTCATTTAACAAAGTATATGATAATTTATGTAGCTTGCCACAGCACTTTCAGTGAAATAGAAGATAAAGAAACTAAATTTTATAGCTTTTAGTAGAGAATTGGAGAGAACAAATTTGGAGATAATGAATGAAAAAGCTGTTTAAAGAATCTTGCTATAAATGGAAGTAGACAAATGGACTACCAATTAGAAAGAGGTCTACTTGATTGCTTGAAATTTTTATTTTTTTTATACTGGCAGAAACTTGAACATGCCAAGGAAAATGATATTGAATTATAGGAAAAGAGCTTAAGTTTGATGGCATACTATAAAGGGCAAGATACTTAGATTCACATTTTCTTCTCTTGAAAAAGAAAAGCAAAAGATCTTTCACTGAGATATCAAAGATAGAAGCAAAGCAGAGCACAGATCAAAGAGCAGGAGTGAGGGTAATTTGAGTTAGGATAAGCCATTGATGCCTAGCCTCTACTGCTCAGTATCCCAGACACTTAGATACCTGCCTTCTCCTTACCGCTTTTTATCCTCCTCATTTTCAGCATTTGCACATTGTCATACTTTAACTCCTCTGATTCTGTCACCTTACTATGGTGACATTTGCTCTTTATCACTTAAAAGATCTTTTCACAAGATCGTCAAGACATGCACAAAACACTAAAGACATACACACTAAAATGTTATGAAATACCCTATGGTCCTAGTTTGGAGCCCATTACTTTGTCATGGTGAATCATGTATGATCCAGAAAACAGACCCTGTTTATAAAAATGTCTACTGAATCATTTCTGTTTTCCTAATTATGATACCAAACTTGTATATTTCAAATCTAAGAATAGCGGACTGATCTGGACCTCCTTTCAATTTCCTGCCAAAGTTTGAAGACTTATCCTTTCCTGTTTCTATCAGTTGAATCAGGTAAAATCAATGAGGGAGATTAATAGGGACATGGAGTATATGCTATATAGTAATGTTTTAGTACATTTGTTTTATAGTATGTTTTCATATACTTAATGTTTTATAGTACATTTGTGATATTCACTATGTCACACTGTTGAATTAACCTTCTCAAAATATATAGAATCTTTATTTTCAGAAGGTCAAACCTCACACTCTTCTCTTTTGAAGTAAAAGCATCTTTGTAAAATGATTCCAGTTTTTCCTTCTTTTCTTTTCCCCTCTGTAATATTATTCTTTTGCTCTTAATTGCCTCCTTTCTTGCACTATCATATCTCTCTGCTTTACTTTCTCAATTATGTATTCCATCACATTTTCCTAGGAAGGAGATTTTCTCTCACCCTTTCCTTCCATTCAATAAAGAAAATAGTTTTAATTTGTTACAAACATAATAATGTTGAGCCCAAGCATAAAAACAAAATTAACACATAGCCCGAAGGTCACTGGAGCATTTGCCATAGTATATACTTCTTCTATCTTAAACTACAGTATTTTATAACAAAATTGTTTAGATTACCCAGACATACTTTTTTTCTGTTGCTATCCCTGCATGGTAGTAAGGAGCTTACCCATTTGCTTTCACAGTACAGCCTTTAACCTCTACTGAACTTCTACATATTAATAAGCAGTGCTAATTTCTAATTCCTCATTAGAAATTATATAGAAAGACTATTGTAATTTTAGAAAGAAATAATAGAAAGATTATATAGCCTCTATTTCAAGTTGTTGCAAGAAGACCAAACCAGTCAATCCTAAAGGAAATCAACCTTGAATATGCATTGGAAGGACTGATTCTAAGGCTCAATGCTTTGGCCATCTGATGAGAAGAGATGACTCATTGGAAAAGACCCTGATTCTTGGAAAGACTGAGGGCAGGAGGAAAAGGGATGGCAGAGGATGAGATGGTTAGATACTATCACTGATTTAATGGACATGAATTTGAGCAAACTCTGGGAGATACTCAAGGACAGAGGAGTCTTGTGAGCTATGGTCCATGGGGTTGCGAAGAACTGAACATGACTTAGTTACTGAGCAACAAGGTATAAACCATAGACTTTGACAGTAGCATTGAAAGTACTAAATTGTAAGTATCATGCATTTAAAGTGCTAAGATTGATACATGTATGATCATTTATCATCTTGGAATATGTAAAGCAGGAGAAAAATATTTATCCAAATATGAACATACTTTGTAGAAGTAGCCTTGATCAAGTATCTTATTAAGTCCAAAAGTTAGCACTTGGTACAGTAAACTTGATTTCTTTTATATTGGAAAGATCAAAACTCAAAAAATGGCTGCTTCTATTTATTACCAAAAATCCCTTCATAATAGCTTGATAAGTAACTATGAGTTCAATTTACAGAAACTCCCCAAGTTCCATATGCAGTTTGTTTAATCTTATTCAGAGCTCTTGTAGATTGGCATGGTAATGGAATAGGTACATTTAACTGTGACAATTTCTTGAAAATTAGAAAAGAAAATATGACACTTATGAAGTATTCTTTCAAAATTTTTATTTATCTTCTTTTAATCCCCTGCCATTTCTACATGAAGATTTAGTTATGTGACTTGAATGTAGAAGATAAACAATTTAATATTTTGAGAAAAGCCTTATGGGATCTATTCTGCACAACATTTGAAATTCATCTTAATCTAGAAGACAAGGTTGTGGAAAATGTAAATTTTTTAAAAATTAATCAAAATAAGAGGAAAATCCAGAAATTCAAGTGTCTACTCAGAGTAAAGGAAAATTAATATCTATTAAATGCAAATTTCTTACAACCAAATAGACATTATGGTTTTGCATTTGTCACTATGCTCTGAGATGATCAGGACAGTATATTTTATCTCCCATGTAGAACCTTAAGTACATTCACCAGCTACAAGTGGAAGATTTTGACAGTTTGACTGCTTCTGACTCAGTGGCTAAATCTCTTTCCATAACATCTGATTTATCAGTTGATCTGATAAAACAAGTTCAAAAGGAAAGGCCAGGTCTCTACTGAGTCATCTCATCACTGTCCTAAGTTAGCAATTGTTAAATGCTACTGTATTCAAGGTTACCAGACCTGGAGAGAAAGAGACCTCTTCTGCAGGCTAGAAAAATTAGCAGATATAAACATTATAAGATTGTCGTCATTTAAACTAATAATAAAACCATCAAAGCAAGATAGGAATGTATTTTGGAATAATTTTGACAGAGATAGCCACTTCACTTCTGAAATATGTCTAGAGATAAAGATATGAGGCTTCCCTTGTGGCTCAGCTGGTAAAGAATCTGCCTGCAATGCAGGAGACTGGGTTCAGTCCCTGGTTTGGGATGATCCCCTGAAGAAGGGAACAGCTACCCACTCCAGTACTCTGGCTGGAGAATTCTATGGACTGTATAGTTCATGCGCTCGCAGAGTCAGACATGACTGAGTGACTTTCACTTTACTTTTCAAAGACGAGATAGTTAGTCCTATTATGTAAGGAAAATTCTCATTAGTTAACAAAGCATGCTTCCCTTTTTGCTTTTTATCTTCACCCTTTTTTCACCTTTCTCTGCCACTGTAATGTGATTCCACATCTATAATTACTTTCCAGTCCAGAATCTCTATTCTCAATCTTACCTTCACCTTGAGAATCCTGGAAGTTTCATCTGGGTCAGCCTTCCTTTAATTATGTATTTTGTTCCAATATTCCCCTTGATCTTTACATCATATCCTTATTTTTTCAGAACTCACCCAGTATGACATATGTCAGGGAAGTCAGTCTTTGAACATCATGACTGATTATTACGGGCAGACTAGCAGAGTTTACATAAATTTACAAACTTTGAAATACCAAATTATTTTAACCTTTTTGAGCCTATGCTTCATCTAGAAAATTAGTTGATATATGAATTTATTGAAATAATAGAATGGTAAAGAATTTAATATAATATGTGGCATTTATGCATTCATTCATTCTGCAAATATTTGCTGAAACCAGTTTCATGTGAGAAATTTTCTTCTTTTGGGCATACACTGTGAACCAAAAGGATTCTCTCTTGTCATGACCCTAGATTTAAAAAACAAACAAACAAACAGAAGCTGTCAGATGGTGATAAGTCAAGAAATAAGTAGAATAAGGGTGGTGGTGATTTAGCCACTAAGTCATGTCCAACTCTTGCAATTCCATGGACTATAGCCTGCCAGGCTCCTCTGTCCATGGGATTTTGCAAGCAGGCATATTGGAGTGGGTTGACATTTCTTTCTCCAAGAATAAGGGGTATCTTCAGTGAATAAAATTAATATGAGAAGACTTCTATGATAGAATGACATTTCTTCATAGACCAAAAAAGTGAGTGAACAAGCTGTGTATATCTTTAGAGAGAACGACTTCTCAGGGAGATGAAACAAGAGTAAGGTAATACACAGATAAATAGTTGAATTTGGAGAATGGTCAGGAATGCACCTTTGGTAGAGCATGTATGTAAGTTCCTTCAGTCTTGTATTATTCTTTGTGATCCTATGGACTGTAGCCCAGCAGGCTCCTCTGTCCAGGGTATTCTCCAGGGCAAGAATACTGGAGTGAGTCGCCATGCCCTCCACTGGATCTTCCCAACGCAGGGATTGAATTCACGTCTCTGATGTCTCCTGCATTGGCAGGCAGTTTCTTTACCACTAGCACACCTGGAGAGCCCTTGGTAGAGCAAGAACATGCTAATTAAATGACAGGAAATAAGATCAGAGAAATGATGTGTACATCTTCAAGAGTTTTTTAAGTGCAGGAAGTTTTATTCAAGTAAGTTTAAAGAAATTGTGGCTAATCTCATTCAAGGTGTAAATAATCAAACTTAAAATAGTTAGAAACACCTTCTTTAAGGGATGTCATAAAGCCAACATAATGGTAAGAAGTAGGAGAAATTAAATTTCTCTTCTAGATTAAAACTATAAAGCCAGAGAACAAGATGGTGAAGGAGTAGGTGGACATGGAGTACATCTCTCTCCATGTATCCATCAGGAATACACCTTCAGACACAGAAATGCATGCAGAACACCAGCTGAGAGTGGACAGGAGTATTTGCCAGAAAAAAAGAATATATAGACCCACACAAAACTCTAGATTAAGCCCTGAGCCTTTGGAGTGGGAGCACTGACTCCAAGACCCTAGATTACCAGGGAACTAACCCTGCTGCTGCTGCTGCTAAGTCACTTCAGTTGTGTCCGACTCTGTATAACCCCATAGATGGTGGCCGCCCACCAGGCTCCTCCATCTGTCGGATTCTCCAGGCAAGAACACTGGAGTGGATTGCCATTTCCTTCTCCAATTCGTGAAAGTGAAAGGGAATTTGCTCAGTTGTGTTGGGAACTAACCCTAGGGGGTATCAAATAGTGAGAACTCAAACAAAGAAAACCACTGGAATACAAGACCTGGCATCACCCAATCACCAGTAGCACTACTATGCTACCTCATTTGAGCAATAAGTTCAGTTCAGTTCAGTCACGCAGTTNCTAGAGCTAATCAATGAATATAGTAAAGTTGCAGGATATAAAATCAATACACAGAAATCCCTTGCATTCCTATACACTAATAATGAGAAAGTAGAAAAAGAAATTAAGGAATCAATTCCATTCACCATTGCAACGAAAAGAATAAAATACTTAGGAATATACCTACCTAAAGAAACTAAAGACCTATATATAGAAAATTATAAAACACTGATGAAAGAAATCAAAGAGGACACTAATAGATGGAGAAACATACCATGTTCATGGATCGGAAGAATCAATATAGTGAAAATGAGTATACTACCCAAAGCAATCTACAGATTCAATGCAATTCCTATCAAGATACCAGCGGTGTTTTTCGCAGAGCTAGAACAAATAATTTCATAATTTGTGTGGAAACACAAAAAACCTCGAATAGCCAAAGCCATCTTGAGAAAGAAGAATGGAACTGGAGGAATCAACCTGCCTGGCTTCAGGCTTTACTACAAAGCCACAGTCTTAAGCTGTTTTAATTGAAGTATAGTGGATTTCAGGTGTACAGCAAAGTGATTCAGTTATATATGTATATGTATATATATATACACACACACATATATATGGGTGTGTGTTTGTGTGTATCCGTGTGTATCAATATATGTTCTTTTTCAACTCTTTTCCATTATAGGTTATTATAAGATATGGAATACAATTCCCTGTGCTATATAGTAGGTCCTTGTTGTTTATCTATTTTATATATAGTAGTGTGTATCTGTTAATCCTAAGCTTTCACTGAATTATTGAAATAACTTGCCCCTATCATCTATTCCTCTCCTACAGTTATGAAGAGCCTATTGACGGCTGTCTACCATATGGAATGGTGTTCTACATGTATGAAGCACCCATCTTGTAACTAGTATATACCAGATCCTACAATAGGCTCTTTACATAATTCTGCTTTATAAATAAGGACATCAAGATTAGAGAGGTTAAGGAACTTGCTCAAGTGCCACAGATTTCACGGGGCAGGAAATTCAAGATAAGGTGTTTCCACTATTCTCTCCCAAGAGCTTATAATGTAATGAGGAAGACAAATAGGAAAATTATACTTCCTAAATCTGAACATTATATTCATAATTTGTAATACTATGATAAATTTATCCCACGTTTGTCATAAAGATTAAATAAAAATGTGTACGAAGAGGATGATTTATATTTGTTATGTATGTATATATAATCAGGCAGAGGATTTAAATGCCTTGTCTAATGTACAAATTCCAGATATAATTGGATTCTTCTTTCAAAATGATATATCTCTTTACTCACCATACTATTAATGAGCAAAGCAATGAATTTCTCCTATCCTTCCCTTTGAGGTGACTCATAAGGAACACTGAAAGCAGCTGTCTAATTCTTACTACCCAAAACATTTTATACTAAGTTTAGCCACATAGTCTAGTATAATAATGGCAGTATGTAAGGTCCTATGTGAGACTGTGAGATTCCTGAAGTAGAAGCTAAGTCTTATCCTTCTGGCTGTTACAGTCCATTAATACAGGTTCTGAAACATTGAACAGGTGTGTGTCCAATATGTCAGTATTTCCCATGATGATTCACATGAATAGAGTCAATCAAATTATAGCAACTAAAACTATTATTAAGGCAGAGAATTTCGGAAGAAGGAACACTAGGCAGGAGGGGACATATTCTAAGCTCTAGTCTAAATTTGTATCTCAATAGAGCTGCTGACTTGCTGTGAGATCTTGCACAACTCACTGACACTTTCTTGAATTTATACCTTGTTGATCTATCAAATAAATACAAAAATATCTGCCTATCCATTTCAAATAAACTTATAAATAATAATATTAACAAGTTTTAGAGTTAGAAAAGACTGAAAATATTTCTTCCTTTCTAATACAACCCCATTTAATGCTGCCATCCAAAAATACTGAGTTGACAAAATAGACAAAATTATTAGCTATTGAACTAAGGTTTCCTGCTTCTCTTCCCAGCCCTATGTTTACTGTATCATCCCATCAGGAAAAATTTACATGTTAATAAGTACAATCTGATATACCTCATATTTGGAATATAGTCTAGAATTGACAAAACAATTGCATAATTTCCAATCACCCCCAGGATAAACATACTCATTCTGACATTTTATAGGAAAGAACATAGACTCAGGAAGTTTATTGATAGAATGACTTAGCCAAAGTCACACTGCTTGCAAGAAGCCAAGTCAGGACTTGGGCTCAGCATCCTGTCTTTACACTTTGTTCTACTTTGAACAGCTGTTGAAGTACTTGCTGAATACCATGGTTGTGTTATGTTCTAATTAAATGAGCAAATCTTTATATTGCTTCTAATAACATTTAATGGTTATATTTTCTATTTTTTCTTTTATGGATCCTAATTTTCACTATTGAAAGTATTTTCATTACTTGTAACCCGGGAAATTAATCTATTTTTATCCTACTTAGAAAAATGCTGTACCCTTAGTGAAAGAGAGCACAGAGGATTCATAAACAGATAAAATAGCTCAACTTCACCTTACATTTTTTTTCCAAATTCATCCAATCTAATATACAACATTTTATAATTCTAGACAGTTACGTGTGTGCATTCATGCTAAGTCATTTCAGCTGTGCCTGACTCTTCGCAACCCCATGGACTATAGGCCATCAGGCTCTTCTCTCCATGGGATTCTCCAGCCTAGAACACTGGAATGGGTTGCTATGCCCTCCTTCAGGGGATCTTCCCAACCTAGGGATCGAACCCTTATCTCTCATGTCTCCTGCGTTGGTAGGTGCGTTCTTTACCACAAGCATTACCTGGGAAGCCCAGACAGTCATATATTCAGTTCAGCTCAGTTCAGTCGAGCAGTCGTGTTCGACTCTTCGCGACCCCATGAATCGCAGTACGCCAGGCCTCCCTGTCCATCACCAACTCCCGGAGTTCACTCAGACTCAGGTCCATTGAGCCCATGATGCCATCCAGCCATCTCATCCTCGGTCGTCCCTTTCTCCTCCTGCCCCCAATCCCTCCCAGCATCAGGGTCTTTTCCAATGAGTCAACTCTTCGCATAAGGTGCCCAAAGTACTGGAGCTTCAGTTTTAGCATCATTCCTTCCAAAGAAATCCCAGGGTTGATCTCCTTTCATGGCTGCAGTCACCATCTGCAGCGATTTTGGAGCCCACAAAACAAAGTCTGACACTGTTTCTACTGTTTCCCCATCTATTTCCCATGATGTGATGGGGCCAGATGCCATGATCTTCGTTTTCTGAATGTTGAGCTTTAAGCCAACTTTTTAACTCTCCTCTCTCACTTTCAACAAGAGGCTTTTTAGCTCCTCCTCACTTTCTGCCATAAGGGTGGTGTCATCTGCATATCTGAGGTTATTGATATTTCTCCCAGCAATCTTGATTTCAGCTTGTGTTTTTTCCAGTCCAGCGTTTCTCATGATGTACTCGGCATAGAAGTTAAATAAGCAGGATGACAATATACAGCCTTGACGTACTCCTTTTCCTATTTGGAACCAGTCTGTTGTTCCATGTCCAGTTCTAACTGTTGCTTCTTGACCTAGCAGGATATAATATTGCAAGTATAATAGAAAGAAGATACTTAACCCGCCTTAAGGTAGATAAAACTTGTGGAAATCTCAGTAAAACTTTCTAAATTGAGTTGGACAAAAAGTAGAAAACTTTTTAATTTTAAATTACAAATTAGGTCTAGAAGGTGAAATCTCCTGGTAGGTTGAAGTGAGTGAGTGAAAGTTGCTCAGTTGTGTCCCTTTGCTACCCCATGGACTATGCAGTCCATGGAATTCTCCAGGCAAGAATTCCTGGGAGTGGGTAGTCTTTCCCTTCTCCAGTGGATCTTCCCAACCCCGGGATCAAACCCAGGTCTCCTGCATTGTAGGCGGATTCTTTACCAACTGAGCCACCAGGGAAGCTCAAGAATACTGGAGTGGGTAGTCTTTCCCTTCTCCAGGGGATCGTTCCAACCCAGGAATCGAACCAGGGTCTCCTGCATTGCAAGCAGATTCTTTACCAACTGAGCTACCAGGGAAGCCCAGGTTTAGGGAAAATTTGTCTCTTAGTGGCCAAGTTCATTGCATAAGGTAAATGGCTGTTCAGATACTTCTTAAAGGTGTAAGAATATTTGTTTACACGTGTGAGTTTGGTAAAACCTTATATAGCAGGAAAACTACATGTGAACCTGCTTTTCTAAAATAAACTCTGGTAAACAGAAATAACTTCTGTCAAGTTTCAGGAATATTTACGTAGCTTGTATTACCTTAAGACATACTAGGTGAATCAAGAAACAGATGAGATTTCCATAATATACAGAATCCTAGTATTTAGTAATACAAAAAGAAGAAGAAGAAAACAGCATTTAATATGGACAAAACATATATATTTATTACAGTTACCTAGAAAAAGACACTGGATATTGTGGCCACTTAATGCTAACTTCCAACATACTGAAATAAGTGATGTATATAGTTTCTCTGATAGATACAATAGTATTATAATTATTGTTGGTCTAATCAGAATTTCAAAATTAAACTATTTTATATGATACTATTGCTTGATTATTTTCCCTCAGTGAGTGTTAATCTACATAGTGAGGGTGAGGCTCATTCAATCAGTTGAAGACCTTTAGAGAAATGGTTGAAGTTTCCTAAAGAAGAAGGAATTCTCCTCAGAATTACAACATAGAAACTAAGTTTTCAACCTGCTCTCCTAGTGGAATTCAAACTCCATCCTGCAAACCTGGTCGACAAATTTTGAATTTGTCAGTCCCCACAATTACAGACATGAGATAATTCCTTAAAATGAACCTTTCTCTCTCTCTCACCTGCTATCTGATCTCTTCTCCTTCTCTCTCTCTCTCTCTACACACACACACATGCACACACACACACACACACACACACACACACACACAGACTACATACTGTATATGCTATACTATAACACACATATACAAAACCTATTTTGTCTCTCTGGAGTGCCCTAACACACTCTTCTACCCATATTTCCCCAAAACTATGAATTTTTAACTTTTTAAACTATAAAGCACTCTAAATCCTTATGAAAGAAGGTGAATGACATATTAATAATTAAAAATACAATGATGCAACACACATGAATATTTTAGGCACACCTAAATATGCCTCTCACAGAATTCCAAAAACAAAAATAATACCCAGGGCTAAAATGCATCTAGCAAATGTGAATTTAAGCTGGAAACAAAAAATGGATAGAGTCCAAATAGGTAAAAAATAAAATAAGACAAATAGTGTTGCAAGTAAATGGAAAACAACATAGAATCAGGTTTGCTAGCATACTTAGCAAGTATTCAGCAAGGCAAAAGTGAGCTACTCCATAGGAATTCATGGTTTCTTTGGAGGCAGAGTTAAAGAAGATTAAGTATTATTAGTGCTAGATAATCATATTTCTTCAGTCAAAGACATTTCAAATTCACCCAGTGTTTGGTGCATACCCAGCAAGCATTTGCTGCCACTTCAATGATACAGATTAATTTCCATGTGCTACATGGGATTTCTGATGAGGCTATAGGTCTGATATCCAGCCTGTGTAAGCTGCCCAAGCTGGGCTGCAAACCCTAGGATGGAAGGGAACCCTTTTTAATTCCCCCTAAGTTTCTGAGGTGCCAGAGGTGACCCTGACACAAATATTCTCTCCAGATTATTTCTTCTCCTTTATTTTGAAATAAATATTTCAGTTTCTATTCTCTTCATCTAATTTTCACAAAGTATGAAATAAATCTTATTTATGAGCTACATCTGAGTTAAATTCACCCATTCCAGTCCATTTTAGTTCGCTGATTCCTAGAATGTTGACATTCACCCTTGCCATCTCCTGTTTGACCACTTCCAATTTGCCTTGATTCATGGACCTGACATTCCAGGTTCCTATGCAATATTGCTCTTTACAGCATTGGACCTTGCTTCTATCTCCAGTCACATCCACAACTGGGGTATGGTTTTTGCTTTGGCTCCCGCCCTTCATTCTTTCTGGAGTTATTTCTCCACTGATCTCCAGTAGCATATTGGGTACCTACTGACCTGGGGAGTTCCTCTTTCAGTATCCTATCATTTTGCCTTTTCATACTGTTCATGGGGTTCTCAAGGCAAGAATACTGAAGTGATTAGCTGTTCCCTTCTCCAGTGGATCACATTCTGTCAGCCCTCTCCACCATGACCCGCACATCTTGGGTGGCCCTACACGGCATGTTTGGGTACCTACTGACCTGGGGAGTTTCTCTTTCAGTATCCTATCATTTTGCCTTTTCATACTGTTCATGGGGTTCTCAAGGCAAGAATACTGAAGTGATTAGCTGTTCCCTTCTCCAGTGGATCACATTCTGTCAGCCCTCTCCACCATGACCCGCACATCTTGGGTGGCCCTACACGGCATGGCTTAATTTCATTGAGTTAGACAAGGCTGTGGTCCTAGTGTGATTAGATTGATTAGTTTTCCGTGAGTATGGTTTCATTGTGTCTGCCCTCTGATCCTCTCTTGCAACACCTACCGTCTTACTTGGGTTTCTCTTTCCTTGGACGTGGGTATCTCTTCACAGCTGCTCTAGCAAAGTGCAGCCGCTGCTCCTTACCTTGGACGAGGGGTATCTCCTCACCACCGCCTCTCCTGACCTTGAATAGCTCCTCTAGGCCCTTCTGGGCCCTCCTACGTCCCTCGCTGGAGCACCTGTCCCATCGTGGGTCCAGATACTGCGGCAGCTGGGACTGCAACACCACCCTCACCAGCTTTAGAGGAAGCCTCAGCAGCAGCAGGAATTCACCCTGCTCACAGCAGCCACTGCCCCCAAGCTTCCTCTGGACCCGCTGCCGCATTGCAGGCACTGGAATGGGTGAATTTAACTCAGATGACCATTATATCTACTACTGTGGGCAGGAATCACTTAGAATGGAATGGAAGAACTTAACTCCAATGACCATTATATCTACTACTGCAGGCACGAATCCCTTAGAAGAAATGGAGTAGCCATCATGGTCAACAAAAGAGTCCGAAATGCAATCCTTGGATGCAATCTCAAAAATGACAGAATGATCTCTGTTCGTCTCCAAGGCAAACCATTCAATATCACAATTATCCAAGTCTATGCCCCAACCAGTAATGCTGAAGAAGCTGAAGTTGAACGGTTTTATGAAGACCTACAAGACCTTTTAGAACTAACACCCAAAAAAGATGTCCTTTTCATTATAGGGGACTGGAATGCAAAAGTAGGAAGTCAAGAAACACCTGGAGTAACAGGCAAATTTGGCCTTGGAATACAGAATGAAGCAGGGCAAAGACTAATAGAGTTTTGCCAAGAAAATGCACTGGTCATAGCAAACACCCTCTTCCAACAACACAAGAGAAGACTCTACACATGGACATCACCAGATGGTCAACAAGAAAACAGATTGATTATATTATTTGCAGCCAAAGATGTAGAAGCTCTATACAGTCAACAAAAATAAATAAATAAATAAATAAAAGACTAGGAGTTGACTGTGGCTCAGACCATGAACTCATTATTGCCAAATTCAGACTTGAAAAAGGTAGCGGAAACCACTAGACCATGTCAGGCAAATTTTGCCTTGGAATACAGAATGAAGCAGGGCAAAGACTAATAGAGTTTTGCCAAGAAAATGCACTGGTCATGGTAAAGATCCTCTTCCAACAACACAAGAGAAGACTCTACACATGAACATCATCAGATGGCTTCCAACACAAGAGAAGTCTCTACACATGAACATCATCAGATGATCAACACCAAAATCAGATTGATCATATTCTTTGCAGCCAAAGATGGAGAAGCTCTATACCGTCAACAAAAACAAGACCAGGAGCTGACTGTGGCTCAGATCTTGAACTCCTTATTGCCAAATTCAGACTCAAATTGAAGAAAGTAGGGAAAACCACTAGACCATTCAGTTATGACCTAAATCAAATCCCTTATGATTATACAGTGGAAGTGAGAAATAGATATAAGGGCCTAGATCTGATAGATAGAGTGCCTGATGAACTATGGAATGAGGTTCATGACATTGTACAGGTGACAGGAATCAAGACCATCCCCATGGAAAAGAAGTGTAAAAAAAAGGCAAAATGGCTGTCTGGGGAGGCCTTATAAATAGCTCTGAAAAGAAGAGAAGCAAAAAGCAAAGAAGAAAAGGAAAGATATAAATCCCTTATGATTATACAGCGGAAGTGAGAAATAGATTTAAGGGTCTAGATCTGATAGATAGAGTGCCTGATGAATTTGAGCAATAAACAAAACAAAAATACAAGTCAAATCATCAGCAGATAGGATTACCACCTCATTCAGCCTTGGCTATCAGAGGAAAAACAAACACAAACAAAAACTCAGCAAAAATCTCACCCTATACAATGCTTACACACAAACCACTGAACCAAACTTCAGAGGGCAGACACCAAAAGGAAGAAAGAATTCAACCTTGAAGCCTGGGAAAAGGACCTCAAATGCAATAACTTAAAAGAAAAAATGAAAAGGCAGATAAATGCTATACAAATGAAGAAACAAACTAGAAACACAGAAGTTCAAATAAATGAAGAGGAAATAGGAAAACTACCTGAAAAAGAATACAGAAAAATGATAGTAAAGATGACAAAAAACCTTGAAAACAAAATGAAAAAAATGCAAGAATCAATTAACAAAGACATAGAAGAATTAAAGAATAAACATGCAGAGACAAACTATACAATAACTGAAATTAAAAAAAAAACACTCTAGAAGGAATCAATATCAGAATATCTGAAAGAGAAGAATGAATCAGTGAGCTGGAAGATAAAATGGTAGAAATAACTTCTGAATAGCAGAATAAAGTAAGAAGAATGAAAAGAACTGAGGATAGTCTCAGAGACCTCTGGGACAACATCAAATACACCAACATTTGAATGATAGTGGTCCCAGAAGAAGAAGAGAAAAAGAAAGGGTATGAGAAAACTTTTGAAGAGATTATGGTTGAAAATTTCTCCAATATGGAAGCGGAAATAGTCATTCAATTCCAAGAGGCACAAAGAGTCCCATAGAGGATTAAACCCAAGGAGAAACACACCAAGATACATACTAATCAAACTAGCAAAGACTAAACAAAAAGAAAGACTATCTAAAGCAGCAAGAGAGAAGCAACAAGTAACATACAAGGGAAACGCCCTATGCTTAACAGCTGATCTTTCAGCAGAATTCTGCAGGCCAGGAGGGAATAGAAGGATATATTTAAAGTACTGAAAGGGAAAAATTTACAACCAAGAATAGTGTACCCAGCAAGCATCTCATTCAAAATTGATGGAGAAATAGAAAGCTTTCCAGACAAGCAAAAGTTAAGAGAATTGAGTACCACCAAACCAGCTTTACAACAAATGTTAAACAGACTTATATAGTCAAGAAATACAACAGAATAAAAAAGACCTACAAAAATCAACCCCAAACAGTTAAGAAATTGGCAATAGGAACATATATATCAATAATTACTTTAATCGTAAATGGATTAAATGCTGCAACCAATAGATGCAGACTGGCTGAATGGATACAAAACAAGACTGATGTATATGCTGTCTACAAGAAACCCACTTCAGACCTAAAGACACATATAGACTGAAAGTGAGAGGATGAAAAAATATATTCCATGCAAATGGGAAGCAAGAGAAAGCTGGAGTAGCAATCCTCGTATCAGACAAAATAGACCTTAAGATAAAGATTACAAGAGATAAGGAAGGACACTACATAGTGATCAAGGGATCAGTCCAAGAGAAAGACATAACAATTGTAAATATCTATGCATGCAACATAGGAACACCTCAGTGCATAAGACAAATACTAACAGACATATAAGGAGAAATTGACAGAAACACAATAATAGTAGGAGACTTTAACATCACACTCTCACCAATGGACAGATCATCAAAACATAAAATTAGTAAGGAAACACAAGTCTTAAATGATACATTAGATGAGATGGATCTCATTGATATCTTCAGAACATTCCATCCAAATGCAGAAGAATACAACTTCTTCTCAAATGCACATGGAACATTCTCCAGGATAGACCACATCTTGGGTCACAAATCAAACCTCAGTAAATTTAAGAAAATTGAAATCATATCAAGCATCTTCTCCAACCACAATGCTATGAGACTAGATATCAATTACAAGAAAATACTGTAATAAACACAAATACATGGAGATTAAACAACCCATTTATAAAAACCAAAAGATTATTGAAGAAATTAAAGGGAAATCAAAAAATTTCTAGAAACAAATGACAATGAAAACACAGCAATGCAAAACCTATGGGATGTAACATAAGCAGTCCTAAGAGGTAAGTTTATAGCAGTACAATCTTACCTCAAGAAACAAGACAAACATCAAGTAGACAACCTAACTTTATACCTAAAACAACTGGAGAAAGAACCAAAAAATTAACCAAAATTAGTAGAAGGAAAGAAATCATAAAGATCCTAGCAGAAATAAATGAAAAAGAAATGAAAGAAACAATAGTAAAGATTAATAAAACTAAAAGCTGGTTCTTTGAGAGGATAAACAAAATTGACAAAACTTTAGCCAGACTCATCAAGAAAAAAAGAGAGGAGAATCAAATCAACAAAATTAGAAATGAAAATGGAGAGGTTACAATAGACTGTAGAAATACAAAGGATTATAACAGACTATTATGAACAACTATATGGCAATAAAACGGATAACCTAAAAGAAATGGACAGATTCTTAGAAAAGTTCAATCTTCCAAGACTCAGCCAGGAAGAAACAGAAATTATGAACAACCCAATAATAAGCACTGAAATTGAAGCTGTGATCAAAACTCTCCCCAAAGATAAAATCCCAGGACCAGATGACATCACGGAATTCTATCAAACTTTTAGAGAAGAGCTAATACCTATCCTTCTCAAACTCTTTGAAAAATTTGCAGAGGAAGAACACTTCCAAACTCAATTCTACAAGGCCACCATCACCCTGATACAAAAACCAGACAAAGATAACACAGAAAAAGAAAAACTACAGGCCAATATCAATGATGAACATAGATGCAAAAATCCTCAACAAAATTTTTGCAAACAGAATTCAGCAACAGATCAAAAAGCTCATACACTATGATCAAGTTGGGTTTCTTCCAGGAATGCAAGGATTCTTCAATATATGCAAATAAATCAATGAGATACATCATATTAACACATTGAAAGATAAAAACCATATTATAATCTCAGTAGATGCGAAAAAGCCTTTGACAAAATTCAATACCCATTTATGATTAAAACTCTTCAAAAAATAGGCATAGAAGGAACCTACCTCAACATAGTAAAGGCCATATATGATAGGCCTATAGCAAACATTATTCTTAATGGTGAAAAACTGAAAGCATTCCCCCTAAGATCAGGAACAAGACAAAGGTGTCCACTTTCACCACTATTATTCAACATAGTTCTGGAAGTCCTAGCTACAGCAATCAAAGAAGAAAAAGAAATAAAAGGAATCTAGATCAGAAAAGAAGTAAAGCTCTCACTGTTTGCAGATGACATGATACTGTATGTACAAAACCCTAAAGATAGTATCAGAAAATTACTGGAGCTAATTATTGAATTTAGCAAAGTTGCAGGATACAAAATCAAAACACAGAAATCACTTGCATTTCTATATACTAACAATGAAAAATCAGAAAGAGAAATTAAGGAATCAAACCCATTCACCATTACAACAAAAAGAATTAAGTATCTAGGAATAAACTTACCTAAGGAGACAAAAGGACTGTACACAGAAAATTATAAGACACTGATGAAAGAAATCAAAGATGACATAAACAGATGGAGAGATAGTCCATGTTCCTGGGTAGGAAGAATCATTAATGTGAAAATGGCTATAATACTAAATGCAATCTACAGATTCACTGTAATCTCTATCAAATTACCAATGGCATTTTTCACAGAACTAGAACAAAAAATTTCACAATTCATATGGAAACAGAAAAGACACTGAATAGCCAAAGCAGTCTTGAGAAAGAAGAATGGAGCTGGAGGAATCAGCCTTCCTGACTTCAGGTTATACTACAAAGCTACTGTCATCAAGAGAGTATGGTACTGGCACAACAACAGAAATATGGATGAATGGAGCAAAATAAAAAGCCCAGAAACAAATCCATGCACCTATGGGTACCTTATTTTAGATAAAAGTGACAAGAATATACAATAGGGAAAAGCCAGCCTCTTCAATTAATGGTGCTAGGAAAACTGGACAGCTACTGCAAAAGAATGAAATTAGAATACTTCCTAACAACATACACAAAAATAAACTCAAAATTGATTAAAGACCTAAACATAAGACCAGAAACTATAAAACTTTTAGAGGAAAACTTAGGCAGAACACTCAATGACATATATCAAAGCAAGATCCTCTATGACTCACCTCCTAGAGTAATGGAAATAAAAACAAAACTAAACAAGTGGGACCAGATTAAACTTAAAAGCTTTTATTCAGCAAAGGAAACTATAAGCAAGGTGAAAAGACAACTCTCACAATGTTGGAAAAAATAATAGCAAAACAACTGACAAAGGATTATTTTCCAAAATATACAAGCAGCTCATACAGCTCAATGCCAGAAAAACAAACAACTCAATCAAAAAGTGGGAACAAGATCTAGACAACATTTCTCCAAAGGAGACATAAAGATGGCTAACTAAGACATGAAAAGATGCTCAACATTACTCACTATTAGAGAAATGCAAATCAAAACCACAATGAGATATCACCTCACACAGGTCAGAATGGCCATCAAAGTAGTCTCAGTTCAGTTCAGTTCAGTTGCTCAGTCATGTCTGACTCTTTGCGACCCCATGAATCACCGCATGCCAGGCCTCCCTGTCCATCACCAACTCCCGGAGTTCACCCAGACTCACGTTAATCGAGTCAGTGATGCCATCCAGCCATCTCATCCTCTGAAGTCCCCTTCTCCTCCTGCCCCCAATCCCTCCCAGCATCAGGGTCTTTTCCAGTGAATCAACTCTTCACATGAGAGGGTGTGTAGAAAAGGGAATACTCTTGCAGTGTTGATGGGAATGTAAATTGATATGGCCACTATGGAAGATGATATGGAGATTCCTTAAAAAAAAAAAAAAAAAAAACTCCAGGAATAAAATCACCATGTGACCCAGCAATCCCACTCATAGGCATATACCCTGAGGAAACCAAAACTGAAAAAGACACATGTATCCCATCGTTCATTGCAGCACTATTTACAATAGCTAGAACATGGAAGCAACCTAGAGTCCATCAACAGATGAATGGATAAAGTTGTAGTAGATATACACAATGGAATATTATTCGTCCATAAAAAGAAATGCATTTGAGTCAGTTCTGATGAGGTGAATGAACCTAGAACTTATTATACAGAGTGAAGTGAGTCAGAAAGAGAAAGATACATATCATATTCTAATGCACATATATGAATCTAGAAAAATGGTTCTGAAGAATTTATTTACAGAGAGAAAAAGACATAGAGAACAGACTTATAGACATGGGGAGAGGGGAGGATGTATGGAAAGAGTAACAGGAAACTTACATTACCATATATAAAATAGATAGCCAACAGGAATTTGCTGTATGGCTCAGGAAAATCAAATACCGGCTTTGAATCAATCTAGACGGGTGGGATGGAGAGGGAGATGGGAGGGAGTTTCTAAAAGGAGGGATATATGTATCCCTATGGCTGATTCATGTTGAGGTTTGACAGAAAACAGCAAAATTCTGTAAAGCCATTGTCCTTCAATTAAAAAGAAAAAGAAAAAGCTATAAAGCCAAAAGAAGGCATAGAGTAGAGGAATTCAAGGCTATGTTAAAGAAACAGTGGTTCTCAAGTCAGTATTTATGGTAAAAAGATTGCATGTGCTAATACATTAAATGAAAGAATGTGTAAACTAAAAGGGTGATAGGTCAGTGAGAAAGCATAAAAAAGGCTGAAAATAGAGGAAAAAAAGAAGAGTCAACCTAAAGAAGAGAAAACTTGAAACTTTCACTGTTCAAAATGCGAATGCTGAGCTATCAACAAGCTCGAGTCTCTTGGGAAAAATCAGTATGTGATGTTTCTCTCTAGTTGCATCTACTAACTTTTCAGGTGGTGAATGCAGCAAGCTGTCTGTGATATATTAATGGTATTAACGCATGACAAATATGTGCTTAATCATGATGTATTGATGGCATTAAACATTCTATTAACTTAACCTTCTCTGTTTTTATGTCATGATCACGAACTAGCCTTCTGATTATAATCTGACATTTCATGTAGATTTGCTATATATATAGAATGGGAATTCAAGCATTTTGCAGTTATATTTAATAAATTGGCCAAAAAATTAAATATATCATAGAACTTTAATATTTCTTATTTTGCTTTATAATATTTTTCTTAATTTTTTATCAATCAAGGACATCCATATATATATATATATATATATATATATATACACACACACACACACACACCTGGTTTTAACATTTATTTTTCACTTTTAGTACTTTATAATCCCTGACTTTGATGGTTATTTAAAATGTACTATAATCCTTATAGTTTTCTTCTCTGAATGTTATTATTTTTCCTAAATATCTTCAAAGTATTTTTTATATCTGGTTTACTACAATTTATTTTTTTAATTTGTGTTGGAGTATCATTGATTTGCAGTGTTGTGTTAGTTTCAACTGTACAGCATATATTGTACATATGCATATATCCCACTTTTTTTTTCAAAGGCTTTTTCCCCATATAGGCCATTACAGACTACTGAGTAGAGCTCCCTGTGCTATACAGTAGGGCTTTAGTAGTTATCCATTCTATATATGATAGTGTGCATATGTCAATCCCAGTCTCCCATTTTATCCCCCCCCACCTCTCTTTACCTCTCTAACTATAAGTTTCTTTTCTACATCTGTAACTCTATTTCTGTTTTGTAAGTAGGTTCATTTGGACCATTTTTTCAGATTTCACATATAAGTGATATCATATGATATTTGTCTTCCTCTAACTTACTTCACACAGTATGACTGTCTCTAGATCCATCCATATTGCTGCCAATGGCATTATTTCTTTTTTTTTTTTTTTTAGTTGAGTAATATTCCATTGCAAGGACTTCCCAGGTGGATCAGTGGTAAAAAAAATCTGCCTGTGTTGGGAAAGTCCCCTGTAGAAGGGAATGGCAATCCACTCCAATATTCTTGCTTCAGAAATTTGATGGAGAGTGGAGCCTAGTGGGCTACATTCCCTGGGATCACAAGTGTATCTAAGTCAGATACACTTAGAGATTAAACAATAAATATTCATTGCATATATGTCTTCAAAGTATTCTTTCTATCTTTGATTTACCACAGTTTATATGCAATATGTATGCTGCTCCTGCTGGTGCTAAGTCGCTGCTAAGTCGTGCCCGACTCTGTGTGACCCCATAGACGGCAGCCCACCAGGCTTGGCTGTCCCTGGGATTCTCCAGGCAAGAATACTGGAGTGGATTGCAATTTCCTTCTCCAGTGCATGAAAGTGAAAAATGAAAATGAAGTCACTCAGTCGTGTCCAACTCTTTGCAACCCCATGGACTGCAGTGTACCAGGCTCCTCCGTCCATGGGATTTTCCAGGCAAGAGTACTGGAGTGAGTTGCCATTGCCTTCCCCGCAATGTGTATGTGACATTAATTTCAGGGGGAAAATTATCCATTATACTTCAAATTCTTTTGCCTTATTCTCTCACTTATCCTTCCAGATTTTAATTACATATATATATGATGCTGACTGATACTGTTCCAGAACATCTGGATAATTGAAAATTCTTTGTTTTTATATTTTTTCTTCTTTGTACTTCAATTTAGGTAAATTTAATTTACCGATGCTCAGATTTACTGGTTCTTTTTTTAGCTGTGTAGAGTCTATTGGTAAACTGTCAAAGACATTCTTCACCTCAGTTAACATAGTTTTCATTTCAAATATTTTAATTTGTTCATTTATTATACAATATATTACATGTCTTTGTCAGTAATTTCCACCTCCTTATATATATTGTATATTTTTACTACCAGAGATATTAACATCTTTTCTTTCTTTCTTAAAGTCACTCAGTCTTGTCTGACTCTTTGCAACCCCATGGACTTAGTCCATGTAATTCTCCAGGCCAGAATACTGGAGTGGGTAGCCTTTCCCTTATCCTGGGGACCTTCCCAACCCAGGGATTGAACCCAGTTCTCCCATATTGCAGGGGGATTCTTTACCAGCTGAGCAACATACTACCATTATTGTTTTAATTTCTTAAATTTCAACATTTCCTTTATTTCAGAGCCTGGTCTGTTGTTTGAATCTTCCTTGACAGTATGTTGGATTTTTTAAATTTGTTTTCTTCTTGGTTTCTTGTGTTTTATAAGCTTTGGCCGGAGATTGGACATCTACTTTGGTAGTTGTTTCAGCTGGAGTTCAATAAGAGAAGCAAAACTGGTAGGAAGATATATATTAGGAAATTTATTGCAAGGAATTGGCTTATGTGATTGTGACGACTGTCTAAGAATATTCCAAAATCCATAGGTCAGGCCATAAGGAAGGGTAGACTAAAGTTCATGAGCATGAGCTAAAAGCGACTGTCCATGGGTTGAATGAATTCTTCTCTTAAAGAATCCTCAATTGCACTTTTCAGGACTTGCAGCAGATTGAGTTAGGCCCACTTAGATTACCTACTATAACCACCTTAACTTAATATCAACTGATTATGTACTTTAACCAAATATGTAAAATACCTTCACAGTAGATTAACATTTTATTAAATAGCTGGAGA
>SJXQ01011021.1:0-24562 GCA_006408695.1 Aepyceros melampus | reverse complement strand
ATGCGAAGAGTTGACTCATTGGTAAAGACCCTGAGCTGGGAGGGATTGTGGGCAGGAGGAGAAAGGGACGACCGAGGATGAGATGGTTGGATGGCATCATGGACTCAATAGACGTGAGTCTGAGTGAACTGCGGGAGTTGGTGATGGACAGGGAGGCCTGGCGTACTGTGATTCATGGGGTCGCAAAGAGTCGGACACGACTGCGCGACTGAACTGAACTCAACTGAATTACTTTACAATACTGTAGTGGTTTTTGCCATACATTGCATGAATCAGCCATGGGTATACATGTGTCCCTATCCTGAACTCCCCTCCCAACTCCCTCCACATCCCATCCCTCAGAGTCATCCCAGTGCACCAGCCCCGTGCACCCTGTCTCATGCATCGAACCTGGACTGGTGATCTGTTTCACACATGATAATATACACGTTTCAATGCTATTCCCTCAAATCATCTCACCCTCACCTTCTCCCACAGAGTCCAAAAGTCTGTTCTTTACATCTGTGTCTCTTCTGCTTTCTTGCATATATGGTCATCGTTACCATCTTTCTAAATTTCATATATATGCATTAATATACTGTATTGGTGTTTTTCTTTTTTTACTTACTTCACTCTGTAAAATAGGCTCCAGTTTCATCCACCTCATTAGAACTGATTCAAATGCATTCTTGTTAATAGCTGAGTAATATTCCATTGTGTATATCTACCACAGCTTTCTTATCCATTCATCTGCTGATGGACAGCTAGGTTGCTTCCAAGTCCTGGCTATTGTAAACAGTGCTGCGATGAACACTGGGGTACATGTGTCTCTTTTAATTCTGGTTTCTTCGGTGTGTATGCCCAGCAGTGGGATTGCTGGGTCATAAGGCAGTTCTATTTCCAGTTTTTTAAGAAATCTCCACACAGTTCTCCATAGTGGCTGTACTAGTTTACATTCCCACCAACAGTGTAAGAGGCTTCCCTGGGAGAAAAGAGTTTGCTGTGGCTCAAGGACGGCCTAGGCAATCAAGCTACAGGCAATGCTGTGCCACCCTTGATGGATGTGCAGAGGCACAGAGCTAAACTATAGCATCACAGGAACTACTGGATTCATGTTTATGAATAGTGAGGTGTGAAGCATGGTCTAGTTAGTATGCTATCACACGCCAAGTAGCATCACCTAACCACAAAATGTATGCAATACGCCACTAGGTAGGACAAAAGCCCTAAGAGCCTAGAACCACTGGTAATCTGAGAACACCAAGGTTCGTTGCTCTTTGCCCTGCTTCTCTATGTGATTTGTGGTGTGAAGGACATTCTAGAATTATCTTTATTCAGAATCTCATTGCTGGCTCTTTTTTGTTGTTTCATACACTCTGAGGATTGCAAAATGAATAATTTTTATAAAAGACTATTTTTTTCCTCTTTATCAATAACCCATGAAAAATACAACAAATAGTCATTGATCCAAAATGCAGAAGCCAAAGTCTATTAAATCATCAATCTGCTTGCCTCTCAGTCAGCTATGGACATGCCTAGGGACATTAACATTGGATCATGAATAACACTAAAAATTGGTTCCTCGAGTTTCACAAAATTTTTATTGGGTTCATAGTCCCATACGAATTATTTTACCTGGACTTCACACACTAACTTCCCTGTGTTCTCCTCTCCCTTCTACCCATCATATGGTTCATAACTGTCCATCAATCCATAGAAGGGCAAGAATGCAAGAACACCAAGTACTTTTTCTGCTCTTATTTCTAAGGATTTGGAGTAATTCACATCAGGAGCAAAAAGCTGTATCTGCCACCACGACTCCTGTTGCATTGCCTCTCACTCAAACCTCTTTGTTCTTTCTCCATCTAATGTCTGGTTTGACTCCTAGCCAGCCCCAATTCCCTCCACTCAGGCCTCAGTCCACCTTTTTGGGCATGATTTCTAGCTGCAGCTGCCAGATCTAACAAAGGGCAGCTGCTGCCCTTCGTCAAAGGCTGGCTTCCCCGATGCCCGCCTGCTGCTCCCTCACCCACCATGCCCGTGTTGTCTCTCTCTTCTGACCCTTCTTCACCTCTTTTACCCAAAGCCAGGACTTCAATCACAGCCGTTCAATATCTTTATACTTTTCAGGGATTCAAAAGATACTTCTACTCTCTTGTTTCCTAAATTTCTGCCTTTTAAAAAAGTTACACTGTTTATAGAAGATATTATTAAAACATTAAAATAACTGATAATGTACAAAACAGAACTTCAAAAATAAGTCAAAATCACACTACTTAGGATATATTAAGGTTTCACATAGTGATGAATAGTTAGACATCTTCCTCTCTCTCTGCATAAATGCACATGATTTATAATAAGTTTACATATATGGGAGCATGCAGAACAAGATGATTGGTAGCCTGCTCACTTCTTGTCTGCATACTGGTAAATCAAGATCAACAGCCACCTGACAAATGACTGCATAGAACTTCTTATTTGTGTGTGTGTTTAATCACTGAAGGGAATCTGGATTATTTGGGACTCTTCCAAGTAGCCATCCAGGATATTGTACAGGGTAGAACTGCTGCTTGGCGAATAATTTTGGGCTTCCTTTTTCTTTTCTGTAATCCCTTTGTATTCTAAAGCTGCACACTTGCTTACTGGGTTTTCCACTGAAACGGAGCCAATGGAAAGAATCATGGCCCCACAAAGATGTCCATGTCCTAAACTCCAGACCTGTAAATATAGCAAAAGGGACTTTTCAGACATGATTAAAGCAAGAACATTGAGATGTCCTCTAGAGAGGTCCCCATCTCACATGCTAGATAATTTGTGGGGAAAAGTGTAATCACAAAATTGCTTGTAAGGCAAAGGGGGCTAAGTCACTTCAGTCGTGTCCGACTCTGTGCGACCCCATAGATGGCAGCCCACCAGGCTCCCCCATCCCTGGGATTCTCCAGGCAAGAACACTGGAGTGGGTTGCCATTTCCTTCTCCAATGCATGAAAGTGAAAAGTGAAAGTGAAGTCACTCAGTCGTCTCCAACTCTTCGTAATCCCATGGACTGCAGCCTACCAGGCTCCTCCATCCATGGGATTTTCCAAGCAAGAGTACTGGAATGGGGTGCCATCGCCTTCTCTAAGGCAAAGGGGGAGGGAGATGAAATGGAAGACATAATGGGAAGGAGATGTAATGACAGGTGCAAAGCTCAGAGAGAGAGCACAAGATTTGGAGATGCTGCCTGTTGGCTTTGAAGGTAGAGGAAGGGACCATGCACCAAGAAATGGAAGCAGAAGCTGAAAAAGGCAAGGCAACAGATTCTCCTTTAGAAATTCCAGAATAATAGCATTCTGCTGACACCTTGCTTTTAGGACTTAAGTTTCCCAGAACTACAAGATTATAAATTTGTGCTGTTTTAAGCCACTCATTTTCTGGTATTTGCTGCAGCAGCGGTAGCAAACTAATACAGAGCCAATATCCAACTTCCCCTGTTAATACTGTTCTAAGAGATTCAGTGAAAATGTTATCACTAGTTCTGGGGACTCTTGCTCTGGAGTAAAGAATCTGATCATGAACCTGAAATTCTTCCTCACAAATACTCTTGGAATTCTACATACCATGAGACGAAGGGTGGTCTTGATTTTGAGAAAATCCTCTCTCTAAGAGGTCTGTGAGGAAGAAAGAGAGCACCAGCTTCTGAAGAACATCGGATGAAGTGACCAGGTCAGCCCAGACAGATGTAGCATCTTAGCAATATTCACATGGGTGACATCAATGGGACCTCCAATTTGCTTGACTCCTATCTTCCCCCAAGGGCAGTAGGAAAAAAACTATATTTGACATTATAGTTCTCTTTAAAACCTTGGTACAGATTAAAAACTTCTCAGTGTTGGGTTTCATACATATTTTTTGATAGGGTAAAGTAAAAGTCAAAGATTCAAACATTTGAAAGAGTAAAAGGAATTAGCAATACTAGGGCTACAACTGGAGCATGTCAATTCCAACAGTTTGCTATATAATCTATTCTTTAAATTTAAAAAGATGAGGCAAAATGAACACTCATCCTGTGAGGAGAATCCTAGTCTACTGCACAGAGGAGGAGCACAGTGAACCACTGTATTATATCAGCTTCCAGGTTCTCTGGTTACAAGCAACTGATAGAATGCCAGTTAACTTAAGAAAGCAGAGATTTTACTGTAAAGGTATGAAGTAGCTCCTGAAATCCATGAGGAGCTGAAGATCAAGGCTTGGAAAGGTCAGCATCCAGAGAAGCTCTGGAGACTTAAATATCAGGAACTAACAGAATCATTAGAGCACTTCTCTTGGGATGGAAAAGCGATGAGATTTGAATTCTTGGGGAAGAGTCCTGTGTCCAGCCCTAAGAAAGGTGGAGAAGGAAGACTGACTGATAATCTTCAAAATGTGGGTCCCAAAGGGAGCTCAGCGACCCTGTGAGGCTGGTTCTTTCTGTTAATGACACCCTCTTACTGAGAAGAAAGCTGAGTTGTTGAGATGAGAAGTTCCTTGATCCAAATAAAAGAGATGGTAAATAGTCATATCAAGGTGTCAGCAAAGGCAGTCTGATTCTAGAGACTAATACTTCACCTCTGTATCATTAAGCTTCTTTGCATTTCCCAAGAAAAATATGGCAAACTTTTTTGAAAATGGCCAGCTAGTAAGTGTCTTAGGCTTTGTGAGGCAGATGGTCTCTATCATGAAAATCCTGGGAGGCGAGGAAAGTCCTGTCTCTATCTATGAAGAATGTGGAATGGCTGAAGTTGGCAAAAACCACAGTGGAAGCCAAACTATCATTGGCATTTATCAGACATGAATTTACTATGTGTCACAAAGTAACACATAAGAAATTAAATACGGTGAGATGGATCCTCTACCTTTGCACAGACAATGCTATTATCATATAAAGCAATACACTGAGATCGAGTTCCACAGGACAAGGAATTTGATGTCTTATTCAATACTATATCCTGAGCATCTAGAACATGGTCTAGGGTCTGGTATATGGTAGATATTTATTTAATAAATGATTATAAGAAATACATCTAAAATTCATTTAAACAATTTTCATAAACAGATTTAAATAAAAGAACCTTAGCATGTTATCTGTGAGAAAGGTGCTAAGTCAAGAAGTGAGGCGACAGGAGAAATCATGGGAGGCTTTGGTCACAGGTTAAACCCTGTAACAACTACCAGTAGCAGGCCTGGTTCTTGGCTATGAACTCTTTTCCCACCGTGGAATCTAGAAGGAGTAGATGCCCATTAAACATGCGGCATGCGGGATATTAGTTCCCTGACCAAAGATTGAACTCACGCCTCCTGCGATGGCAGTGTGGAGTCTTAACCACGGGACCACCAGGGAAGTCCCTCATTAAACACTATGTGGTTGGATAAATGGGTAGATATGGCAACCCACTCCAGTATTCTTGCCTGGAAAATTCCATGGACTGAGGAGCCTGGTGGGCTTCAGTCCATGGGGTCACAAAGAGTCGGACACGACTGAGTGACTTCACCTTCAAAATAAATAACTATGAATGTTCATTATTTTGCATTCCAAGTTTCTTTAACACTTTGTGTATAAGAGAGATTTCACAGATGAGTGGATAAACCTTGAAGATGATGACAAAAATATCATATGGTCTCTTCTCATGGTGAAGAGAGAGTCTCCAATGCAATCTACTTCTTATATTCCCAACCATGCATACTTTAACCTCTGATTTTTAAATAACTATTAAGCAACACAATCCACCAAGCCTGGTTTAGAGGCCACTCTACTGTTCATAGATAGAGACAGGACTTTCCTCGCCTCCCAGGATTTTCATGATAGAGACCAGCTGCCTCACAAAGCCTAAGACACTTACTAGCTGGCCATTTTCAAAAAAAGTTTGCCAACTCCTTTTGTAATGGCTTAACTCTGTCATTGTAGCACAAAAGCAGCCATAAATAATACACAAATAGCTAGGCTCAGTGGTATTTGGCTGTGTGGAGTCCAGACACAGAAGAAAGATCCTTGACTTTACTTCAGGAGTTCAAGGAAGGCTGCGTGGAGCAGAGCATGTGCAGTGAGTCTGGCAAAAAGAGCAGGAGCTAGAGAAGCAGAGAACCATAGGGAAGGGCATCCCATGAGGGGCAGCAGTTCTGAAACAGAGGTGAGAGAGGACTGGGGCAGTCAGCAACTTCAGGCCATGTGGGTGCCTGGAAGATTTGCTGCATGGGGAGAGTGTTAACAGATGAGGCTGGGAAGATTAGCTCCATTCAGTCAGGATGTGTCTACTCTGTCCACCTCCTCCCCTGGCGCCAGGCACAAAGCCTGTCAGGTAGTGGAGGCTCCATAAACGTTAGTTCACTGGGAATGAAAGATAGCCAGGGGCTAGATCAAGAAGTAAATCAAATTTTAATTTTTTAAAGGACAAGACAAAGGGAAAGCTGAGTGACATGTTTCTGAAACATTAGGACACAGCCACTTATGACCTGCGACCATGAGCAATTTCCTTAACCTTTCTGGGTCTTTAAACCTCCATTTTCTTGAATGTAAAGCAGCCGTGGTGATGCTTACCTCAGAATAGTGTTGTGAGGATTAAATGCAGAGTGCTTACGTAAACTGCCTGGTACGAGGGCTGGCATCTGGAGGCAGAGATTACTCTGAGTGTGTGTTGCTGCTGAGCTTGGCAGCATCTCAGTGTTTGATATTATATCTCATTTGGCCAGGAAACTGAAACAGAGCTGAAGCCTGGGATGCTGAAAGCTGTGTGCTGAGATTCTGTTCTGGTTTCGGCTGGGATTGTTTGTTCAGTCCTAACAGCTAGCATGAGCCCTCCTCTGGGACCCTGAAAAATCGCCAGCCACACGGTAACCAAAAGGCAGGCAGAAACCCGAGCAGCCGGGAAGGAGGCAGAGGCGGCCTTTGTGGAGAAAACATTTGTTCCCCTTAAAGAAAAAGGATGTTTGAAAAGAAAATATGCAACATTCGAGAGGCAGACTCCAGCACATTCATTTCGGTTACCACTCCCTCCAGATGGGCGAGAGGATCAAGCCAGCTTACATGATCTATTCCTTTGCCAGGAACAAAACACACTACAGAGAATGTTGTGTTCTCTCACAAAGTAATTTTTGTGTTACATTAAACTAAAGTCGTTTCCAATCGCCATATTCCAGAAAGCAAGGAACCACCTTAGTTCCTTAAATTCATGATGCATTTAAAAGTCATGAAATCATAATCAATCTGCGGTTGGGGTGTGGTTTACTATGCCTAAAAGATGACCCTGGACTTTTTGCAGACTTTATTTTAGAAACACAGAAGAAAATGAGTTGAATGCATCTCTTTTACATGTTTTTAACAGGTCTAGACTGGAATTGAGAAACTGTCTTAGCATGGGAATAATCTAAATCCACAGTTAACGTGATGGGGCTCACTCTGTGGGGAGCCTGAAATAACACAGCCCAGAAGAGGAGACAAATACCATGGAGGGCAAAGACAAAATCCCAAATGCAGAGTTCTTGGAGCCACAGAGGATTTCCTGGGCCATCTTGTCCACCCTCCTGCAAGGTTTTTCTTCTGTAAGGCAACTTTTCGTTAGCAATCCGTTCAAGTTTTGATGACCACCATGCTGCCCGCTCAGCGAGCATTTCTTTCCCTGATTACTTGCCTTACTGACGTCATTAACATTTAACCCAACTAACCAGCCTCCTATATAAAATGTAACTCTTGATTAGGAGTTGGCTTTAATGGCTCCCACTGCAAATACTAGCATTCCCTGGTGGCTCAGTGGTATAGAATCCACCTGCCAGTGCAGGAGATGCAGGTTTGATTCTTGGGTTGGGAAGATCCCCTAGAAGAGAAAATGGCAACCCACTTCAGTATTCTTGCCTGGAAAATGCCATGGACAGAGGAGGCTGGTGGGCAATGTTCATGGGGTCATAAAAGAAAGCCAGACATGACTTAGAGACTAAACAACAGCAAACAATAATAACAATGACTACAAATACGGGGTGATGATATTTTGGATTTACCTTATTTTTCTGCATAAATCTGTTTTTATAAAGTTTTGGTCTTTCACTCAAAAGCCAATAATTATTTACCCTGCATCATTATTTAAACCAACTTCTCATCAATAATTTAAGAAAGTTAGGGGCTTAGGAATTTAGTAAATATTTAATATTTTTAAGTATAAATCCATATGTACATATACATAGGTTTGTGTTTATCAAATTTTTATGGTGTTTAAGTTATTTTTACCCTTTTTCTGAGCATCTTCTCTAACTATACTTCAGACAGCTACCTGTAATTATATATCGGAAAGAAATTCCACAACCCTGAATAAGAGTTCTCAACACATGCCCTAGAACAGAGCAATAAGAGGAAAACATAAAAATGATTTGCTTATACTATTTATAAGCTAAATCTGCTTTGTAGTAAGTTGGCTCAATCCAAGCCAGAACATCTGCACGTTTCCTTTAGAGAATGGTTATGAGTGTGAAGCATGAATGACTCTCTGGCCCACTGCCTTCTCCATCACTTTTTACTTTTCTTTAAGAGTTATTCTTACCCCAGTTTGGTCTCATTACAGATATTACTCCCATTTGAGAGATAGTATAGCTCTATGGTCAAACACACAAACTCTAGAACCAGACTAGGTTCTCTCACTAGCTGTGTGTCCCTAAGAAAGTCTTTGTGTTACAGCTACCTCATTTGTAAGAAGAAAACAGTAGTTGTAAGCTCCTTAACAATTTCATGGTTCACAGTAACTATTCACTGAATGATAGATAAGACTTACTTCGTCTTTCTTCAACTACTTCCTTTTGTACAAAATCTTCCTTGTTTGTAAGAATTAACTTGTCAATAATCTCAACATTGTTACAATCTGGAAATTCTAGCCTTACTATACTATACGTCAACAGTCAAAGGGCCATTGCCCCAGTGTTTTGTGATGATTTGGAAACGAATATAGTAACAATCAAGCGAAGGTGCCATCATTGCCATGGTACAATAACCAAAGAGAGATCATCACTGAATAACATCTGTCTTTGTAAAACAATAGCAATTTATTCGGTGAGGTGACTAAGGATGGTCTAGGTGAAAATGTAACACCAAAATTTCTTGCGGGATCTATATTTTAGAGTGCTCAATTCTTTCTGTGTCTCCCTCTCTCTCTCACATGCACACACACACATATACACACAGATATTATGCTAAGATATTAATAGATATGTGAACACTCTTACTTCAACAACTGAAATAGTTAATCGTGAATTTATTTAATTAGACAGTCAATAAATTTATGAGAAGCTTGTCCCAATGAGAGAACATAAATAGCATCTAGTCAGTTCACAAATACTGGTTCTAACAGTGCTTAAAAACTCCTCCCCACATTCCTCAGCAGTTTCTAGAATCTTCTCTGAACATCAACAGGCTCAGTCCATAAATCAGGCATTGCTAGAGGTCACTTTCTTAGTTGTCATGGCACAGACTCACTTATTCTATTAAAAATATTCACACACATGTATAGGGTTTTGCATATGAAGCACAGCTTTTGGTTTTTACGGTAAAATTCTAAAATGCTCACAAGGTGGACTGTGTTTCTTGACTGTGTTTCTATTTCTATTTGACTGGGTTTCTATTTCTGTGTTATTCCCTCAAATGAATTTAGTTTTGGTTCTTGGTGATTTCCTCAAGTTTGACAGAACTCTTGGTGTTAAACGGCTCTGTGATTGTGCCTCTTTCCTTCTTTCATTCTACGTTACTTCCTTTTTCCCAATCATTTTCTTTACTATTACCTGTTCATTCATTACTTTCTAACTTTAATGTCATCTTGGTCACTTTTTACTTTCTTTTTCTGAACAATCATTGTATAAAACAATAATTTTATATTATTTCTTAAACACAATGAATGAAAATGTATTTCTTAATGGGATACTTTTACCTAAAGAAATCCAATAATTCTGATTTAGATAACTTAGTTTTTTAAACTAAAGTTGAATTTTCGCTTACAGGAAACCAGCAATTATCTTTTTCTCTCAAACTTAGAGATCCTATGAGTCCCTTAAGATATGTTAATATCCTTTTAAAAATTTGTATTTAAATAAGTAATGCATGACAGTATGTTTTGGACATCTTTATCTCATACTTAAAATGACTTTTTATTCTGAAGTACAGATAAATTGTATTTATTTAATTATTTTCCCACTGACGAATAGTTAGTTTCTTCCATTTTTTAATCTGTGAACAAAAAGGCCTCAATAACTATCCTTATTTATACACATCCTTTTCAAAATATGAAGGTTCTTTATAAAACAGGTCTAATAAACAACGTCAGTAGTTTAAATAGTACATGCATTTTCAATATTAAAGTGAGAAGTGCCTTTCTGAGATGGATATGATTACATAAATATTAAAATTAAGTTGAAAAAGACTATTAAGTATTACAAAAAAGGTAGACTTCTCTTCTTATTTAATAAAATTTGTATCAGAAATGCATGTTAGATTTTATAAGCTTTTATTTCCCTCAACATCTGGAGAAATGATCTTTTTTCCTTTATCATGATTATGATCAATTATATTAATTGTATCCTATTCATTGATAATTGATTGTTCCTGGATATTGTTTGCTAATGTTTCATTTGGGATGTTTGCACAAATAGTCATAAAAGAACCAATACTTTCATTTTTATTTTTAATACCCCCTTGGTTAGGTTTCAGTATCTTTGCAATGCTGATTTTCTTCTTAAAAAGAATTAAGAGCTCTCTGTGTTTCAGAATAGCTTAAACAAGATTGGAGTTGTTCATTTCACAATGTACTCACCTGTTAACATTTCATTCTTATGCTATGGAAGAAAGGATTGCAATCTAAAAACTTTATTCATTTCATTAAATACTTCTACCTTTTATGGGGGTTGGTCTTGGTTTCTTAGAAAATCAAACATTTCTTACAGGTTTTCAATTCTGTATGTATCTAGAGTTAAATAGAATATTTTCTAAAGTTTAACAGTATTTTCTCTATTCTTTCTCAATTTTATCTTCTAATTTTACGTGTGCTTTCTTCCTTTTCTTGCTGATTAACTATTATCTGTCATATGTACTAATTCTGCTTTATCTCTAATTTTGACTCTTTTGTTCTCTTGTCAACTTTCAGATATTTAATGCTTTATTAATATTTGCAAATATTTTCTTTATCAATTCCAAGAGTTAAAAAAGTTAGAATCTTTTCTAACTCTATGAATTTTCCTTTGGATATTATATCATGCAATATCTTCTTTTTGCTGTTTTAAAAATATTGTGAAATTTTGTTCTTGATTTAATGAAATCAAAATGGCTAAAGGGAAAATTTTTATAAGTCATGAGACTTTTGATTTTTTTTCTTCTGGTTTTATTCTACAAGGGGAGAGAATTTTTTGCATATATTATACACAACTTCTCTTTTAGAATACATTACTTATCCTTTGAAATCTAATATGACATTTACAAATATTTTATGGGTACTGCTATATAAGGTATGTGTTTGTGTGTGTGTGCATGCATATGTGTGCACATACATGTATCTGAAAAAGAGCAAGAGGTTTACCATGTTAATTATTCAGCTCCTGCATATGCGTGTCCTAAGTCTCTTCTGCTGTGTCTGATTCATTGTGACCCTGTGGACATACCCACCAGGATCCTCTGTCCACGGGATTCTCCAGGCGCAAACACTGGAGTAGGATACCATGCCCTCCTCCAGGGGATCTTTCTGACTCAGGGATCAAACTCATGTCCGTTACGTCTCCTGCATTGTTCTTTACTACTAGAGCCACCTGGGAAGCCCATTCAGTTCCTGAGATATCCTTAATTATTTCTGTCTTCCTAGTCTGCTGAGAGATTTATATTAAATTTTCCAGCTTTCAGTCTACAATAATAAAATCTCTCCTTGAACAAGGTGTCCTTCATTTCTGTTTTGCATTTAACACTGCAGATTATGCAGCAGGCCCTCACACCTTCCAATATATCTGAAGAAAATGACTGCCTATCTCAGAGTAGAACTGCTAGGTCAAGTGTGTGTTAGTTGCTCAGTCCTCTCTGACTGAGGAGGCATATATTGGCTCTAGTAGGCACAACCAAACTATTCTCAATGCAGCTGTACCAATTTACAATCCCTCCTGCAATATGGAAAAATTCCTTCTAGCAACTCTTACCAACTCCTTAAATTTTCTGCATTTTTACTTATTCTGCTAAGTTAATCTGCATTTCTCTGATGACTAAGCAATTTGAGCATCTTTTCATGTTTATTAGCAATTTGGATATCCTCTTTAGTGAAGTGCCAGATAAAATCACGGTTCCCATTTGTTTATTGGTTCTTTTCTTTTGTCTCCTATTATTTATAGAAGTTTTTTTTTTAATTTATACTGTAGCCTAAAATATTTTTATTTACTTTTCTAACTTTCCTATTTTTCTAGAAACTTAAAATATCTTAATTCTATTTTCCTCTTTGCACTATTGTGACAGCATTTCCATTCTATATATTTTAAACCTCATAAAATTTTATCACTCTCGTTTTGTATGATCAAGAGTCACTCAATACTCATTTGTCTTATACATTTATTTATTCTTTCCATTGCTCTTTAGTCCATTTTGTGTTTTTTAATTTCCCTTTGTGATTATATTCTTTCTGCTTGAAAAACTCCCTGTAATTTTGATCTTATAGAAACAAACTATCTTTTTTTCCTGAAAATATCTTTGTTCATCTTCATTTTCAAAAGATACTTCTGCTGGGTATTTAAATAGCAGCTAGCTCTGTTATAAATGCCCTTTTGTTGTGTTCTGGCTCTTCTCATTTCTGTTTCAAAGTCAGGCTAACTGACTAAACAGGTCTAACTTCTGCTTCTCTTCCTCCTCACTTCCCCATGCCTTCTCCGAGGAGAGCCAGTTCCTCCCCAACACTTCACAGCCTCATGAACCCAGTGCTCTGTCTCTCTTAGAACCCTATGCCTATCAGATAGCTCCTGGAAAAGAAGCGGTCATAAGAATGAAACTGTCACATCAGCTGCGTACAGAAATGTGATTTTCCCCACCTCACTGTATATGTTTCATCCTCTTTGAAATAAATCTTTTCCTCACTTTTCCTTTGTACATTTGAGGTGTTCTCCTTTTCTGTGAACAATATTTGGAGCCAGTTAATTCTTATTTTATTTAAGACAGGCAAGTACTTTCATTTCACAGTATCACTGAGTTTTAAATAACTAAGAATATTTCAACTCTACTAGTGAATATTTATTCTGTTTTACCTCGTGTTCTTCAGCTTTAAAAATTGTCTTTAACATCTGACCTCCAAAGTCTTCTTAGGCTTCCATGGTGGCTTAAATGGTAAAGAATCTGCTTCAGTGTGGGAGGTCCCTGGATCAGGAAGATTCCCCTGGAGAAGGAAATGGCAACCTACCCAGGTATTCTTGCCTGGAGAATGTCATGGACAGAGGAGCCTGATGGCCAATAGTCCATGGTGGGGTCACAAAGCGTAAGACACAACAGAGTGAATAACACTCACACACACACACACAGAGTCGTCTCTCTCATCTGTCTTATACCTAATTTGGTATAAGACATTCTAATACCCACATTCTAATACCTAATTTGGATTTTTCATTAGCAGAATAAAATCTCTTCTGTCCATTTTTATAGCTATTCTTATACTCCCTTTCTAAATGGCCAATAATTCTTAACTAAAAACTCAACATCTGCAGTCTATCTTAAAGACTGGTATGTAACTTTCTGAATTTTTCTTTCTATTCTACAACTTTCTCAATAGACTGATACAATTTAGTTATGCATAGTTTTTCTCACACTTTCTTATGTTTCCTTGGAATTTACTAGACACTAGAGACCTTGTCTTATGAGAGCCATTGTTTTTTCTTTCAAATTAGGGTAAACATGTACATTGTAAAATTCATAGTTTTGACAAATGTATACATTCATGTATATATTCAAATAACCTAACACCCCCAACTGAGATAGAAGATTTTCATGTCTCTAGAAAGTTCCTGTTCCACTTTCAAGTCAATCTTTTCCTTACCAGAAGCAACCACTATTCTGATTTCTCAGTAGCTTCATCTTTGCATGCTCCTGAACTTGATATAAAATCATACTGCATGAACTCGGCTTCTTTAATGCAAAATGTTTTTGAGAACAACTGATATTAATGTGCTTATCAGTAGTTCATTTCTTTTTGTTGCTGGGTAGTACTCAAGCATGCAAATATATCATGATTTGTCTTTCCAGTTTCCTATTGATGGACACATGGGTTGCTCTGGAGTTCAAATTAGATTTCATTGCTCTTTGTAACATTTTTCCATTACTTTGAGTTGGGGGAAGGTTATAGAACTCTGTACTAAGTTTTGGAATACTTTTAATCTTTCCATTTGTTTAAAAAACAAAATAGTTAATTTAAAAAAGTGATAGTCTCTAGAAATTTTCCTTACTCTGTCATTTCATCTGAACAATTAATGCCATATTAAACAAATATATCTTAAAGTAAGCACTAAGAGCTTTACAACTTAAAAATTTTTAATGCAGTAAAAATTGTCAGTTAAGAATAATTGAAACGAAATTGCAAATTAACTACATACAGGTATTACTTATTTTGTAATTTTGAGATATAATTTAGATTCAGTAAAATGCACTGATTTGAAGGCATAGTTTAGTAGATTTTGGTAGCTGTATACATATATGTAACTACTGCCCAGATCAAGATAGAAAATAGATCCCATATCCTAAAAAGTCTCCTTTTGTCATTTGAAGTCAACCTTATTCTATGACCTCAACTTATATACTTTCTGTAACTAAAGATCGGCTTTTCCATATAAGTGGAATAATGTAGTATGTAGATACATTGAATTTGTTATCATTGTGCTTGTGGGATCAGTTGCTCAGTCATGTCCAACTCTTTGCAAGCCCATGGACTGTAGCCCACCAGGCTCCTCTGTCCATAAGCTTTTTCAGGCAAGAATGCTGGAGTGGGTTGCCATTTCCTCCTCCAGGGGATCTTCCTGACTATTACTTTAGCATAAATTTGTTGCAACTTATCTTACATGCTATAAAATTCACTAATTTCAAGTGTACAATTTAACTATTTTTTATAAATTTATCAAGTTGTGTAACCATTACCATAAATTAGTTGTAGAATATTCTCCTCACCTCAATAAGATCCATCATGCCTACAGTCTGTTCATCGCAAGCCCACCCTCTGTCCCACACCACCACTAATCCCCTTTATATCTCTATCAGTTCAGTTCAGTCACTCAGTCGTGTCCGACTCTTTGAGACCCCATGAATCGCAGCACGCCAGGCCTCCCTGTCCATCACCAACTCCTGGAGTTCACTCAGATTCATGTTCATCGAGTCAGTGATGCCATCCAGCCATCTCATCCTCGTCATCCCCTTCTCCTCCTGCCCTCAATCCCCCCCAGCAACAGAGTCTTTTCCAATGAGTCAACTCTTCGCATGAGGTGGCCAAAGTACTGGAGTTTCAGCTTTAGCATCATTCCTTCCAAAGAAATCCCAGGGTTGATCTCCTTCAGAATGGACTGGTTGGATCTCCTTGCAGTCCAAGGGACTCTCAAGAGTCTTCTTCAACACCACAGTTCAAAAGCATCAGTTCTTTGGCGCTCAGCCTTCTTCACAGTCCGACTGGTCTTTTGTGGACATTTAGTATTAATTGAATTGTATAATATTCAGTTTCTTGTCTCTTGCTCCATTCACTTAGCATACTCTTTTTTAAGATTCATCCATGCTTTTGAGTATATTAATACTTTGCTCCTTTTTATTACTCAGTTTTCACTTATTTTGTCAAAATGTACAGTATTTAGTTCACTTGCCTAGCCATTCATCTTTTGATTGACACTTGGGTTTTCCCAGTTTGGAGCTATTATGAATAACGCTTTCATGAATACTTTCACAGAGATGTGAGAAATATGATTTCATTTCTTTTGAGTAATTACCTAGGAGTGAGATTGCTGGGTCATTTGGTAAATATATATATAATTCATAATACATTGCTTTACTGGTTTCAAAAATGGCTGCATAATTTTGCATTGTTCAAGCAATGTGTAAGAGCTCCAGGTGTTCCATATCTTCACCAACACTTAGTGTTCCTTTTTTTAAAACTTTACACTCCAGTGGGTGTGCAATGGGATCTATATAACGACAAATATATATCTATATAAAGGCAATCCCAATCAAAATCCTAGATGACTTTTGAAAGAAACTATTAATAATAATCTGACTATAAAATGTATATGAAAAGGCAAAGAAACTAGAAAAGCTAAAACAATATCAAAAAAGGACAAAGTTGCAGGACTTTTGGTATCTGATTTCAATACTTATTGTACAGATTCATCACAAGACAGTGTGGTGTTGGCATAAGGACAGACACAGATTAATATAGACAGAATAAGCGCCAGGAAACAAACCCACACGTTTATGGTTATTGATCTTCAATATTAAAAATATTTGAATATTCATTTATTTATTCAACAAATACTTATTGAGTATCTTTTACACACCAGTCACTATAATAAGCACTGAGAATAGGACTATTTACGAAGCATTCAAATATTTTTATCCTCCAGTAGTTTATACTCCATTTGGGGAAGGAAAAAAATAAACAAAATAAGTAAGAAAAATAAATACTATGTACAATAGTGATAAGTCCTTTGGGGAAAGTAAAAGCAGGAAAGGAAGATAAGGAGTGACAGGGATAAACAATTTTGTGATAGTTTAAATGTTGTGGCCTATGTAGTAAACCACCTGCATGCCATCCTGGGGAGAGGATGTGTGAAGCTACTTTGAGGGCGGTCTTGAAGGAGTGAGTCCCTGTGAGAGTGAGCAGAGGACAGAGTCAGGAGCCCTGGCTCAGGAATACAGCCTTGGCCAGATCTCAGGATCTTATAACAATTGTAAGGAATTTGGCTTTGATTGCCTGATTGCTATTGAAGGGTTTTGAGTTCAGAGTTGATATTGTACGATTAAATGTTTTCAAAGAATTACTATGGGTTGAGGTGGTGAGAACTGTCCAAGACAGTAGAAAGGGCAAAGGGGAAGTGAGAAGTATGACCTAATCAAAAGCTAATCTAGAGTCACAGAAAGTAGCACAGGGAGACTCTAGAGGGAATGTTGGGGGAAAAAAAGACAACAAAACACACAGATACATAGGAGATAAAGAGTGAGATAAAGTGATTACATATTTTTAAAAAAAAGCAACTAAAAGAGGATTATCAAAACACATAATGAGATAGTGTCAAAGGCTTTAGAAAAAGAATAAGAAGCACCAAGGCTAGGATAAGATCATTTAATTTTAAGCATAAACTTTAAGCATAAAGAAATTGGTAAATATCTATAGCACAGTCTGGGTACCATGGTGGGACCATACTGGGTTTTCAACAAATAGAGATATGGTACAAACCATGTGCTTAAGAATTTGCCAGTGAGAAGTTAGAGGACAGTGAGGGGAAGACAAAGATTGCTTTCAGGAAAGGCTAGACCACCAAAGTCTACAGGCTGAGAAGAAAGGTTTGCTGTACTGGAAGCAACTTAGGATGACAGAAAGTTGGAAGATTGGAAAAATGCTGGAGGGAATGGAGAAGGGGGGGAACTGCTAGGGAACAAGTTTCCAAGAATCTCTTAGCCAATTCCAGAAATTTCCTTAAAGGCGCTGTTCCTTTTTACATTTTTGCAGTGTTTGACTTGTCTTCCTGCACTACCAGTCCTACCCCAAATTGTCCCAGGTGACTAATAAGCCACGTCAACTAGGTTATCCCCATCTGCTTTACTCTTAACTGCAAGCTGTTCTTCTTGCAAATCTAAATAGGATTCAAAACTTTCAGGAAGAGATACAAGTCATTCCTGTAGAAAACATTTGTTAGATGCTGCCTGGTTGAGATTCTCTCTGGACAGGACACTGTAATAGTGCTCTTCACAGCCTTTGCCCAGCGCTGTTTGAGCACCTCATCTGTGAGCCATTGGAGGTGCTGTTTTGCTTCCTGACACGCAACATCTGGGCCTTGCTGCGCAGGGCAGCCTGGTTTCTAAGTAGGAGGTAGGCAGGAACAGCTGAGCAAGACTTGGGAATTTCACCCCCCACATACACATCCTTCTTTAATTTTTCCTTAAAAGGCTCACACCCAGTTTCATTTTCACACACAAAGAGGTCCTTTGTATTTCATTATGACCAAGTCCCAAAAGTAAATGTTTCCTTTAAAAGGAAAGTGGGTGTGGATGATGGTCGTTCAGGTGGAATGTGAGTAAAGACTTTGCCGCAGCAAACTGAACTCCAAAGAAAAATCCAATTATATTCAGCTCCCAATTTGACAACCATGCTTTAACTTTAATTATTTGTTCTTTATTTTGTTTTGTTTTTTTTTCTTTCTGATCTGTAAGACATTTTGGAAGTATTTTAAATTTTAACCATGTTGGAGAGAATTCTTAAGTCTCTAAAATGGTTACACTGCTGAATGGAAGCAAATTATTCTTCATTATCCTTCATTTCAAATGTGAATGCTCAACTGCAATGTTCAAATATGTTTTAATATCACTATAATATGTGGAATGCATTTTTTACACAGGAACTAGAAGCCAGTGACCTAACCGGATACAGCTCAGTAGGACCACAGCAGATCGGTTCAAATAACCAAAGTAAATTAAAACACACGCTTTGGTTTCCTTTCCACTACTACACTTTTTTGGCTGACCACAGGAAGCATTAGGACTCTGCTTTTGCCAATTGTAAAGTAGACAAATATTTGGAGTAAGCTAACTTGACGTGCTACTTTTCACATTCTTCAACTCCACTGACAATATATTCCCATTCCAAAAGTTACTGTTTTCCCTGAAGGACTCATGCTCTTCCTTCAGTCTTTCCTTCCATCAAAACCTCCTTTTGGGAAAGGGTCTTAAGAATACTAACGTATACCTAAGCAGTAAGGATCTAAGTGTTACATGTCACAAGACCTTCTGCAATGAAAATGGAAACAGTAAAAAGCAAAGGAATGAAACTTTAAGCAATTTCAGATGGCAACCAGCACAAGCTTTCTTTTCTTGAGCAAAGACAACCTTCTAATCCCTTTGAAAATGCACATCAGCAACTTCCTACTCCGAACAGTCTTAAGTATAGGAAGACTTGTAGACAATCATTTTCATCTGAAAAAATTCATTGATTCAGTGAATATTTACTGGACCTTTTTTCCTGTGGCTTTTACTTTTTCTCCCCTGAGGCCCATATTTCATACCATGATACAAGCATACACACAGATGCCAACTTCAGAAACACCATTTTCATTAAAAACTACTTATACTGTACAATGTGTTCTGATATTTTCTACTCTATTGATTTTTTTAAATGTTCATCATATCTTAAAACCAGATTCTATGACCTAGTTTTTAAGAGCAGTGTAGAATGTTTGGACCTTGTATTAGGCATTTAGAAGGCACTTTCAACCTTCACTGTGGCTGCAGTTAAGCACGGAGATATTCGAGAAGTAAGCAAATAATTATAATTTGTAGTATATTCTATGAAGGTAACCAGGATGGAATTCTGATAAAATTAGGAGACCTAATTTGTAAAGAGTGGTCAAAGAAGACTTCTTTGAAGCAGTACTGAGTTAAGCTGAGACCCGAAAGATGAAAAAGAGACAAACATACCAAGAGCAGGGGGAACAGCATTCCTGGGAGAGGCGACCACATTCCACTAGGCTGGAAGGAGCCTTTTGAAGAACTGGCAGAAGGCCAGTGCATCTCCCTGTAGTGAGAGAGGAGAAGGGGTTAGGAAATGAAGTTGGAAAGAGAGGCAGGGGCATAGCACGCAAGGGTTTGTAAGCAATAGTGAAGAGTTTGTACTTATTTCTAAGTATAGTGGGGTTGAGTAAATTTTGAAGTGTGATAAATCAGGCTACGCAGCTAAAGTTATTGTAAATCATTCTTTGACCTTGATTGTTGAAGATTCCATATCACATTTTCAAAATCTTACCAAGTTCCAAGAAAACTGACTGACTTTCCAATGCTTTTGGAGGCAGCATGTACAAAGTAAGCTCATGCAGCCAATGAATAAATGGAAGAATTCCCTTTGGGAATGGAAATAACACTAGTGCAAACTCAAATGCAAGTGCATTTGAGACAATTTCCATTGTAAAGGAACAAGTTTTTGTTGTTTGCTTGCTTGTTTTTCATTGCTACATAAAATTTTTCACATCAAATCTTTCTAATGTGGCACACAGTTGGCTAATCACAAATTTCCATCTCCCCACCTTGAATATGGACAGCTGTGCCTAAAAAAATAGGTGAAAGATTACATTTGCCAGTTCTCTTGGTATTCCCATTTTATGGCTTTTGTGGGAATGCAGTTCAAGCTTGCCTGCTATTTTATTTAATACACCTCCTTGTAAATTCCAGCTGTTGACCATGTAATTAATCCTGTATGGAAAAATATTGGCATTTGTTCCTGCAATACCTGAGCTTCATCCCAACAGAATTATATTCATCATAGCCCTTCCATTACCCTACAGCTGTTCCTTAAAACTATTTTATGTGCAACACAATTAGTGTACACCAGGATTCTGCTCTCAACTTCAGCACAGTTATTCTGAACCATGACTTTCATTTATTCTTCTTGGTTTCAAGTCACGGAAATCTGTCATTTGAAGTAACAAGCATGTCCTATGTTACTCCTAGAAAAGCTTAGTGCTTAACTTGTTAACTGACTATAGTGTGTGGTCACTAGAATAAGCATGGTGTTCAATCTTGAAAATTATCACTGAGATAAGAGATAATCTTTGACATTTATCCTTGGCCACAGGATTCTCTCATTAGGTCCTTTTTGGCTTTCTGTGCTACATCTTATCTTTCTTAGTCATTCATCTTTGTGATCTCTGCTTTTTATAAATATATGGAGAGTTGTTTTCCTTTATTACATCAAAATGAAAATGGCTGAGAATTTCAAGCATGACCTTTACAGGAGTATTTGCCTTTTTGTAGGGAGCCAAGTTTTAAGATAAAGGGAAAGCTCACCTACTTTTTGTCCAGAAGGTGACTAAACAAAGCTCTATTAAGTTAGGCCATCCCTGACATGCTATCTTGTAATTAGAACCTATACAACATGTATAAGGGCATCTCTGTTCATTACAACATGCTGTCTAGAACAAGGATGATACCTAGATTATCGGTATTGATCTGATGGCAAAATGAATCCTCAAACATTTTCAAAAATTGATAGAAGATCATCAGCTTTGCAACAATGTCCGGAAATCAGGTTTTTTAACAAGCCCAAAGAAGAAAAGACTAATTTTTAAAATTAATATTATCTGGAAATTTATCATAGGATTTGGCAAATACACATGCTAATGAAGAACTGGATCGAGGACACAATTATGAAAGTAAATCACACATTTGACTGGTTATATTTTCTTTAGGACAGAGATGAAGAAGATACATTATCAACCCAAATACAAATAGATTTTAATGTATTTTTGTAATATATAAAGTTGAAAACTGATAAAATCTTAAAAATTATTTACAAATTAAATCTAGTATAAATGGGAATTTGTAGTGAACAAAATTTTATGGTTGGAAAAGAAAGTAAAAAAATTCTGTAAAATCCACTGGAGTGCAAAATTTTAAGGAGAAAATGTTGACGAAAATTTCTTAAGAACTGGCTATTTGTCATTTCCTCTAAGACATTCAAAGGTCCACAGAATGTCTCTATTAGCCATAACATAAATAGAAAAAAAGGAAACAGGTATCAGTATAAGAATATATTTATTTCTTCAACTAATATATTTGATGATTTACTATATTTAATATCAGAAATGTATAAAAGTAAACTAGACATGTCTTAAAAAGTTGGTCATGGTGTTGCAGGAAAGAGGACCCCTTCCAGGGTCTGAAAGTGGGCTCTTGTCTAATACTCGGAAATGAATTGTCCGAGGAGACACGTGTGCTGACAAAGCAAGATATTTTACTGGAAAGGGTGCCTGGGTGGAGAGCAGTAGGATAAGGGAATCCAGAAGAACTGCTCTGCCACATGGCTGCAGTCTCGGGTTTTATGGTGAAGAGATTAGTTTCCAGGTTGTCTTTAGCCAATCATTCTGACTCAGAGTCCTTCCTGGTGGTGCATACCTTATTCAGCCAAGATGGATGCCAGAGAGAATTCTGGGAGGTGGTCTGACATGTCATGTCTCCTTTTGATCTTTCCTGAACTCTTCTGGTTGGTGGTGGCTTATTAGTTCCCTGTTCCTTACCATGGAGAAGGCAATGGCACCCCACTCCAGTACTCTTGCCTGGAAAATCCCATGGACAGAGGAGCCTGATAGGCTACAGTCCATGGGTTGCTAAGAGTTGGACACGACTGAGCGACTTCACTTTCACTTTTCACTTTCATGCACTGGAGAAGGAAATGGCAACCCACTCCAGTGTTCTTGCCTGGAGAATCCCATGGATGGAGGAGCCTGATAGGCTATAGTCCATGGGGTCGCTAAGAGTCGAACACGACTGAGCGACTTCACTTTCAGTTTTCACTTGCATGCATCAGAGAAGGAATGGCAACCCACTCCAGTGTTCTTGCTTGGAGAGTCCCAGGGATGGGGGAGCCTGGTGGTCTGCCGTCTATGGGGTCGCACAGAGTCGGACACAACTGAGCGACTTAGCAGCAGCAGCAGCAGTTCCTTACCAGGACCTCCTGCCATAAAACAACTCATGCAAATGGTTACTATGGTGCCTGGCCAGGGTGGAAGGTTTCAGTCAGTGTGCTTCCCCTAACAATGGTAGGGAAGAAAATACAAATATGAATGATTAACAAAATATAATAAATGAAGTAAATCTATACACTGTAGTATACCTAGTATATTACTTGTGGAATATTATCATTATCACCCACATCAAATGATTCCCTTATTAGTTTTAGAGAATTATCAGAATTATACATACCAGTATTGATGTGCATTAAAAACTGTACTTCCTGACACTGTTATAGAATCTTTGTTTTTGTATTGCAAGTTGTTTCATATTTTTCAGATTGGGATAGGACTAAAATTTTATAAACATTTTCTTTCAAAATATAAGAATATAAATTATAGCCATTTAAATATCTTTTTAAACACTGAAAACCAGTTAATACAGGTTTAGATATGAGACATCTGGAAGACAGCTTTAGAACAAAGTCTATCCCAAATGTTATCTCATCTATAGAGAAAGCCATCAGCAATTTTACCACAGTGAAGGCAGGGCCCACAGGGCAGAAGGCCAGCTTAAGCAAGGCTATGGTGTAAACGGTTTTTTCAAGGTTTATCCAACTAAGATACGTGTATAGTGTGTATAAAATTATTAGTTACTGATGTATCCTTCACACTGTTGCTGATTTTGTAAAAGGCTCCTAGTCCTCATGAATCTCAGAGAAAGTCATTGCTTTACACCCCTGCATTTCCCCCTCTGCAAACAAATGGTTGGAAGGGAATCCACTCTGCAGACTGCCTTTTATCCTTACACTATTTCTCACTTACAGCGTCTAGGTTGAGAGCGACTTAAACTGGAATTTATTTACTTTTATGTAAATACAGAAAAAAGAATCTTTCCTTATTAAAAAATAAGCTAGAAAATTATTTTCTTTACTGCAAATTAACAAATTACTGTTGTCTGTCAGAAAGTGGTGCTAGGAAAGCTGGATAGCCGCATATAAATCAAAGAAGCTAGAGCACACCTTCTCACTATATACAAAAATAAACTTAAAATGGCTTAAAGACTTAAACATAAGACACAACACCATAAAACTCCTAGAAGAGAACATAGGCAAAACACTCTCTAACATAAATCGTAGCAATGTTTTCTTAGGTCAGTCTCCCAAGGCAACAGAAATAAAAGCAAAAATAAACAAATGGAACCTAATTAAACTAATAAGCTTTTGCACAGCAAAAGAAACCATAAACAAATGAAAAGACAGCCTACACAATGGGAGAAAATATTTGCAAATAATGTGATCAACAAGGGCTTAATTTCTAAATATACAAACAGCCATGCAATTCAACAATAAAAAACAACCCAATCAAAAAATGAACATCTAAATAGATATTTCTCCAAAGACGACATTGCACGCCCACAGGTGCCAAGTCACTTCAGTCGTGTCTGACTCTTTGCGACCCCATGGACTGTACCCCACCATGCTCCTCTGTCCATGAAATTCTCCAGGCAAGAATACTTGAGTGGGTTGCCATTTCCTTTTCGGTTGATCTTCCCAACGCTTTTGTCCCTGGTCTCCTCCTGATGTGTACAACTGGCCAGAGTGCCCCGACCCGGCTTCCCTGGTGGTGCAGAGGTTAAAGCGTCTGCCTGCAATGTGGGAGACCTGGGTTCGATCCCTGGGTCGGGAAGATCCCTTGCAGAAGGAAATGACAACCGACTCCAGTATTCTTGCCTGGAGAATCCCACGGACGGAGGAGCTTGGTGGGCTACAGTCCACGGGTCGCAAAGAGTCGGACACGACTGAGCGACTTCACTTTCACTTTCCCAGCCGAAGGATCAAACCCACGTCTCTAATGTCTCCTGCATTGCAAGCGGGTTCTTTACCACTAGCGTCACCTAGGAAGCTGTT
>SJXQ01011020.1:22012-109898 GCA_006408695.1 Aepyceros melampus | reverse complement strand
AGATTTCTCAAGAGGCAGGTCAGGTGGTCTGGTATTCCCATCTCTTTCAGAATTTTCCACAGTTGATTGTGATCCACACAGTCAAAGGCTTTGGCATAGTCAATAAAGCAGAAATAGATGTTTTTCTGGAACTCTCTTGCTTTTTCCATGATCCAGCAGATGTTGGCAATTTGATCTCTGGTTCCTCTGCCTTTTCTAAAACCAGCTTGAACATCTGGAAGTTCACGGTTGACGTATTGCTGAAGCCTGGCTTGGAGAATTTTGAGTATTTCTTTACTAGCATGTGAGATGAGTGCAATTGTGCGGTAGTTTGAGCATTCTTTGGCATTGCCTTTCTTTGGGATTGGAATGAAAATGGACCTTTTCCAGTCCTGTGGCCACTGTTGAGTTTTCCAAATTTGCTGGCATATTGAGTGCAGCACTTTCACAGCATCATTTTTCAGGATTTGAAACAGCTCTATTGGAATTCCATCACCTCCACTAGCTTTGTTCATAGTGATGCTTTCTAAGGCCCACTTGACTTCACATTCCAGGATGTCTGGCTCTAGGTGAGTGATCACGCCACTGTGATGATCTGGGTAGTGAAGCTCTTTTTTGAACAGTTCTTCTGTGTCTTCTTGCCATCTCTTCTTAATATCTTCTGCTTCTGTTGGATATCACTTAGCAAAATATCTCTATATTGTGAGATGAAGAAAGGAAGATCCAGAATGTTTGTGTGACTTGTCCAAGGATACACAGATGGTTAATGATGGAACCTCCACTGGTTGCATTCACTTGACTTTCAGCAGGGCTGTGAGAAAGATCTTAAGAGAAACTTCAGTGCATAAATAGTATTTAGTTTTTCTCTGTTCCTGAAAACTTGCTTACTAGATATTTGGATTCTAAGAACTTCTTTTCTTCCTTTCTTTTTCTTTTCCCTTCCTTCCTTTCTTTTTTCTTTTTCTTCCTTTTTCCTTCCTTTCTTCTTCTTGCTTTCCTTCTTCTCTCTCTTTCATACTTTCTTTCTCTTTACACAGAGAAGTTAACTCCAATTTAAACTCTCTTGTCTTCAAAGTTATAGAAAATATGTATCTACTGAGCTGATTCAATTCTCAGACAATTCTCAGTGTCTGGAAAGAACTTCAGACTCTTCTAGGTCTTGGCTATTTATAATAATGAAGAGGAGCGGTAGGATAGGTAATCCAAATTAATAAATCATTCTTGAGAAATTACAAACTAGTTTAAATATAAACATTAGTAACTAGACTGATGTCTTAATGGGAGCATCCTTCTTAGGCAAAGCCTAAGAAGTACCAGACTATTTAGGGATTTGTTTTCAAAAGGAGGGGACTTACATGATAAAATCCAACACTGTCCCTACAGCCTGTAAAACAAACTTATAAGAGCAAATAATACTTGGGAGACAGTGTATTAAAGAGCAGGTATATCACTTTGCTGCAAAGATCTGTATAGTCAAAACTGGTTTTTCTGGTAGTCAGATACCAATGTGAGAGTTGAACCATAAAAAATGCTGAGCTGCAAAGAAATGTTGCTTTTGTGTTGTGGGTCTGGAGAAGACTATTGAGAGTCCCTTGAACTGCAAGGAGATTAAACCAATCAATTCTAAAGGAAATCAACCCTGAATAGTCTGGAAGGACTGATGCCGAAGCTCCAATTTTTGGCTGCCTGATGTGAAGAGCCGACTCATTGAAAAAGACTCTGACCCTGGGAAAGAACGAACGAAAAAGGAGAAGCGGGTGGGAGAGGATGAGATTGTTAGATAGCATCACTGACTCAATGGACATGAATTTGAGCAAACTGTGGGAGACCTGAACAGAGGAGCCTGGTATGCTGCAGTTCATGTGGTTACAAAGAGCCAGACATGACTAAGTGACTGAAGAACAGTAGCAATATTTGGGAATACATTTCAGATAAGAGGAGTCTAAGCAATTGGTTATGGTTTGCTTAAAGAATGGAATATATTCAATGTATGAAGGAAAGTGGATAGTGGGTCTTCTATGATAAAGTTCCTAGGGTGGATCTCTTTTGAAAATGCCAAAAGGTTTAGAGAGGAACCAAAGGGAGTGATCAGCTATAACAATTTCCAGGAATGTTATTAACATGGCTTTCTGTATAAACAGTGGTGCTCATTCCTGCCTATCCCTTCCTCCAGTGAACTGTTTTTTTTTCAAATGCATTTGAACTCTATGAATCTCCTCTCTTCAGGTTATTATCATCTTTCTGATTCTCACTTTTTAAAGAAAGAACGTAAGCTACTGTTTTTATTGAAAAGGAACTCCAAATTTTACATTTCTTCCCTTTGAAGAATTTGCAAAGTGGACAACATGAATAATTGAGAATTTTCCCTTAGTGGCAACATTTTTAAAACATTTTCCCACGCATCAACACATGGGAAATAAAAAGATGTTGATACAAAATAAAAAGATACTGACCTGTGAGCTCACTGTTCTAAAGAACAGTGTGTATCCTTGAACACTTGGACTGAGCAATGGCAGATCACAGAAGTTCTTGAATGATTGTTTTTCAAACTGCTAGATGGGAAGAATACAAATGAATTAATTTCTTCCTTAGTTCAGAATCTGGAACTGAAAATGGCGCAGTTCCACTTTCTTTAGACCCTTTTACTTTTTAAGGGTTATGTGACCCTTTGTTTTCTTCAAGTTGATTCTTCTTATATGAGGGATCTCAGAACCAGAAACTTTTGTGGACAAATGTTTTGCTGAAAGGTAGTTCTTTCTTTATTTACAGCTTTGCTCCTTCAGGCCATTCTGTTCCCTAAATATCCCAGTTCCCAGTTTCTGACCACTAGGTGTCATAAGTATTCACACAATGCCTCCAAGATGTAAACATAAACTTCACCTATTAAAATGAGGCCCTGAATGTATGACTTCTCATATATGATCTTATGTCACCTGGGGTCACATATTAGCTCCAATTTACATGCAATTCAACCTCCGAATGAAAAGTTCAGGGAAAGTCACAAAATTAAGGAAAAATGAAATGGAACTCTTGTGGTATACAAACGATTTATCAAAGGAGCAAATTTGTACAGCTTTTAACTCTGCAGAGCTTGTTCCTTCCTAACCCCCTTCCCCACTTGACCTCCAGAGTTGCCTTTAGACTCATTGCATGAGATTAATAGGCACCTCTTTTTAGGAATGGGCTTTGCAAGAGCACATTGATAGCCTTGGGAAATCTCTGCATTACTTTGCAATAGGAATACACATGAGACACTGGGACTCACTCTCATTCTGCTTATTTTAGTTTCAGCTAAAGGGACTGACACATTGAAAAATTATTTTCAAGTCATTTTGAAGCTAGGATGATCAAGTCAAACCTTTTCGTTTTATGTTGGGGAAATGATACCTGGAAGAGTTTGCTCATTGTCCAAAGATAGTAGCAGAACTGGACCTTGGACTCACATCTTCTGACTCCTAGGCATCCTAGGTCTTCTGTGTAGTTATTGCTGTTCTCAAGATAGATTTATGCATTTGTTTTGGAATTTTGAAAAAAAAAAGTAAACCAAAGTATTCCTTAGACTGTGTTAATATTGTAAGAAAAACCTTAGCTCAGTAAACTTCCTCTGTGAAGATCTGTTGTTAAAAAAACAGAAGTAGTTTATTAGTCATTGGAACAAGAACAAGAAATAAATTTTAATGCTCTTATTTCACAGAATTTGCAGATTTGTTTCAGATAGATGGAAAAACTATTAGCTTTTCTTTGTATGCCAAGTCAATCAGATTCACACATATCTTTCAATGAATTTTTTAAAAAAGGTGACCGTATTTAATGAACAGATAATCTCTTGGTATTTCAAGTCAAAAAGAATACTATTGTTATTCTCACCAAGAGAAAAGAAAATAGGCTTAGTCATTTGGCTATAAAAGCAGTGAAAATACTGCATTTTAAGCTGTTGTTCAGTCACCTCATGGATTGCAGCACACTGGGTTCCCCTGTCCTCCACTGTCGTCTCCTGGAGTTTGCTCAAATTCATGTTCATCGTGTTGGTGATGCTATCTAACCATCTCATCCTCTGCCACTCCATTTTCCTTTTGCTTTCAACCTTTCCTAGCATCTGTTGGAGAAGACTCTTGAGAGTCCCTTGGACTGCAAGGAGATCCAACCAGTCCATTCTGAAGGAGATCAGCCCTGGGATTTCTTTGGAAGGAATGATGATGAAGCTGAAACTCCAATACTTTGGCCACCTCATGAGAAGAGTTGACTCATTGGAAAAGACCTTGATGCCGGCAGGGATTGGGGACTGGAGGAGAAGGGGACAACAGAGGATGAGATGGCTGGATGGCGTCACTGACTCGACGGACGTGAGTCTGAGTGAACTCCGGGAGTTGGTGATGGACAGGGAGGCCTGGCGTGCTGCGATTCATGGGGTCGCAAAGAGTCGGACACGACTGAGTGACTGAACTGAACTGAACTTTCCTAGCATCAGTGTCAGATTCTTTACCATCTGAGACACCAGCGAAGCCCTGGTGAGTAGCTGTACCATAAAATAATTAATTTTATTTATGTAAGGAAGGAAATGGCAACCCACTCCAATATTCTTGTCTGGAGAATTCCACAGACAGAGAAACCTGGTGGGCTACAGTCCATGGGGTCACGAAGAGTTGGACATGACTAAGAGACTAACACTTTCAATTTCCCTTTTATTTCTTGGGACGAGCAGCACTGTCCTTGTCTGATCAGAAGGCCAGAAGGGTGCATATCTGTGGTGTTCACTCAGTTCCCCTGGAGAGGACCCGACACTCTCTGTAAATGTGATTCTCTTCTTTATTCTGACAGATTTCCATGGTAAGTTCAGGTGCAGAATTACTTTTGAGTAATAATTTCCCTCTAATTATAATACTAAACAATTGCTTGACTAAATTCATTTATACAAAATTTGGAAGACCAAATTAAAAGTTAATTCTTTGATTACAGTGAAAGTACATGGAACTAGTTAAATGTAATTCTGAGCATTGTTTGAGATGTTTTACCAAAAAATGTTGCAAGGTCAAATAGGTTAGGGAAATAAGGTTTATACTTAAAATCCTTTCTTAAACATTAATATTGCTGCCTAGCATATTACAGACTTTAAAAAATCTTGCAATTGAGAAACCTGATCAAATCTAAGCTAGCATTTTCCAAGTATTGTTTGTCAGAAACTTTTATTGTAAAATACCAAATAACATTTGGTGAAAAACAGGTTGAGAAACCTTGATTTCCAAAGTGACATAAAATCCTCATTTGATAAATCAACTACACTATTTCTTGAAAAGGGTTATTCTTTTATTTGATTTCTATATTATTTATTGGCAAGTATCTAAATAGTATCCTCTTTGCCTTCATGGCTGCTTTCTGGTAACAAGATTCATAGCTGCAACATCAAAGGCCAAAGTCTTGTTAAGTTTATTTGTAGAATTTTTCAAGTATCAGTATCCTGTCAGCAGATGAACTATTTTAAGATATTATTATTTTTCCGTGTTATAAAACAGCTATTTAAGTTGATTTCCTCTAGCCCATTTATTTTCTTTCACTTAATGTGAAATTGTTCTATGTCAGAGTTAGTAATTATTTACTAGAGGACAAATAAGCCTGGACTAAAAATACAGTTGTATTTCCTGGGACCTGATATTATGGCTGTTACTTGATGGTAGGAGTAACTTGCACATTCAAGATAGAATACAGACTCATTAGTGTGACTTAATAGGTTTAGTGCAGTTGTTTCTAAGGTGGCATGGAAGTGGTATACCCAGATTGCTGCTGGTAATGGGGAGTAGCACAAGAAAGCAAGATAAAACAAAGTAACCTGGCTACTATCTAATTTATTTTCTTTCACTTAATGTGAAATTGTTCTATGTCAGAGTTAGTAATTATTTACTAGAGGACAAATAAGCCTGGACTAAAAATACAGTTGTATTTCCTGGGACCTGATATTATGGCTGTTACTTGATGGTAGGAGTAACTTGCACATTCAAGATAGAATACAGACTCATTAGTGTGACTTAATAGGTTTAGTGCAGTTGTTTCTAAGGTGGCATGGAAGTGGTATACCCAGATTGCTGCTGGTAATGGGGAGTAGCACAAGAAAGCAAGATAAAACAAAGTAACCTGGCTACTATCTCACTTTTTTGTTGTAAGTTGGTCCTGGGTCCTGATACTTCCATAACTGGCTTATTGCATAAACCCCAGAGAATTGTAATAATATTTTTCACTATTTTGGATACAGTCATAGCTTAAGTGATTTGCTTTCCCTCTGAGTATTTTTTATTTCTGTATCTCAAGAGAGAATTCATTTAAATTAGTTTGTCACCATCTCATACAAAGAACTCTTACTAAGAAGTTTTATTCCAAGCTAATACAAAGACCACTGACTACTCTCAAGTTCAATCCAGAATCAGCCCAATCCCTAACTCCATTATTTATGTGTAGAGTATCAACTTTTTCTTCTCTTGATATACACACCATGAATCCTATCAAAAAAACTTCTATAGACAATACTTGCTCTTTCTGTCCTCAGGAGTGATATAATGACTGTGGTTGTTGGAGAAGACTCTTGAGAGTTCCTTGGACTGCAAGGAGATCCAACCAGTCCATTCTAAAGGAGATCAGTCCTGAGTGTTCTTGGAAGGAATGATGCTGAAGCTGAAGCTCCAGTACTTTGGCCACCTCATGTGAAGAGTTGACTCATTGGAAAAGACTCTGATGCTGGGAGGGATTGGGGGCAGGAGGAGAAGGGGACGACATAGGATGAGAAGGCTGGATGGTATCACTGACTCAATGGACATGAGTTTGAGTGAACTCCGGGAGTTAGTGATGGACAGGGAGGCCTGGTGTGCTGCAATTCATGGGGTTGCAAAGAGTTGGACATGATGAGAGACTGAACTGAACTGAACTGAACTATGGGAACCCAGAATTTTATAGAATTTGTTTTGGTCCAAGACCTATTATTATCTGGTTCTCCGTGGCTACTTCAATTGGTATCCCATTACTCTTCTCCTTTTTATATTAATAACAAATGGATTACTAGTCTCCAAACTTTCCATGATTTTCTTGCTGTCTTTTTTTTTTTTTTGCATATGTCCTTCTCTTCCACTGTATTATTCCATTTCCTTACTTTATCACACAATTAAATTCTTCTCATATTTCCAAATTTGGAATGGATACCACTTATAGAATATCTTTCATGTTCATTTCTAAGCTCAAAGAAAATTTTAATTTCCATGAATAACTTGAGGTTAGAGACTTTAATAGTATATTACTTGGGATAGGAGTAGCTGCTTTCACATACAATATTCAAAATATATAAATTATCAAGTATGTATGATAGAAATTTACTTTTCAGTCACATAGACTCCCAAAGATATTACTGTGAAACTTTTCCCTAACTAGTGATTTGGGATTTTAGTCTTGTACTATCTTGTAGGTTCATCATCTGACACTCTGCTTATCTGTATACAGCTAGTGGAAGAAAAAGAGTGAAGAAGCTGTAGTCACTTCTTAACAACCTTAATCTGGAAGTAATACACATTACTTCCTCTTGTTTCTGTTGGTAAGAACAGGTCACACGGCCCAAACTAAATGTACTGAAGTTGAGAAGTGTGTTCCCTGACTGAGCAGCGGTTCCTGGTAACAACTCCAGGAAGGAAAGCATACATCTGGGGGATAAGAGTTAGCTATCTTGGCTAGAGTTAATATTCTTATGTTCGCAATGACATAAACTTCAACTGGTGGTGGTGGTTTAGTTGCTAAGTCGTGTCCGACTCTTGTGACCCCATGGACTGTAGCCTGCCAGGCTTCTCTGTCCATTGGATTTTCCAGGCAAGAATATGGGGAGTGGATTGCCATTTCCTTCTCCAGGGGATCTTTTTGACCCAGGAATCGAACCTGGGTCTCCTGCATTGCAGGCAAATTCTTTACTGACTAAGCTATGAAGGAAGCCCATACTTCGACTTAAGAAAGCTTAAACAACAAGGTTACTTTAGTGAAATCAGTCAGGCGGTAGTTTTGAGAATCCAGGGAAGAGCTGAAAGGATCAGGCAAACTGGGGAACTTCAAATATGAACTTGGACACAAAATGCCAGCATTGCTATCTATGTCTCTGTTTTTCCTGCTTATTAATTTTGTCCTCTTCTATTGCAGATAGATGATTTCATCTACATGGTGGGGGTGGGAACAGCCAATTCCAGGTTAGAGCCTCCAAGTTTTACGATTCCAGAGCAAAGTAAAAACACATCCCCCTATCCCATTTTGCTATGTAAAAATTCCACAGACAGACTCAGTGCAGTTTGCCAAATGTGTTCCCTCATTGGACTAATCACCATGACTACTGCTAAGAAGTGAGATACAAATAAAGTTTAGGATGTCTGTGGGGCCAGTCCCTGCATGACTTGGGACATTGCAATTTTATTTCAAAATGTCCTAGGGTAAGTGGAAGAATATTACTATCAAGGTAGATACAACCTTGGGACAGAAACTAGATTAAAGGAAAGGCTTCAACACATTACAGAAGTGTATGCGGTGAATAAGGAGTATGGAATCAGGTCAGCTTCTGCTGCTTTACCTGAAATCTAGGCTTTGTTGTTCCATTTATAGAGCACAGGCAGAGCAGACTGAGCAGAATTCTGAAGGGCCCTGGGATTTTTCAGAATGGTAAATGAGCATCGATTTACCATAAAGTCACCAACTGCATTAGCCCCTAACAAGACAGTCAGCCTGTTTTTTTTTAAGTTTTGAAGTCAGACATTGACTTTTCCTCTCTAGCTATGAAAGTTATAGGTGGCATTGTCTTCCAATATAGGGTTGGCATCATATACATTGAAAGTCTGCTGTTTTCTGTAGCCACCTTAATTAATCATTTTAGCTGGATCTTGGATAACTTGCTGCAGCTTCTATAGCAGCACTTGCTGCTTCATCTTGCAGTTTTATATTATGGAGATAGTTTCCTTAATATATGGAGAGGTTTCTTTAAACCTCATGACCCGACTTCTGCTAACTTCAAAATTTTCTTCTGCAATTTCCTCATCTCTCTCAGCCTTCATGAAATAGGACCTTGGTTACTACTAGGCTTTTGGCTTAAAGGGATGTTGTGGTTGGTTTGATCTATTCAGATCACCAGAACTTTCTCCATGTCAGCAATAAGGCTGTTATATTTTCTTATTTATGTATTCACTAGAGGATCAATTTTAAGCTCCTTCAATAACTTTTCCTTTGCCGTCCCACCTCAGTTAACTGGTACAAGAGTCCTAGTTTGCATCCTATCTTGACTTTCAACATGTCTTCCTCACTCAGCTTTATCATTTATAACTTTTGATTTAAAGTGAGAGCATGTGACTTTTCCTTTCACTTGAACATTTTGAGGCTATGGTATGGTTATTAACTGGCCTAATGTCAATATTATTATGTTTCAGGGAATAAGGATGCCAAAAGTTATGCAGAAAGGAGTGAATGACTGGTGGCTGGAGCAACCAGAACAAAGAATTTGAATAAATATTTTTCCAAAGAAGATCTATAAATGACCAATAGATACATGAAAAGGTGCTCAACATTGCTCATCATCAGGGAATGCTAAGGAAAATCACAAGATATAACCTGACATGTGCTAGAATAGCTCTTTTTAAAAAGAGGTAGCACATGCGGGGGGTATGGAGAAAAGGGAATTCTTGGGTATTGTTGGTGGGAATATAAATTTTGTAGCCACAAAGGCAATGGCACCCCACTCCAGTACTCTTGTCTGGAAAATCCCATGGACAGAGGAGCCTGGTATGCTGCAGTCCATGGGGTCGCTAAGAGTCGGATAGGACTGAGCGTCTTCACTTTCACTTTCATGCAGTGGAGAGGGAAATGGCAACCCACTCCAGTGTTCTTGCCTGGAGAATCCCAGGGACGGGGGAGCCTGGTGGGCTGCCGTCTATGGGGTCGCACGGAGTCAGACATGACTGAAGCGACTCAGCAGCAGCAGCATGAAAAATAGTATGAAGTTTCCTCAAAAAAAAAAAAAAAATCAATAATAGAATTACCCTATGATCCAGCAACCCCACTTCTGATATATAAAGGAAACAAAACTTATCTTGAATATATGTCGGCCTTGAAAGAAAGAAATCCTGTCATTTTTGACAATATGGATGAAACACCGTGTTTCAGTGAAATTGCAGAGAACATTGCGTTCAGTGAAATAAGTCAGAGGAATGGTATCATTTGTATGTGGAATTATTTTAAAAGTCAAACTTGTAGAAGCCAAAAGTACAAGCAACTCTAACCTGTGCTATATCTATCCCTCTCTTATTTAGAAAAATTATTCAATTTCCTTATTCCTCATGTATTAAGCTGAGTGAGGAAGACATGATGAAAGTCAAGGTAGGATGAAAGTTAAGACTCTTACACCAGTTAGCTGAGATGGGACTGCAAAGGAAAAGTTCTTGAAGGAACTTAAAATTGATCCTTTAGTGAATACACAAATAAGAAAGCATAACAGCTGTATTGCTGACATGGAGCACCTGGGTGCTGGGGGAAATAGGGAAAGGTAGGTAAAAGGGTACAAACTTTCTACTTTAAGATGAATAAGGTCAGAGGATCTAATGTCTAACATAGTGACTGTAGTTGGTAACACTGAATGACATAATTGAAATTTGTTAAGAGAATAGAAGGAAAGTTATGGCCAACCTAGACAGCATATTAAAAAGCAAAGACATTACTTTGCCAACAAAGGTCCATCAGACAAGGCTATGGTTTTTCCTGTGGTCATGTATGGATGTGAAAGTTGGATTATGAAGAAAGCTGAACACGAAGAATTGATGCTTTTGAACTCTGGTGTTGGAGAAGACTCTTCAGAGTCCCTTGGACTGCAAGGAGATCCAACAAGTCCATCCTAAAGGAAATAAGCCCTGAATATTCATTGGAAGGACTAACGTTGAAGCTGAAACTCCAATACTTTGGCCACCTGATGCAAAGAACTGACTCAATGGAAAAGATTGCTGGGAGAAATATCAATAACCTCAGATATGCAGATGACACCACCCTTATGGCAGAAAGTGAAGAAGAACTAAAAGTGAAGAAGAACTAAAATTTCCTGTGAAATTTTAATAATACCAATATTCTATATATCAGTTTATGTTCCTTGGCCCCTTTGAGGGACACAAACCATTGTAATATCAAAGTATTTTTCACTCCCCCAAGAGTCAACTGTTGCTGGTGGGGCATACTGTCCCCACTGAATCCACAGGTTAAGTGAATAGCACTGCTTTCAATATCATCATCATTAGTTGAATAGTAAAAAGAACACACAATTTGTAGTCAGTTGTCTTTGGGAGATTAAAATACCAACTCTAACTCGTACTATATCCCTCTCTTATTTAGAAAAATTATTGCTTCCTTGTTCTTCGTGGATTAACTAAGGTAAGGTTAAAATAATAAGCAAACAAAGAAACAGGATGGAAAATATCTTATCTGCCTATATCATGGGGTTGCTGTGAGAGTAATTTTTTCTGAAATCAGTTGCTTTATCAAGATGGGACTCACTGCAAGACTATCAGCTCTTTCTTCACAAGACCAGAGTCTTGATGTAATTAACATAAAAAGAACATCAGGTGTGTGCACAGCAGCAACAGGAATGTGGCAATCAGTTCTGCATTTCAACTGAGCAAACAGTCAGATAATTAGCTACTTCAGTGGAGACTTTGTCTAAACATAAAGGAGAACTCATGCCTAATGGAGGGAAAAAGTCACGAAGGGAAATCTAGAATATTTTCCTTTTAGAAACTTTGAGAACAGTACCAAACATTGCCAGGTCCTGGGTTGGGTGTGTTACAGCCATGGTTTCCAATCCCTACAGCAACATGTAGAGTTAGTATTACACACAGCTGTCTGCTGTACCTGTGTGCTCAGTTGCTAGACATGTCTGACTCTTTGCAACCTCATGGACTGTAGCCCACAAGGCTCCTCTGTCGATGGAATTTCCCAGGCAAGAATACCGGAGTGGGTTCTCCCTACTCCAGGGGATCTTCCCCATCCAGGGATCGAACCTGTGTCTTAAGGTCAATTTTTTACCACTGAGCCACCTGGGAAGCCCCGTTGTCTGTTGTAGCAACAGTTATTTTATTTGCTTCCAAGTCTGTGTGGCAGTAATGTAGTAGCTCTGTCGATCTTGCTTGGGGTCACTCATGCGGCTGCAGATTGTGAGGGACTTGTCTGACAGCTAGTTGTTCTAGGGAGCCTCAGCTTGGATGGCTTGCTTTTGCTCCACGTGATCTTTTTCCCACAGCTCGACCTGGGCTGGATCTCACTGCTATACATCCCAAGAGAGCAAGAATGGAAACTGCATAGCTTCCTGAGACCATACTCAACCCACACAACATTACTTCCATTGGTCCTACTGGTCAAAGCAAGTTCAAGGAATGTGGAAACAGACTCCACTTCTTGCTGAGAGGAGCTGCCAAGTATATGTGGCCATTTTAAATGTAACCTATCTGATCATTCTCACAGATGAATTTATTTGTCATTTATTTTCAGGAATTTCCTAATAAACTTTTAAAAATTAATAATTCACCATCTTCAACATAGTACAATAAGAAGTAGGGTAAGGAAATTAAAACTTGTAACAATTCATGTATTGTTGTTGTTCTGAAGTCATGAAGTCATGCTCGACTTCTTTGCATATAGTGACCCAAATTGAAGAAGTAAAATTCTTATTGTTAAAATTGAAATGAATTATTTCAGAGATAAGTTAAATAAATATAGTTGGGGTATAGACACTTCCCCCAATGCTGCTTGTGTAATGAATTATTTTATCATGAAGTGCTGAGTAGGCTGGAACCAGAGGTCTAGGTGATGCTTGGTGCTCTGGAGCCTTGCCCTTAAGTTAAGACTGTAGGTGGGCCCACTAGTAAACTAGAAACTGCTGGGGATGAGGCTTTCACAGGGTCTTTAATTTTGGTACACCCCCCTTTTCTTGCCTTGAAAATCCCATGGACAGAGGAGCGTGGCAGGCTATGGTACATAGGGTTGAAAAGAGTTGAACACAACTTAGTGGCTGAATACACACACACACACACACACACACACACACACACACAGAATCCTTACACCTCCTCTTTGCTTCCAGAGCTGGTAAAGAGAGGCTTTCTCTTCAGCTTGAGCAGCAAGGTGGAAATAGTCTGTCAAATGAGCTTCGTGCCATGGGGGCTAGGGGTTTGTTTTCCCTTGGTAGAAGGAGGCAGCTGAGCACAGTGCACCTTAGGATTATACAGATCTGTTATGCTCTCTGATCTGTCATTTTATTTGTGTGTCATTAAAACTTTATTTATTTTAAACTTATTTTTATTAAAGTATGGTTGATTTATATTATTATTTCAACAAAACATACAACCCAATTATCTCTCTATTCAATTTACATACTAAACTTTCAGTATAAAAACAAGTATAAAATAAAGCAACCAACTTTTTGATCCAAGGTAAATCATCTACAATCTGGGAAGAAATTTCTTTTATTTCTAGCATATAAAACCACTACATTGTAAATTATTTTTAAAAATTTACTATATAATGCAAACACAGATTATCATACTAAGTGAAATAAGTCAGAAAAAGACAAATACCGTAGGATATCACTTATATGAGGAAAATTCCATATGTTCAAGCTGGTTTTAGCAAAGGCAGAGGAACCAGAAATCAAATTGCCAATATCCGCTGGATCATGGAAAAAGCAAGAGAGTTCCAGAAAAACATCTATTTCTGCTTTATTGACTATGCCAAAGCCTTTGACTATGTGGATCACAAGAAACTGTGGAAAATTCTTCAAGAGATGGGAATACCAGACCACCTGACCTGCCTCTTGAGAAATCTGTATGCAGGTCAGGAAGCAACAGTTAGAACTGGACATGGAACAACAGACTGGTTCCAAATAGGAAAAGGAGTACGTCAAGGCTGTATATTGTCACCCTGCTTATTTAACTTATATGCAGAATACATCATGAGAAACGCAGGACTGGAGGAAACACAAGCTGGAATCAAGATTGCTGGGAGATATGTCAATAACCTCAGATATGCAGATGACACCACCCTTATGGCAGAAAGTGAAGAGGAACTAAAAAGCCTCTTGATCAAAGTGAAAGAGGAGAGTGAAAAAGTTGGCTTAAAACTCAACATTCAGAAAACAAAGATCATGGCATCCAGTCCCATCACTTCATGGGAAATAGATGGGAAAACAGTGGAAACAGTGTCAGACTTTATTTTTCTGGGCTCCAAAATCACTGTAGATGGTGACTGCAGCCATGAAATTAAAAGACACTTACTCCTTGGAAGAAAAGTTATGACCAACCTGGATAGCATATTCAAAAGCAGAGATATTACTTTGCCGACTAAGTTCCGTCTAGTCAAGGCTATGGTTTTTCCAGTGATCATGTATGGATGTAAGAGTTGGATTGTAAAGAAGGCTGAGCGCCAAAGAATTGATGCTTTTGAACTGTGGTGTTGGAGAAGACTCTTGAGAGTCCCTTGGACTGCAAGGAGATTCAACCAGTCCAGTCTGAAGGAGATCAACCCTGGGATTTCTTTGGAAGGAATGATGCTGAAGCTGAAACTCCAGTACTTTGGCCACCTCATGCAAAGAGCTGACTCACTGGAAAAGACCCTGATGCTGGGAGGGATTGGGGGCAGGAGGAGAAGGGGATTACCGAGGATGAGATGGCTGGATGGCATCACTGATTCCATGGGCATGGGTCTGGGTGAACTCTGGGAGTTGGTGATGGACAGGGAGGCCTGGTGTGCTGCGATTCATGGGGTTGCAAAGAGTCGGACACAACTGAGCAACTGAACTGAACTGATATGAGGAAACTAAAATATGACACAAATGAACTTATCTACAGTGCAGAAGCATTCTCATAGACATAGAGAACAGACTTGTAGTCACCAAGGAGGTGGGGCGAGGAGAGATGAACTGGAAGTTTGGAGTTAGTACATGCAAACTATTACATACAGAATGGATAAACAATAGGTCCTACTTATAGCACAGAGAGCTGTATTCAATATCCTGGGGTAAACCACCATGGAAAAGAATATAAAAAAGAATGTGTGTGTGTGTGTGTGTGTGTGTGTGTGTGTGTGTGTCCCTGGAGGAGGAAATGGTAGCCCACTCCAGTATTCTTGCCTGGGAAATCCCATGGGCAGAGGAACCTGGTGGGCTATAGCCAATGGGGATGAAAAGAATTTGACATGACTGAGTGACTGAGTATGCATGCAGATATATGTATATCTGAGTCACTTTGCTGTACAGCAGAAAGTAACACAACATTGTAAATCAACCACATGACTCTATCATTTTAAAATTTTGTTTTCTAGTTTCAAGACTACAAATTTACATCTCTGATCTTCAGTTTTCTCATTTTCACTATGGAAATAATACATAATTCATAGGACTGTTGTAAACACTAAATAATTAATGACATTGACGTATCAAGTATAGTTGAGGGCATGAGGTAGATGCTTATTACAATTATGAGTAATTATGAGTAGAAGTAAATTAAGTTGAATTTTACTTTTCATAGATAGCTTATGGGACCATATTTATATTATTTATTCATTGATTCAAAAAATTTATGGTGCTACTTCTGTGTGCTATGTAAACTGTTGGGTTTTGAGTATACCAGTATACAGCAGACAGGGTCCATGGTCACATGGAGTATGGTCTAATCTCCCTAGTACCTAGACTATTGTCGAACGACCAGCAGCATTGGCATCACCAAGGAAATTGTTAGAAGGGCAGACTCTCAGGCTCCCTCTCAGACCCACTGAATCAATTTGAATTTTAACAATTTCTTCCACACGATTCATGAATGTTATTGTTTGAAAAGCACTGGTCTACTGAACCTGAATTGGATGGAGTCTATGATATTTTTCCATTTGGTACCTAAAGGGGTCCTGGTCTGTAAGTCTGAGATACAGAAGTAAAAATGTAGAGATAACAAGCTAAAAAGTGTTTGGTTTTTATCGCCTAATTTAGCAGAAAGAAATCAGGTAAGACTTACTGCCAAAGTACTAGAGAGAAAATAATGACGATAAAAGGAAAGGCATGCATGTTCTAGGGTCCTTTCTCATCCTTGGTTGTGAAGGATGTGGTGCAAGCTTTGACATAACCACCCACATCCTATCCTATACCCGACCCCCTACCCTCAGTCTTGCTATATTTATGGGATTCTTATTGAATGAATGATGTGTTAAGGGACTTTTCATTGCAGAACAAGGGAGAAGATTTCTCTTGATGAATGTGCTGATGTCTGGGTCCCCTTAAAGATTTTTATCAATGATGTGGATAAAGTCATAGAAAGAAAGCCTTCATATCTACCAAGGGCACAAACCTGGGAAGGTGTGGGAGAAGCTACCAGTTGTCCCCCAGTACCTGTTCTCACTCTCTTACTTCATAGAATTATTCTTCTTAGCCTGAAACATAGCTGTTCAGAATAGATTTCATTTTTCAGCTTCTCTTGCAGGCTGGTGTGGCCTCATGACTACATTCTAACTAGGTCTATAAACCAAAGTGTTATATGGAATGACACTTTGGGTTGATCACCTTAAACAGACTGGAAACAAACTTCTTGGTTCTTTCCTCCTTCCTATTAGCTGGAAAGTGGATGTGACAGCTGAAGCTCTAGCTTTCATCTTTGACTATGAGGTGAAAGAGGTGTTTAGGATCCTAGAACCCAGTCAAAGGGACCAGAATCCCTGATGTTCACAGTCACCAGTCCAGTCCTGAGGGTTATGTCTATAGCCTTTGTTCACTTAAGATAGAATCTAATTCTATTTCTTTTAAGTCATGGTATCTTAGTGTCATGTAATTCATCGTCAAATCTAATCCTAGCTAATCCAGAGAAGTTGCTTATATAGTAAATAAAGAAATCAAGATTAAAAAGCTCTTGGGGGAGGGATAAGTTAAGAATTTGGGATTAGTAAATACACATTACGATATATACAAAGTAAGCAACAAGGGCCTACTATGTAGCACAGAAAACTATAGTCAATATCTTGTAATAACCTATAATGGAGAAGAATCGAAAAGAGTACATATATGTATATGTAGATAGAGATATATAACTGAATCACTTTGCTGTACATCTGAAACACTGTAAATCAACTACAAAAGTGAAAGTGTTAGTCGCTCAGTCATGTCACACTCTGCAAACCCCACGGACTATAGCTCACAGGCTCCTCTGTCCCTGGAATTCTCCAGGCAAGAATACTAACGTGGGTTGCCATGCTCTTCTCCAAATGAACTATACCTCAATTAAATACAACAACAACTCTTGAAAGACTAAAAGGATAGCCAAAACTATCATCTTATTTCACATCTATATTTTACAACTATATAGTTGTGAAATAAAATGGAATAAAATGCAAATACCAACATTTAAAAAATATTTCCAAAAATCGACTTGAAAAGTGGCTAAACAGTAGTCTGTATATAAAAAATGTCAGTGTGTGTTGAATGGGGGAAGTTTCAAGAACAAGTTTCATGTGGGTAGACAATGTAAGGAGGCTTTTTAAAGGAAATATCAGTTTAAGCTAAGCTAAACTGTACCCAGACCAAGGGAGGTTCAGACTTTTAATTTTCTGCATTGGCACAGCATCTTTGGAGTACTGTGTTCACTTCTGGGCCCCATATTGTTCACAGGGTCACACTAGAGAGTGACAAACCAGAGTGTTTAAAGGGCAAACAGGATGGCATCAGTTCAGTTCAGTCACGCAGTCGTGTCCGACTCTTTGCGACCCCATGAATCTCAGCACGCCAGGCCTCCCTGTCCATCACCAACTCCCGGAGTTCACTCAGACTCACGTCCATTGAGTCCGTGATGCCATCCAGCCATCTCATCCTCGGTCGTCCCTTTCTCCTCCTGCCCCCAATCCCTCCCAGCATTAGGGTCTTTTCCAATGAGTCAGCTCTTCGCATAAGGTGGCCAAAGTACTGGAGCTTCAGTTTTAGCATCATTCTTTCCAAAGAAATCCCAGGGTTGATCTCCTTCAGAATGGACTGGTTGGATCTCCTTGTAGTCCAAGGGACTCTCAAGAGTCTTCTCCAACACCACAGTTCAAAAGCATCAATTCTTCTGCGCTCAGCCTTCTTCACAGTCCAACTCTCACATCCATACATATGATGCCATCCAGCCATCTCATCCTCGGTCGTCCCTTTCTCCTCCTGCCCCCAATCCCTCCCAGCATCAGGGTCTTTTCCAATGAGTCAACTCTTCGCATAAGGTGCCCAAAGTACTGGAGCTTCAGTTTTAGCATCATTCCTTCCAAAGAAATCCCAGGGTTGATCTCCTTCAGAATGGACTGGTTGGATCTCCTTGCAGTCCAAGGGACTCTCAAGAGTCTTCTCCAACACCACAGTTCAAAAGCATCAATTCTTCTGCGCTCAGCCTTCTTCACAGTCCAACTCTCACATCCATACATGACCACAGGAAAAACCATAGCCTTGACTAGACGGACCTTAGTCGGCAAAGTAATGTCTCTGCTTTTGAATATACTATCTAGGTTGGTCATAACTTTTCTTCCAAGGAGTAAGCGCCTTTTAATTTCATGGCTGCATGTGACAATTGTATCACAGTCAACAGATGCAACTGTAAGGTGTTAGCCTGGAGTGGGGAAAATGTAGAAAAACACAGGGAAAATGTACTTTCAATTATTCGAAATGTTGTCACCTGGGAGATGGAGCTTGATGCCTCATTTGCTTTTTTCCCACAAGGGATACTTAAGGTCAATGAATACGGAGTACTAGAGGCAAAATTCTGCTCTATAAAGTCATTTTTTTAGTAACTCTGGCCATCTCAAATAGAATGCACTGTTTTGTGAAGTGATCATCGTAGAATTATCAGGAATGTTGACCTTCATCTGTTGCTTTCCCCTGGGCCTTCATCCCCTGGAGGAGGGCATGGCATCCCACTTCGGTATTCTTGCCTGGAGAATCCCATGGACAAGGAGCCTGGAGGGCTACAGTCCACAGCGTAGCAAAAAGTTGGATAAGACTGAGGACGCACGCACGCATGGAGCAGGCGCTTTGAATGTGTTTTCTCATTCAGTCCTTACCAACCATGAGGCAGACTCTATGGATTCTCCCTGTTTTACAGATTTGGAAGTTGAGGCTTAGAAAAGTCAAGTAACCTACCCAACACGGTCCTGTGCCTCGTCTCTGCCTCCTGTTGACCATCCTGGAGGCCATCAGGCAGTGGCTGGCCAGAAGGGCAGTGTCAGCTGGTGAGTCTGAAACCAGGCTCCTGTGTTAAGCAACATCTAGAAAAACCTTTCCTTCTTTATCTTGGAGCATTTTCCTAACTCTAGAAGTAATGAGGCTGTGTGATAAGGCAGGAGAAACCCCCACTGGGATTGTCGAGGAGCCTGTAGGTGAAAAGGGGAAATTAAGAGATAAGTAGGGGAATAGATCAAAACACCTACATTTAAACCTTGAATTTTTAAACCTCGTTTCTAGTTGTATGCTTTGGGACAGGACATGGAAACTGTTTGAACCTCAGTCTCCTCAGGAAAAAATCCAAATAATTACACCCAACCTGCACGATTGTGGTGAGAGCTAAAAATAGAGTGTTCAGCTCAGGCCTGTGGGGGAGAAGATCCGCAGAACTGGTCATTAGTTCTCACTGACGCCTAGCACGTGCTGAGGCATGCATTAGTTGCAGTTCAGGGTTAGAAAAATTCAAATACTAGAGTTTCTCCAGGTCTTAGAGCAGAAATTTAAGCACAGTCAGACTGCATGGTCTTTATATTAATAATACCTTATTTATTACTTGTCTCAAAAATTAGAACTTCATTATTTTGATGAAACATATATTGTTGGGACTGGAAGTTAAAAACTACATTTTCCGGCTCACCCAAAATTATTGGTCTCGATGTGATGTAGGTTTTGCCTATCAAGTGTACTCATGCATGGCTTGAATAAGTGAACAAAAACAGTGGCAACAGAGGCGGTGGCATGCAAGTATTGGGGAAATAGAGAAACCAAATTCTCTGCCAACCTAGAGATTTTCCCTTCAAAAGTAGAAAAGAAAAAAACTTTTGTTATTGAATAAGCCTGAACCAAAATGTGGTATGAATTATAGGTGATCCGGTAGGAGACTGCAAAAAGAGAAAGGAATCTCACCCTTTTATAAAGCCAAGCAGATACACCCCGTTCCATCCATCTTCTCAAGATAATCAGCCCTGGACAGCACCATTTATCACGCATAGTTGGTCTTAAATTCACTTGGTAATTGGGGCAACCACCTGTCTTTGCTCACTGCCTTTATCCAAAGGAAAAATAAATTTCTCATATCGTTATGACAGAAGGTAGGTTTGCAGCTTGGAGCCAGGGCCCAGCTGAAGTTGGGCTCCTACCCTCCCATCAAAACTGAGAGAAGGGCATTTTCCTCCTTGATGCTTACATTTCAAAGAGTCAGTTTCCAGGTCTTTGTGGAAATATTGCTGTATTATAAAACTGGCAAGAGGCATATTGAGTTTTTAAAAAAGAGTTACAAATATTTCAATGAGTGGGAGGAACTACACACTTTCTAAAGTAAAAGCTCTAAGAAAAGGAAGAGAGAGAAATGCTTCACTTTTTACAGTGGAAAGAATTAATTTTTTTCCCCTATTTTAAATTTATATTTGCCCTTATGTAAGTCATTACACATCTGTGGTCCAGAGGTCAACATCTCAGTGGTGTCTTTCCATTCTTTGATCCCAATCAACAGTTATAGGAAATACTCTTTCCTCATATTGTAGCCAAGATGATGGTCCAGCTGAGACTGCAGCTTCTTGACTTGCCAGCTTCCTGATGATGACAGTTAGCAGTCCTTTGCTGAGCTGGATCTGCAGTGTTGATCTACAGCATCCTGGACCTTGTACATCCACCATTTCCAATGAGTTTATAAGCACCAAAGTCACGATATTAAATATGGTCCAGAGGTCAACATCTCAGTGGTGTCTTTCCATTCTTTGATCCCAATCAACAGTTATAGGAAATACTCTTTCCTCATATTGTAGCCAAGATGATGGTCCAGCTGAGACTGCAGCTTCTTGACTTGCCAGCTTCCTGATGATGACAGTTAGCAGTCCTTTGCTGGGCTGGATCTGCAGTGTTGATCTACAGCATCCTGGACCTTGTACATCCACCATTTCCAATGAGTTTATAAGCACCAAAGTCACGATATTAAATCCATTTCCCCTTAAGTACCCGAAGCGGTGTCTGTTTTCTACAAATGAACTCCACCTAATATAATATCTAATAAAAAAATATTTCATCTAATGAGTCACAACTCTGTTTTAGGTGAAACTTCTTTAAGATTAGAACTTGCCAGCTTCCTGATGATGACAGTTAGCAGTCCTTTGCTGAGCTGGATCTGCAGTGTTGATCTACAGCATCCTGGACCTTGTACATCCACCATTTCCAATGAGTTTATAAGCACCAAAGTCACGATATTAAATCCCTTTCCCCTTAAGTACCCGAAGTGGTGTCTGTTTTCTACAAATGAACTCCACCTAATATAATATCTAATAAAAAATATTTCATCTAATGGTCACAACTCCGTTTTAGGTGAAACTTCTTTAAGATTAATAGTTTAAACAGGCGATGTCCAGAGTTTGATATTTAGATGATTTTACTACTGCAGTTAATACTCTAACAGAAGTAAATACCTGTTAAGTTTTGATCATTTTATGGATAATATAAAACAAATGAGACTTAAGTGTGTTCTTAATTAGTTTGGGAAACTTTAAAGGCAAATTTCCTTTGCAGGGATTTTCTTTTAATTCTTTCTTTTGTTTTTTCTCCTTCATGTAATAAAATAAATGCAATTTTTGAGTTAGGTAGTCCAAAACACAGTGAAATTTAAAAATAGAAGGAATATGACCTACTTGGGATGTTTTCTTTCCCAAATTTTAAGAAACAATCATGTTTCATATAATATTCAGTTCTCCCTACTATTGTAGATATATGTTGGTCTTCTCATCAACAAGGAAAGGGTGATTGTCTTTGCCTTGAATCTGTGCTGATCTTATCATTTGCATTGGCCAGCGGAATGTGACAGAAATGATTGCAAATTCTCATCTAGCCCTTAGGTTAGTTAGTGTTAGTTGTTCAGTTGTGTCTGACGTTTTGTGACCCTGTAGACTGTAGCCCATCAGGCTCACCTGTCCATGGAATTCTCCAGGCAAGGATACTGGAGTGAGTTGTCATTCCCTTCTCCAGGGGATCTTTCTGACCCAGGAATCAAACCTGAGTCTCCCACACTGCCGGTAGATTCTCTACTGTCTGAGCCATCAGGAAGCCACAAGGGTCCTGGCAAATTCCACTTTTGCTTTTTTGGAAGTCAGCCCCTGTTAAAGAAGTCTGACAATCTTGCTGAAGAAAAAAGACACTTGGGAAGAGCTCCAGGGATGTGAGACTATGAAGGGCAACACCCAGCCCCCAGCAATTCCAACTGGTTTCTGAGGTGCCAGATGTCTCTAAGTCTTTGCATATTCTGACCCAGGAATCAAACCTGAGTCTCCCACACTGCCGGTAGATTCTCTACTGTCTGAGCCATCAGGAAGCCACAAGGGTCCTGGCAAATTCCACTTTTGCTTTTTTGGAAGTCAGCCCCTGTTAAAGAAGTCTGACAATCTTGCTGAAGAAAAAAGACACTTGGGAAGAGCTCCAGGGATGTGAGACTATGAAGGGCAACACCCAGCCCCCAGCAATTCCAACTGGTTTCTGAGGTGCCAGATGTCTCTAAGTCTTTGCATCTGTTGGCCCTTCACTGGAAAGACTTTCACTCTCTCTTTTCCTAACTCCATCCATCCTTCTAGACACCATTCAAATGTTACTAGTTGCAGAACTTTCAGAGAAGCATGAAAATGTGATAATCATTGCCCAGTTCTTCTAGGGATCCTAGCCTGGTGGTGAAGTGAGAGAAATGGGAGAGGCTTTGCTTGTAATTAAAATCATTTTCTACATATTTATTATTTAATAAATGATTATTAATTGCTAGTTCTACTAGTGCAAAATACTAATACAACTAAATATTAGTCATATTATATAGGAATAAATGTTTTAAGTTGTAATGTAATGAATTATGTATAGGCAATTTGGATAGTTAATATTTGAAATATATTAATAGTAATACATTTATGTTTGATACATAGAAGTAATGATTTGATAATACTTGTTATTACAAAGAGAGTTTCCCAGGTGGCTCAGTGGTAAGAATCTGTCTGCCAAGGCAGGAGATGCAGGTTCGATACCTGGGTTGGGAAGATCTAAAAAAGGAAATGGCAACCCACTCTAGTATTCTTGCCTGGACAGAGGAGCCTTGCAGGCTACAGTCCATGGAGTTGCAAATAGTTGGACATGACTGAGCACACACACACGCACATTATTACCAATAGTACTTTACCTCTTAACAATAGTAATAGGTATTTAGTAAATAACAGTAATTGTTGAGAGCTAAAGTGCTAAATATTATAAAGCAATGAAAAATATTTAGACAGTTAATATTACTTGTAATTGTACAAAATGTTTATTTTCCGTGGCTCTATTTACAAACCCCAAATTCACAGATAATTCACTCCAATTCTAAAATATCATGCTTTATTAGTAGTGTAAAATTTCAGCTTTCATTAACTAACATCTGCAGTTTCATGCTGAAATTCCTGTGCATTAGTTTGAAGCAGCTTCTGTTTATAGTGTCTGCTGCTGCTGCTGCTGCTAAGTCGCTTCAGTCATGTCCGACTGTGCGACTCCATAGATGGCAGCCCACCATGCCCCCTCCGTCCCTGGGATTCTTCAGGCAAGAACCCTGGAGTGGGTTGCCATTTCCTTCTCCAATGCAGGAAAGTGAAAAGTGAAAGTGAAGTTGCTCAGTCGTGTCGGACCCTCAGCGACCCCATGGATTTCAGCCCACCAGGCTCCCCTGTCCCTGGGATTCTCCAGGCAAGAACACTGGAGTAGGTTGCCATTTCCTTCTCCAATGTTCTAGGACGTTTCAAAAGATCTTATAGCCAGCCAACAAAGGAGTACAATTATGTTAATATAGCATAATGCACCCTACCATTGTATGTCTTAGTAAAAAGGTGTAACAGCTGTCGTATAACCGATACAACACAGAAATAAAGTCAGGGGAAAAGCAGGAATACTGTCTCATGCAATTTTACTGGATCGCCACTTGGTTCTTCATGCCTTTGTAAACAGATGTCATATACCATGTCTCCCAATGACCATAGTATTTACAGAAATAATGACATGTCAATAAGGAATATCACTACTTCTGATTTCCCCTGTTTCTAGCTGAAAGTCGATGCTCTTCTCACTGAGTCCATGTGGCATCCAGGAAGCCTGCTCCTGCTGGCAATAAAGAGATTAATGCAAACTCGATGAGCTAATAATGCCAAGGATCAAGTCTCCCTGAACTGCCCACCAAAGTGCTTTTGTATTTTTTTGTTTTTTTAGTTATTTTTGATTCTCTAACTCACTAGAAGAAGAGATGCTAACATTAGTAAGATGTTTTAACTCCCACTAGCCTCCAAGAAAATGTTTCCTCGCTAGGCCAATAGAAAATCCAGTAACGTGCTTAGTCACTTAGTCATGCCTCTTTGTGACCCCGTGAACTGTTTGTTTTAAGGCACAGAAAGATTCAAACTAGGGGAGGTAAGTTGGGAAGGGAGGCAGCAATCATTTAGGGCATTAGAAGATAAAAAATGTAAAGAATATACACCATGATCAATTGGGAATTATTCCTGGAACGCAAGGATGATTCAACATTGTTGTTATTGTTCAGTTGCTAAGTCGTGTCTGGCTCTTTGTGACCTCATGGATTGTAGCACACCAGGTTACTCTGTCCATGTATAACTGAGGAGTTCTTCAAATAGCTTCCATGCAGAATTAAGAGTTCATGAAAGGTTAGGTAATAAATACAAGCTAATTTGAAATTTATATATATATCTATATATATTATCACAATTCAACATGACCACAAAAACAACATGCAATCTAGACCACAAAAGCTTTCTTCAGGGAAAAGTATTTTACCATGAAAAGTATTTTTATCATTAAAAAATTGCTGGCCCATGGTAATATTCAAAGGCAGTTACCTAGCTTATTTTATTACCATTTTTAAACTCTCAAAAAACTGCACATCCTCTGATTGCCTGCACTCAGATTGGACCACTCCTTCTGCCCCATCCTTGGTGGCCACTAAGGGATTTTACGATTCTGCATATAAAGGTGTAAAATCCCTTAGTAGCAAAAAATATGGGACAGTGAGAGTGATCCACTGTGAGTGTAGGTAATAATGAGATGTGTTGTCTAATGAAAGCTTAAAAATCAGTGAGGTGGTCTACATTTGAATATTACCATGGACCAGCCACTTAAAAAAAAATTCATGATAAAATACCTTTTCTGAAAAAAACCTTTTGTGGTCTAGATCCTATAGGTTTTATGGTTATGTTGAGTTTTAATAATACATATATTTTAAATTAGCTTGTGTTTATTACTCATCCTTTCATAAACACTTAATTCTGCATGGAAGTTATTTGAAGAATTCCTCAGTCATACACTTGGTCTCCTACACACATGCAGATTCACGTATGTGTATTCAATTTTGAGGGTATGTTTTGAGCTCACATTAGGTACAGTTTGTCTCTCTGCATATCCCTCAGTATAAATAATAAAAGATAATATAATTTTTCTTTTTTGTGTGCTTAGAATCAGGAGAATGCAAATTAAGACTAAAAGGAGATAACACTAAACCCCACAAGAATCACTAGAATTTAAAATAACTGAGAATGCCAAGTGTTGACAAGGGTGCAGAACAGTGCAGGATAGCTTTGAGAAACTTATTTGTTATCTATAAGAGTTAAACATATTCAAAGTCTATGGCCCAGAAGTTATATCCCCAGGTAAATATTTAACAAAAATGCAAATAAAAGAGATAGTATAGAATGCTGGAAACAAGATCATTTGTAACTGGAAACATTTCAAAGAGCTGAATCAATAAACAAATTGTAGTAGATTTATACAATAGAATAACACACAGTAACAAAGGAAACACTGCTTTTCTCAAAACCTGGATGAATCTCATAAATATAATGTTGATCTATGAAAACCTTGTGAAGAGTTGACTCATTGGAAAAGACTCTGATGCTGGGAGGGATTGGGGGCAGGAGGAGAAGGGGATGACAGAGGATGAGATGGCTGGATGGCATCACCAACTCGATGGATGTGAGTCTGAGTGAACTCCAGGAGTTGGTGATGGACAGGGAGGCCTGGCATGCTGTGATTCATGGAGTTGCAAAGAGTTGGACACAACTGAGCGACTGAACTGAACTGATGAAAACCTTATACAAAATGACACATAATTTATAATTCCACTTAAATAAAATTCAAAAACAGGAAAAACTATTCTGTGGTGTTAAAATTAGGGGCAGTTGGGGCAGCTTAAATATGGTCTGGAAGGGGCATAACGGTGCTTTCCAAGGTTGTAGGAATGTTCAATTTTTGACCTAGCTGGTATTCACGTGAGTGTATGCCCTTTGTGGTAAATCAGTAAATTGTATATTTATGATCTGTATACCCTTCTGAATGTATAATTCAACAAATATTATTGACAGATCCCACAGGCATTGCATTTTAGGGATATGATATACAATCTGATATGGGTAGACTCATGAATTTAGCTGTAAAACATATAGATGAAGTTCTCTTTAAGAAAACCTGAAACAAAGAAATTCATATTTACAAGAAAAATAAATGAAGAGCAGTGTTATTTACATAGTATTCAATGCACTCTTTAAGAAATGACTCTCTCTCTTTCTTGGTGCATTGAAATGTAGCGTGATTTTCAAATATTTCATTTTAACAGCCAGAAAGAAGTCTAGGTAATTTTTTAAAGTTCTCTGAGTATTCCACCTTCCACCTCCCATCTATATGTTTCTCTTCCCTGTATATTTATCATGTGTGTGCTCAGTCATATTTGATTCTTTGAGACCCTGCCAGGCTCCTCTGTCCATGAAATTTTCCAGGGAAGAATACAAGAGTGGGTTGTCATCTCCTACTCCAGGGGATCTTCCTGACCCTGGCATCAAACCCACATCTCTTGTGTCTTTTGCATTGGCAGGTGGATTCTTTACAGAAAGTGCCACCTGGGAAACCCTGCATATTTATATTATGAAACTCTAATAAAATATCATCACCATCTTTAGTATCATCATCATCATTATCATTATTCCATTCCTTAACAGCAACAAAGAGCTTCTTCGGATTGTGCAATAAGCATCAGGGTTTAAGAAGGTAGATATAAGACTCACATTGCACATGAGCAAGCAGACTCAGACTGTCTGCACAATTTTCATCATATCCCACTGCCTATATGAGATGAAGCTGCACTATAGTCTGGTAGTCTGTTCATTAGCCCTTGATTGCAAACTTAGTCAAGTGCCTTCGTTGAGAGCCATGAGACCAATATGGTCCAAAAAAGAGAGACAGAAAGAAACAGAGAGAGAGAGATGCAAAGAAGAAGAGAGTGGGGGAGGGAGGAGAGGTTGGACGAGGGGCAGGAAAAAGAAAATCAAATGGAAAAAGTCATATACATATATCAGAAGCATATTTGGTACTCAAGTATTAACCAGAGTCTGGAGCATTCATCTTGGAAAGCTGGCAGTTCTAGGCAGCTCCCCAGGCTTGGCAGTGGGAACCATGATACAGAAACAATCTGGTCTTTGTGCCGCTGCTGAGATGACTCTGAAATCCAAAAAGATTTGTTACTTGCTCAGGATTCAGAGTTCCAGGAAGGAAGCCTGATGGGCTGAGTTTGGGTTTTATGCCCACTACACTAAGGGGTCAGGAAGGATTTGAGTCCCTTCATTCCTGAGTGGACACAGTCACAGTTCGGGAGTTTCCCAAAAGGGATATTTGAGTATGCGTGTGTGCATGATAAGTGTGCATTGTAACCCTCTGTTTACGATCCTATGAACTCTAGTCTGCCAGGCTCCTCTGTTCATGGGGATTCTCCAGGCAAGAATACTGGAGTGGGTTGCCATGCCCTCCTCCAGGGGATCTTCCTGACCCAGGGATCGAAACTGTGTCTCTTGCATTGGCAGGCAGGTTCTGTACCACTAGCGCCACCTGGGAAGCCCCATTAGAGTATGGGATTTCCCCTAATGGAAAGGTACGGTGTTGACTGGCGTGAGCTGTTGGAAGCTGGAGAGTCTAAGAATGGCAAACATCTTCAGCAATACTTATTTTCTTACTGGAGAAAAGACCACATAGATGAGTCATGTTAGCAGCTGACTAACACAATCAAGGTGAAAGGAAGTCTGAGGGATGCTGTAGGTAGAACACAAGGTTATAATGAACAGATATTCAAGGATGAAATGACCCCGTGCTCTTCGGATGGTTGGAGCTCAGTGCACAAATGCTTTAAGCTGAGCCCACCACTTGCTTCTCTGACTGGGTTGACTCAGTCCTAACTATTGAATATAAAATAAGCCTGCATGTCAAGCATTGTAAAGACATAATGGGGTGAAAAAAACAATCAAACAGAAAACAATGACAACAGAAGAGCTAGTAGATGCCCAAGAGGATATAAAAGAGCAACCAATAAAGCTGTGGCAACAAGTTGAGGCTGCTGCTAGTGTAGCAATAGTTTAGGAAAACAAGAGGAATATTAAAGGAATGCATTTGTCTGTTGCACTTTCCAGGTGGTTCAGTGGTAAAGAATTTGCTTGCAACACAGGAGTTGTTGGTTCAATCCCTGGATGGCGAAGATTCCCCGGAGAAGGAAACGGCAACCTGCTCTGGTACTCTTACCTAGAGAATTCCATGGACAGAGAAGTCTGGTCGGCTACAGTCCATCTGGTCTCAAAGAGTCAGACTCAACTGAGAAATGGAACACGCATGCATGCATTTGTTCATTAGGTTCGGGGAGCTGTGATTCTTCAATATAATTTTCAATATGATCAGTGGATTTTTAATACAATCATGGTTATGATCATTGTGTGTATGTATTAGTTTGCTGGGGCTCTGTTGACAAAGTATTAAGAACTAAGTGGTTTAAACAACAGAAACTTATTTTCGCACAGTTCTGGAGGCTAGAAAGTAAAGATCAAATTATGGTGAGGTTGGTTCCTTCTGAGATCTCAGAGCACAAAGCTGCTAATTGTTCCTTTCTGTCCCAGCTTCTGCTGGTTTATCGGCCATCTCTGGCATTCCTCAGCTTGTAGATGCATCTGGATCTCTGTCTACATGTTCACAGGGCATTCTCTGTGTGTGTCGATGTCTTTATCCAAATTTCCTCTTTATATTAGTAGTAGTCATTGTAGTGTTAGTCACTCAATCATGTCTGACTCTTTGTGACCCCATGGGCTGTAGCCTGCCAGGCTCCTCTGTCCATGGGATTCTCCAGGCAAGAATACTAGGGTGGCTAGCCATTCCCTTCTCCATGGGATCTTCCCAACCCAGGAATCAAACCCAGGTCTCCCACATTGCAAGTGGATTCTTATTATCTAAGCCACCAGAGAAGCCCCTTTAAATTAGTACACAAGTTGTTTTGCAGCTCACTCTAATGATCTTATTTTAATCTGTCTTTGGAAAGATCCTATTTCCAAATGAGATCACATTCTGAGGCATTGGGAGTTAGGGCTTAAGCATATCTTTTCAGTTCAGTTCAGTCGCTCAGTCATGTCCGACTCTTTGCGACCCCATGAATCGCAGCACGCCAGGCCTCCTTGTCCATCACCAACTCCTGGAGTTCACTCAGACTCATGTCCATCGAGTCAGTGATGCCATCCAGCCATCTCATCCTCTGTCGTCCCCTTCTTCCCCTGCCCCCAATCCTTCCCAGCATCAAAGTCTTTAGGGGGACACAATTCAACCCATAACAAGGAGAATGCTTGTTATTAATCATTAGTAATACTTTGTAGCTTGTAATATCTTTTCCTGGGGGCCCAAAACCATGTTTCATACTGTTTCATATAGAGGAACAGCTTGGTTTGGGAGAAGGTCAATAATGTTACTAGCCTCAAGACAATGCGAGGGAAGAAGATATTTCATCTTGAGGTCTGACCTTTACTAATTCTGCTAAATTCTTAGTGTCAAGTTTACTGTAAAGTACAAAGTCTCTTCATAGAAAAGTACTGACTTTGTCATATTCTATTTAACATATTCATTGCATTTAGAGATTTTATTTCCTCCATTTCAACCTCAGTTTTTCAAAACTTGTATAAGATTTTGCTACTGTTAAAATGTTTTTGGTTTTTAAATATGATATCACTGGTATGGAGGTCTTCTAGTTTTGGAATTTAGCAATAATAACTAACATTAGGAACACTTTGCCTTCGGAAATTTTCTGTTTCAAAAAGCATCAACTTTCAAGAGTTCTGGCTGCCTTCTAAATTATTTTTGAACCCAAGTGCCCTTAAAAGGAAGTGATTTGTTCTTTAACTCTCTTTCTACCTGACTGATTATATACTATGGCTTTCGGCAGGTTTTTTTTTTTTTTTGATGGGCTTGATAGCTTTACAATAAATCCTTAATAGTCTTTACCGTTTATTCGTTTTATCCAGGGATGTGCTGAGGTGTGCAGATAGTAAAAGTGGTGTGATGATGACTGAATTGGATGGCGAATGGAGTCTTCTCAGGTATCAGCCAGCCAGTAGGACCTAGGCTTTTCCCAGGGCAACAGAAAGTTGCTCTGTGGGCCAATAGCAAGGCTGAGAAATGGCCTGATCGCACCAAGGGCCAGTGCTGACGGCACCCCAGCACTGCCAGGCCAGCCAGGGCCAGGGCAGAGCCCCGCCCCCACTGCTGACAGCGCAGAGCAGCGTTGACAAAGGCTCCCTGTTGGCTCAGGACATAGACCTCCCACAGCTACAGATGAAACAGAGGGAGATTAACACGCATTATAAGCTAAGCAAATAACTTAGGGGACAATATTTTTAAATGCTTAGATATCTAGATCCTGACCTTTTAAAATTCAGTGTCAAGGGATGCACATATGATGCAGGAGAAACTCTGAGTCCTGTGCGGTCTGTGCTGAAATAGCCCCTGCCTCCTGCAGGGCTCAGTGTCTAAATCTCACTTAGCTATTTGCTTAGCCAGAAGTGTGCCAAATAATTTGTACATGGAGACGGACAGGGGGAGCCCAGAGTTTCACTGACCTGGGAGGGAATTGAGGATGAGAGTTCAGAAACTGAAACCATGGTTTCTTTCTCTATTCTTGGCCCCCTGGGTGGCCTTCTGCAAGTCTGAAGCAGGAAATTTCCTTATAACAACAGAGGGACACAGTATGGCCTAACATTGTTTCTTATGAATAGTTATCTTTATCCTTTTGAATTGGAAATGCTTCCGTAACTATTCATACTGTTCATGTGGTTCATGTGGTTCAAGGGGTTCATGGGTGCTGGAGAAGACTCCTGAGAGTCCCTTGGATTGCAAAGAGATCAAACCAGTCAATCTTAAAGGAAATCCCCTGATTATTAATTGGAAGAACTGATGCTGAAGCTGAAGTCCAATACTTTGGCCACCTGATGTGAAGAGCTGACTACTGGAAAAGACTCTGATGTTGGGAAAGATTGAAGGCAGGAGGAGAAGAGGGCGACAGAGGATGAGATGGTTGCATGGCATCACCAACTCAATGAACATGAGTTTGAGAAAGTTCCAGGAGATGGTGAAGGACAGGGAAGCCTGGTGGGCTGCAGTCCATGGGATTGGAAAGAGTTGGATATGCCTTAGTGGCTGAACAACAATTGTAAACTATTATGCTAACAGAAAATGTATTAATAGGTTGTGAAAGCCAAATGTAAAGAACAGACTTTTGGACTCTGTGGGAGAAGGCGAGCATGGGATGATTTGAGAGAATAGCATTGAAACATGTATATTACCATACGTGAAAGAGATCGTTAGTCCAGGTTTGATGCATGAGACAGGGTGCTCAGGGCCGGTGCACTGGGATGACCCTGAGGGATGGGATGGGGAGGGATGTGAGAGGGGGGTTCAAGATGGGGAACACATGTACACCCATGGCTGATTCCTGTCAGTGTATGGCAAAAACCACTACAATATTGTAATTAGCCTCAAATTAAAATAAATAAATTAATTTAAAAATAGGTTATGAAAGCTAAAAGTGAGCATTTTGGGGGTTATTAGATAAGAAGTGTTACCTACATGTATAATATTGCTAATATTCAGTAAGTGCAGCTGAATTATGCAATAGATTATTTTATTATCTTTATGGTATGAATTTACATTTATCCCATAAAAATAAAATAAAAGAGAAAAGAAAAAGACTCCAGTTACTATAATCTCATATCTCTGAATCTGAACTATTGGAATGATGTGTGAGGTTGCTTCAGTCGTGTTCCTATGAACTGCAGCCCACCAGGCTACTCTGTCCATGGGATTTTCCAGGCAAGAATACTGGAGTGGGTTGCCATGCCCTCCTAAAGGGGATCTTCTGGACCCAGGGGTCAAACCCACGTCTCTTATATCTCCTGCTTTGGCAAGTGGGTTCTTTACCACTAGCTCCACCTGGGAAGCCATTAGAATGATGGCCTTTGCTAAATAAGCAAAGTTAACCTTCGTGTACCTGCATTTTCCCTGGAGAATGGCATTTAGATCATCATAGGATTGGCTTAAAGCTCAACATTCAGAAAACGAAGATCATGGCATCTGGTCCCATCACTTCATGGCAAATAGATGGGGAAACAGTGGCAGACTTTATTTTTTTGGCCTCTGAAGTCACTGCAGATGGTGATTGCAGCCATGAAATTAAAAGACGCTTACTCCTTGGAAGAAAAGTTATGACCAATCTAGATAGCATATTGAAAAGCAGAGACATTACTTTGCTGACTAAGGTCTGTCTAGTCAAGGCTATGGTTTTTCCTGTGGTCATGTATGGATGTGAGAGTTGGACTGTGAAGAAGGCTGGGTGCCTAAGAATTGATGCTTTTGAACTGTGGTGTTGGAGAAGACTCTTGAGAGTCCCTTGGACTGCAAGGAGATCCAACCAGTCCATTCTGAAGGAGATCAACCCTGGGATTTCTTTGGAAGGACTGATGCTAAAGCTGAAACTCCAGTACTTTGGCCACCTCATGGGAAGAGTTGACTCATTAGAAAAGACTTTGATGCTGGGAGGGATTGGGGGCAGGAGAAGAAGGGGATGACAGAGGATGAGACGGCTGGATGGCATCACGGACTCGATGGACGTGAGTCTGAGTGAACTCCGGGAGTTGGTGATGGACAGGGAGGGCTGGCGTGCTGCAATTCACGGGGTCGCAAAGAGTCGGACACGACTGAGCGACTGAACTGAACTGAACTGAACTGAAGATAACCAACTATTAGTCCAACTCTGTTCTGGAAGCCAGTTAAACAAAAGTAATCTCAGAAAATGAATATTCAGAAACTGCTGTTCCCTTTACTCTGGGAAAGGAGTGCTTTGAGCAGCTAGGAGAGCACAGTTTTGCTGCTCTTTTCCCTCTGCATGGGTTCCTGTTCAGGTTGAAGAACCACAGTACTTCCCAGGGGATGATGCAGCGAATCCCAGGAAGAAATGCTGGGACAGGGAAACAGGACGATGATTTACGAGTGGGAGAGCGTGGGCCACCACCTGCTGCCGTCCTCTCTGCCTGCCTCCTAGCCCTCGTCTAACTCCTTGCTCGTGGGTGGCTCTCTCTTTCTTTGTGTCTCTCTGGTTTTCTCACTGTTTTTTTTTTTTTTTTTTTTGTTTGGCCCCAAGAAAATGCTTCTCCCTTAATAATTTACATGTGGCACACAAAACAACCATTTCTACATTTTTCAGTATTCTAAAAGAACAAGAATTCTGATGCCTTCATCCTCTAAGCAGATGTTCTTGTGGATGAAAAATGTCACTTGCCATATGAGTAAGCAAAATATGTTTCAGCCACCAAGCCAAGAGACAAACAGCCACCCTACCCCAGTGGTGGGTCTTGAAGGAACTTAGGGTGGAGACGAAGAGGCTGCTGGCTACCAAGCCATCTGCCACTGCTCCAACAGCGCACTCCAAGGGTGTTCAGGATGGAAAAGAACAGGTTATTGGCCCTAGATAGATAAGACGCCAGAGGAATGATTTCAATAAGCCCAGACTCTTGCATCTTTCTATACACAGAGAAACACTAAACTCACTAACTTGAATATCTGGTTTTTCTTTAGCAATAATCTTTTATCTGGCTACCTGGTTTTTGTTGCAGAAATTCCTATATACCCTGGCTGCTCACTTATCCCTTTGGAACTGTCCTTCAGAGCTAAGAGACTGTCTTCTGGGCTTAAGTTCTCAGAAAGTTCACCAAATAAAAAATAGTTCTCAACTTTTAAGTTATGCATTCTTTTTTTCGTTGACATTCCCAATAATTTTAATAGTTTCTAGACTCACTCATGGAGGTGCTAGATATTGAAAACTCTCTTGCAGAGTGTATATAAACCCTTACAGAGCAGTCTCATGACCACAGCCTTTGATACACATTACTCAACACAACTTGCCTTGGGCATGTCAGGCACTGGGATGTTGATAACAATGTTGGGAAATACTGTAGAGATGCAGAAGGACCAATGAGCTTTCCCAAGGAGTGCCCTATTTCTAGGCTGGAGATCATAACTCAGTGCTAATCAAAAGGCTGAAAAGACCCAAGGGAAATCGTTTCAGAAAAATTTCAGAGAATAATTCTTTAGAAATTCCCGAGATTAGTTACTAAATTCATTATGCTTTCACCGAAAGATCTGATTGTTGGCACTGTCTGTTTCAGAAATGCAACTGCCTTAGCAGAACTGACTGTGCGGAAATTTTTTTTTTAATGTGCTGCCAATTATAAGAATTTGCCATTGTCAGTCATTATACATCATGAAATGTCAGTAAAAAAGGAGCAAATATGAAAAGTGACCTGTGAGCCTGTTTTGATGAAGTTGTCATAATAAGTAAGGGATTTTTTTTAAAACTACTGAAAATAACAAGTTTAATTTTATCTGCGTGTCAGTAAGAAAGCTGGTGAGGAAGTAAGGAAGGATGAATGCCTCAGATTAGCAGCAAACCACAAACATTCAATCATGTACAACCCTGTGTAACTCAACCCTAGAGTTTCACTTCTTAGTTTGAGGAGACAGGTTTCTTGAAAGAAGTGTGGTCAGGCCAGACACATCAAGAATAAGAAGAAAAGTCATCTCGGGTGGGGGGGATTTTTATAGCAAGAGGGTTACTTCTTGTTGTTGTTTAATCTCTAAGTCATGTCCAACCCTTTTTCAACTCCATGGACTGTAGCCCAACAGGCTCCACTGTCCATGGGATTTCCAAGGCAAGACCACTGAGTGAGTTGCTATTTCCTTCTCCAGGGGATCTTCTTGGACCAGGAGTCTTCCCAGTTCGGGACTGAACTGTTGTCTCCTGCATTGGCAGGCAGATTCTTTACCACAGACTCACCAGGGGAAACCCTTACTACCACTATTATTAAGCACCTACTATTTATCAAGCACTGTCCTTAGCACTTCGCATATTTGATCTGTGTTCTTAGCAGCTCTATAAAGTCGGTAAAATTATCTCTGAATTTCAGAGGCTTACCATCAGGAAGTTAGGTAAATTTTGCAAAGTCTCGCAGACAGTGACTTTAGAGAGTCCCCTTCCATTCTGATTCCAGATCCAAAACTCACACTTTTGCTTCCTCCACTTTTAGGTGAACAACAGGAGCACTCAATAAAGGAGAGGTGAAATCCCAGGAGGGCTTCCTGGAAGATGTCTGAATGAATGAAGGTGAAATCTAACTGCTGGGCCACGGAGAGAAGCATATTGATTTTACTTCCCTATCCTTAAACCACCCAAATCCCCAGCAAAAAACCCAAATCACAATGGTATTAGCTCATCACCTCCGTTCCTGGAATTCATGCGAACTGCAGTTTCATCTTGTTTCTCTGATTTTGTTTAGCATCTCATCTTGGCGTCCAGTCATTGCCCTTCACTTCCTTACATTCCTGGTTTCTTCTCTCTGCACCTCTTCATATACTCCATTGGACGGAATTCTGTGATTCTGGTTTGTATGTTTCAGCTTCCGCCTTACTCATGAAACCTGTGATCCAGGCCTCTTGCCACACAGATCAGATCTTGGCCACAGGAAGGCATCATGTTCAGAGATGTATGTTTAACTAACAGTAACTGTATTTGAACATTTTCCTAAAAGTTGTTAAGCTATTGGTTTTCAAGTTGGTAAAACCATCTTGCGTTTCATTTCATTCATTCCATTTTACTTTTAATTTAATTTTATGGTAAATCATTAAGTTTGGTTCTCTGTCAGTTTAATCATTTGATGACTTAATTCTTTCCTCATTTCCCACAGGGGAGCTTAGGAGTGATGGTTCAACAAGGTTCAGCTCAGTGGTTCTTTCCTTTAGTTGAGTTCTACTTCCTGCAAGTAGAAGTGGAACTCCTGAGTCAGACTTCAGAGATGTGTGGCTGGGGCATGGGACACAAAGAAGCATTCTACCTGGGTGGCTGGGAGGGGTGGGGCTATGGTTCCTATGGTTCAGCTGGGTCAGGACAGTCTTATTTTGTTAGCAGGACTTCCCCAATGCTCACCTGGGGCCAGACTGCAACATCTCCCTCTCTAGGTCATGTAGAAGGAAGCAGAATTCAGAGCCTTTTAAAATCACTTATTTCCCTTTCTTTACAGAAATCCTATGTGAATATGTTGAGAGTTTTAAAGAAATGGCTGTTAACAGCCTTTAGAAAAATGCCCAAGTATAGTCATGATGAATAAATACATTCTTCAGAACGCAGTTAATATTTACCATTTCAAGTGGAAACCAGCTTATATCAGTTTTTATTTCAAGCTTTTAAGCATCATTTTCATTTTGCTAAAACTTTAGCATCTAAATTTAATTTTTTTGGATTTCTGGCTAGCTTTCTTATTTTTCCTCACAATTTTATATTGATCATGGCTAAATATCAAATTATTTTGAAGAACACATTACCAATCCCTTAAAGTGTTCACTGTGAAACATCCTTACTGCCTTTCTGGTGATTTGAGCTGTTTTATGTTTTTAAGTAGAAAATTTCTACAAACCATTACCCATCTTTCTGTTTTTCTGAAATTCTTGATAGAAAACAAAATATTAACATTTTATGCCTGATAGGACTCTCTATTAATTCTGATGCTCTTCAATTTTAAATTTAATTAAAATTCAATTTAATTCTAATTATAAATGAATTTTAATTAAAAATTTAATTTTCTGCATTTTACAATGTAAATTAGTTAAACTAAAAATCAGCTGCTAAAAATGTAAATTAAGGCTGATGTGCCATTTGAGGAATTGATAAAATGATTTTAAGTGTGCTTACATTTTGGAAATAGCTTCATTACAAAACATCTGAAAAAAATGAAAGTCGAACGCTGAATGCCAATAAATTTGATGGAGAAAGGGGTCATATTGGCATGTCTGGTGAATTTGTGATTTGTCACCATTTTAGCATTCTTTCAGGATTATTTTATCAGGTAGCCAATCAAATTCAGTTTAGCCAATATGCAAAAGGATATATTTGATTACATGTAATAAAAATATTCTCATTAAAACTACAGTTTATAAATTTTGGTCATTCTGCAAATTGACCATTTCAAGAATTGATTTTTAGTGAATTGGCCTGCCTCTGTATACAGGACTCTGTAGTTAAAAACACAAGTAAAACATCAATAATAATAGCAACATTTATTGTAAATAGACAGTGAGCCAACATTGAGTGAAGTACTCTGTGTAATTGTTTTCATCGAGTGCAAACAACTTTTCAAATTAAGTATTGTTATAATTTTACTAGCTTCGTAGGTGGTGCCAGTGGTTAAAACAAAACAAAACAAAACAAAACAAAACCTCGCCTGCCACTGCAGGAGACGTAAGAGACACAATTTTGATCCCTGGGTTGGGAAGATCCCCTGGAGGAGGGCATGGCAACCCATTCTAGTATTCTTGCCTGGAGAATCCCAGTAGGCAGAGGAGCCTGGCAGGCTACAGTTGATGGGGCTGCAAAGAGTCAGACACTACTGAAGCGACTTAGCACATTATCATTTTATAGAGAAGGGATTTGGGGATTCAAAGTAATGAATAATATAAACTGGCCCAGGGAGGAAGAATCAAGAATTCTTGTCTTAGTGGTCAGGTTGCTTAATAAATTTCCCAAACTGTGAAATGCAAGATGGAAATGACCCATCTTTGCCCTAGATCTGTATAAACCGAGATGAGGAAAGAGATTGCTCCTGCTTCACTGCCTAAATAGAAAGAGCTCGGCAGCTCCACAGATTGTGGCATCCAGGGAAAATAGCAGGTGGGCTGAGATGGTTTCCAGCCCCCTAACTGCTGAGGGGGTCGGGGTGGCTGTGGAGGTGACACAGGTGAAGAGTCTGAGCAGGTCTGAGCATCTGAGCAGGTGATGAGTCTGAGCATCTAGCTTGCGGGAGTTAGAGCCTGGCCTCTCCTGGCTGTGGCCGCATCTCCACATTCAGCAGCGTCAGCTGCCTGCTGATGCTGGAGCCTCAGCACAGTTCTCCATTCTTCCCCTATAAAGCCCTTAGGTCTGTTAGATCCAAAGGGATGGGCTGCGGCTCCTAGAGCAGCCTGGAACTGATTACTCTCTGAAAGGATGCCAGTCAGCCCTGCATGGCTGGAAGGAAAGTGAGGTTTCTTGTCTTCTAACCTCAAAGGCATAGAACTAAAGGGCCTGTGTTCAAATCTGCTTCAAGCTGTCAGGGTCCACGGAACAAGAGGGATGCCTGTGGAGTGCTTCTGACTGACATCTAGCAAGTTTTTGTTTGGGTAGATTGGGGTGAGATGTTTATGGGCTGAAATACTGTATGAGTCTTCAGTTCAGTTCAGTTCAGTTGCTCAGTTGTGTCTGACTCTTTGCGACTCCATGAATCGCAGCAAGCCAGCCCTTCCTGTCCATCACCAACTCCCGGAGTTCACTCAGACTCACGTCCATCGAGTCAGTGATGCAATCTAGCCATCTCATCCTCTGTTGTCCCTTTCTCCTCTAGTCCCCAAACCCTGCCAGCATCAGAGTCTTTTCCAATGAGTCAACTCTACACATGAGGTGGCCAGAGTACTGGAGTTTCAGCTTCATCATCATTCCCTCCAAAGAAATCCCAGGGCTGATCTCCTTCAGAATGGACTGGTTGGATCTCCTTGCAGTCCAAGGGACTCTCAAGAGTCTTCTCCAACACCACAGGTCAAAAGCAGCAATTCTTCAGTGCTCAGCTTTCTTCACAGTCCAACTCTCACATCCATACATGATCACTGAAAAAAGCATAGCCTTGACTAGACAGACCTTTGTTGGCAAAGTAATATCTCTGCTTTTGAATATGCTATCTAGGTTGGTCATAACTTTTCTTCCAAAGAGTAAGCATCTTTTAATTTCATGGCTGCAGTCACCATCTGCAGTGATTTTGGAGCCCCCCAAAATAAAGTCTGACACTGTTCCACTGTTTCCCCATCTATTTCCCATGAAGTGATGGGACCAGATGCCATGATCTCCGTTTTCTGAATGTTGAGCTTTAAGCCAACTTTTTCCCTCTCCTCTCTCACTTTCATCAAGAGGCTTTTTAGTTCCTCTTCACTTTGTCATAAGGGTGGTATCGTCTGCATATCTGTATAGTCTTAGGTTTTTATTAATACCAGCTAACAAGCAACCCCTCCTCCCTTTCCTGTCACTTTCTGTAACTGTCCTTGACCAGCTTGGAGGGATTATCCTGGATTTTTCCTGGCCAGGGACAGGTCGGAGAGTAACTGGTGATTGCCGTGTGCTCTGCCACTCACGCCTTGATGCTGCTCCCCTTCTCACTCTGCAGCTTCAAGGGGAACAGGGTTGAAGAATGAGGGAAAATGGGCCTCGGGAGATTTCCTTTTCCTTTTGCTCAGAATGACATGATATCATCTGTCACATTATTTTCCTCTTTTAATCCCTCATCTCATACTCTTTGCAGATTGAATGTCTCTAATTACTGAGATAGCAAGTTTTTATATGTGATTTTAAAATTACATATACAATCTATTTCTTATATATCAAGTTTATTAAAAATTTTTTATGATTCAGTGAGTTTTAATATATTTACCACATTCTATAGCCATCACAAAGTTGTATAATAGAACATTGTCACAATCCCCAAAAGAAACCCTGTTCCCATTAGTCCCCTTTCTTCTCTCTTCCCAAGCCCCTGGAAACCACTAATCTACCCTCTGTGTCTATTGATTTGCCTTTTCTGAACATTTCATAAAAATAGAATCACAGAATATGACTTTTTGCTTCTGGCTTATTTCACTTAACATGTTTTCTATGTTCTTCTATGTTGTAGACTGTATCAGGACTTCATTCCTTCATATAGCTGAATAATATTCAGTGTATGAATATACTCTATTTGTTTATACACTCATCATTTGATGGAAAATTCACTTGTTTCCATTTTTTGGCTATCATGAATAATGCTGTTATAAGTATTCATATCAGGTTTGTGTGGACATATTCTTTCCTTTCTCTTGGGTAATACTTAGGAGTAGAATTCTTGCGTCATATGGTATTCTGTATTTAATTTCTTGAAGAACTGCCACACTATTTGCCCCAGTAGCTGCCCCATTTTACATTACCACTAGCAATAGTACATAGTGAAGCAAGATAATAAATTAGTGCCAAGTAAGGCAAGTAAATTACTGAAACTAGAAATGGACAATGTCATTAATGTGTGAGATAAAAATGAAAAAAAAAAAAAAATACAATGGTTAGTGACTTCAAGCCAAGATGGGAGATGGTGTTGCTTAAAAGAAGAAATAAAAAAACCATCTTAATTCACTGATGTCAGTTAATGAAGCAGGATTTATTCACACAACAAACACTAAGCTAGAAAGCTACATGCAAGAACAAAAGACTAGTAGAAGAAAGGATATCCTGAAGTACGCTAGAAGCTTTCCTTTTTCTGTCAACCTGATAGATAAAAATAGGGAATTGCAAGGAATGCTTGTAAACTATTTTTGTTTTTATCAAAATTCTCCAGATGAACAGAGGAAATCAATATAAACAATAGAGTGCTCTGATAGGTTTAGGAAATGGAAAACAATGACAACAGTAAGAGTTGAACAGATCCAAACAGATACAGAAATGATAGAAAATTCCATCACCTTCTGAATATTTTAGATAGCATATTAAAAAGCAGAAATGTCATTTTGTCAACAAAGCTATGGTTTTTGTTTTTCCAGGAGTCATATACAGATGTGAGAATTGACCATAAAGAAGGCTGAGTGCCAAAGAATTGATGCTCTCAAACTGTGATGCTAGAGAAGACTCTTGAGAGTCCCTTGGATTGCAAAGAGATCAAATCAGTCAATCCTAAAGGAAATCAACCCTGAGTATTCATTGGAAGGACTGATGCTGAAGCTGAAACTCCAATACCCCAATACTTTGGCCACCTGATGTGAAGAGTCAGCTCACTGGAAAAGACCCTGATTCCGGGAAAGATTGAAGGCAAAGGATAAGGGGCACATGAATCAGAGCAAACTCCAGGAGATAGTGAAGGACAGGGAAACCTGGCAGGCTGCAGTTCATGGGGCTGCAAAGAGGTCAGACACAACGTAGAGACTGAACAACAGCAACAACTGAGTATTTACTGTAACAAAGACTCTAGACTATAGCAGAACACGTGCTGCTGAGAGCGCAATGCTGAGTTAAAACGGCCTACTATCAATCATATACATTAATTAAGTTTTTACCCCCATATCCAGGAGAAGCAGTCTTTCACAGGTGTTTTATACATACAGGATCACCTAGAAAAGAGACGTGCTCTGAGCTAAGTATGGAGAAGGCTTGATTAGGATTATTTGGAAGCATTTTGATAGCCCTGGGGCATTAGTCTTAGCCAGAGGATGTTCTGCTTAAAGCCCCCAGAAGTTAACAGGATTAATACAGTAAGTCAGATCTGTGACTCCAAATATGATCCTCCAAAACAGAACTATGTCCCAGTTAAGACCACAGGGATGATTTGTAGAACGACAACTGAGATTCTGGTTCTCAACTCTGCATGTGATGAACATATTAGAAGCTCTAATATTAGAACTCTTCTCACTACTTTCAGAGCCGATTTTTGGATCTGTCACACACAAATCTTTTGCAAAATTTCACTATAGTTTGGCTTGCCACCCATATTTGTAGAGATTGGGTTTCACTACATGTTACAGAGTCTCAAAATACCAATGGTTTAAACAAGATAAAACTTTATACCTTTTATGTAAAGTCCAGAGGTGCATGATGCCAGGTGGGTGTGGCAGCACTAATTCTACACTAAGCCGGTAGGTGAGGTCACTGAGATGCAGGAGCTCAGCTGAACACACTAATGAAATTAATTATTAAACTTTCGAGAAAATAATTTCTATTTTCACCATTATTGAATAATAATCACCTGTAAATGTAAGATTTTGTCAGGTTCTCACAGAGATATGAATGATTAAAAATAATGTAAATTATTAATTAATGTAAAAGCCTTACTAACATAAACTTTGGACAAATTTCTAAACTCCTAAAACTGAGAGGAAAGAAATATCCATAAAAAGACACAGTTCATAAAGAACAAACAGAGCTGAACAATACACTGAAAGGAATCAAAGCAGAATAAAACTGAGGCAGAAGAATGAATAAGTGACCATGAAGACAGAAAGATAGAAATCACTGCTGCAAAACAGAATATAGGAAAAAGAATGAAAACAAATGCAGACAGCCTAAGAGACCTCTGAAACAACATTAAACTCACCAACATCCCCATTATAGGGGTCCCAGAAGGAGGAGAGAGAGAAAGGACCTGAGAAAATATTTGAGGAGATAATAGCTGAAAAAATTCCCTAACATGGGAAAGGAAATATTCAACCAAGTCCAAGAAACAAGAGTCCTAAGCAGGGTAAACCCAAGGAGGAACACACTAAGACACAGTAATCAAATTGACAAGAATTAAAGACAAATAAAATATTAAAAGCCGCAAAGGAAAAATGACAAACAACATACAAGGGAACTCCCGTAATGTTACCAGCTGACTTCTCAACAGAAACTCTACAAGCCAGAAGTGAATAGCATGATATATTTAAAATGATGAAAGAAAAAACCTGCAACCAAGAATACTCTACCCAGCAAGACTCTTATTCAGATTTAATGGAGAAATCAAAAACTTCATACACAGGCAAAAATTAAGAAAATTCAATACCAGCTAACCAGCTTTACCACAAATGCTAAAAGAATCTCTCTAGCCAAGAAACACAAGAGAAGGAAAATACCTGCAAAAAATAATCCCAAAACAATTAAGAAAATGATAATAGGATCATACATATTGATAATTGCTTTAAATGTAAATGGATTAAATGCACCAACCAAAAGACAGATTGATTGGGTGGATAAAAATATGTGTATGTATGCATTTTCACATAACACATCACTCCACTTAACCCCCTAAATTATATGTACTTATTTTATGTTATTAGGTTACTCATGTTTCCATTATGGCTTACAATTGTAATTATCTTTTTTTTTAATAGAGTAGAAAACTGATAAACAGCTTTTACTATTGTGCTTATATAACTATTATTCATTTTAATACCATTTAAAAATTGGTCAACAAAAAATAATAGAATTCTACATCACTAAAACTACCATTTAATATGTAGTCACTTTTTAAAATCCAGATGCACATTAGAATTATCTTGGAATTTTTTTTTAATAAAGGAGGCATAGTTCAGAGGATTAAATTGGTACTTAATATAATATTGTCCCAATGAATTTATCTACAAAATAGAAATAGACTTACTGATGTAGAAAAGAAATTTATGGTTATCAGGGAGTGAGGTGGGGAGAGACAAATTGGGAGACTGGGATTGACATATACACACTACTTACACAATATTATATATAAAATAAATAATTGATAAGGTCCTACTGTATAGCACAGGGAACTCTGCTTAATACTCTATAATGGTCTATATGGGAAAAGAGTCTAAAAAATAGAGACTATATATATAGCTGAGTTAGGTTTCCCTGGTGGGTCAGTGGTAACAAATCTGCCTGCCAATGCAAGAGATATGGATTTGATCTCTGGGTCAGGTGAATTCCCTGGAAAAGGAAATAGCTAACTATTCAAGTATTCTTGCCTGGGAAATCCCATGGACAGAGGAGCCTGGCAGGCTACAGTCCATGGGGTTGCAAAGAGTTGATCACAACTTAGCAACTTACAAGGAATAAACAATAACAAATTGCTAATTCACTTTGCTGTACATCTGAAATTAACACAACATTGTAAATAACTATACTCTGATAAAAAATTTTTTTAAAAAAAGTATAATATTGTACCTTTCATTCATGCAAAAGAGCCAGTCAATATTTAAGTATAGTTATCTAACTATGAACATTTAAAAGAAAAAAAGAAAGAAAATGAAAAACAAACCATTAACTGTTTTTCACCATTTATTTCCCACACTCTTATCTCTTCATAGTTTAGTGGGCAAGATATAATTTTCGAGAGTAAAATCTAATAAAGAAACCCACCAGTCTGGCCATCAGGGCTGAAGCAGGAGATCGATTAACTAACAATTATATTTATATTTTATTCTCATTTATTTCTAAATTAGAAATAATTTAAAATAATTTCCCATTTATTACCAGGTTATATTTATTCCCATTTATTTCTAAATTAGCTTCTTCTTTCCAACACATTCTTCCAAAAGAATATTTGGAAAATATTTTATCTGCTTGTATTGTTTAAGGAACATTTTCTTTCTTGCTTTGATTGACCAGTGAAGAATACATCATCAACTTAAAGTAGACTGGGGATAATCTAACCATGGAGCTAAAATAATTGCTGACCTTCTATCATTTCTGCATCTTCCACAGCATGACCTTCAGTCTGAAAAGTTCATTGTGAAAGTCAATAACAATTCCTATCATTGCTCTGTGTCTTTGATCAGCATGCTCAGAAAAGAGCTAATGCGACTCAGGCCAGCGCACGAAAGATGTCATGTCTGGCACTTTTAAAGGGCACTTCCGTCAATTTTGCTGCTCTGGGCATCTATCTTTCCTTAGGATTACTAAGCAAAAACTGAACAATTTATGAAAAGTTGTCATTATTATAAAGTGACATTAAAATATAACAGCCTTAAAATGCATTACCACATTCTTAGCAAAAGTTACTGGGATGACAAAATAAGGCAAGAAACAATAAAAGAATATTAACAGAAGGGATTTTGTAAGATATGTAGTTGGTTTGTCCATTCTCTCATTTTCTCTTATCTTCTTTCTTTTTCTCCCTTCCCTTCTTCCTTCCTTCTTAGAAACTGGTTACTGAAAACCTGTTCCTGAATGATTTTGTAATGGCAGGACATGGTCTGGCAACATCCCAAATGCTTCAAAAGATTAACATAAGGAACAGGCTGGCAGCTTATTGAATTCATTTAAAAGACAGCAAATGTTATGGAATAAACAATCAAAAGTGAGCATCAGCTGGATTTTAAAGTAAAATTTCTTAATTAAAGATTGGTATTAATTGAACTAATTCTTCAATGCATAAGGGCCATTTTCACACTGCTAAAGTGCATTAGTATAAGTTATATCTTCTTATGCCCTTTCTCGAGAGATTGTAAAGAGCTTGTGACCTTATTTGAACAATTAAAATTCTCAGTACATGATCACCAAGATGTCCTTCTAGGAAAGAATTTCACTTAAGTCCCAATTAAAGTGGACTTTAATATTCATAAGAATATTGTTTTCTGAGTAAATCTATTATGCATAGTGCTGTAGCAAGAATTAAATAAAGCCCAGAAGCTTAACATGTTATGGAAATTTTTCTTTCAAAAGCTGGAAATAAAAATAGAAATAATTTAATCTTTCAGTTCATGGAAATGAGCTTATAAAACTTCCAGACCACAAATGTTAAGGTATATTTCACAGAAAAAGAGAAAATTAAAAAAAATGAGGTTTGGCATTTTTTTTTGGTTAACTTTATGCAAATAACTTTGAAAACTTGAATAATATAAAGACTATTTTGAAAAAAATAACTTACCAAAAACTTGACAGATAAAAAACGTAGGGAGATAGATTTCCAATGAAGCAATATAAAAGGTAATCCCAAAGTTGCTTTTGTTTCTTCAAACGCTTTGCTGGGAGAATTCTATCAAATATTTAGAAAACATTTAATTCCAATGTTACTTTAAGTGTTTCAGATCTTAGAGAAGAAGGAAAGCCCCTAAGTGTATTTAATGGAGCAAGTAAAACATTTTTACCAAAGGAATGACAAAGATCACAAACAAGGAAATCTATAAACAGATTAATAAAGTTCAAAATCCAAAATTAAATATTAGCAAACAAAATTCAGTAGTTCCCGAAAGGAGATCAAGATGGCAGAGTAGAAGGATGCAGAACTCGTCTCCCCCCATGAATGCGTCAATCGCATAACTACATGTGGAACAATTCTCACTGCTAACTAACCAGGGACTGGAAGAAAGATTCCTTCCTATACAGCCAGGGTTATGAGAAAGAGCCACATGGAATCAGGTAGAAAGGGAAGAGAAGCAATCAGTTGGTGAACTGTGCCCCTGGGAGGGAAATCGAAGAGAAACATACTTGGGTGGAGATTTTCCCTGGGGAGTGAGCAGTTAAAGCCACATACTGAGCACCCCAGCCCTGTGGTGGGACACAGGGAAGATAAGTCCCTTGGTTGGTTGGAGGGGCAGTGGGACTAACAGGAGGGCTGAAGGAAGCCTGGACTCCACTAGTGAAGAGTAAGCATATGCTTGCTTATGGCAGAAACAGAGTGGAGAGGGCACACTGAAATTGCACACGATGGTGGTAGGTTTCCTACAAGCTCCCTGGAGCATGCTCCAGCCTGAGCTAAGCATCTGCTTTGGTCCCTGACTGTTTCAGAACATAGCTCCACACCATAGCAAGAGTGGCAGTGGCTGAGGGGAGAGCTCAGTTGTGATGGGCAAAGGCAACTGAGACCTGGAGTGGCATCTGAGCCCGGTGGGGGAACAGTCACTACTGTCAAACAGGCAGCACATCAGAAGCCATCCAGGTCACTAAATGTGACCAGGGCAGCCGCAGTCCATACTTAGATCCATGCTGAACACTTGCACCAGTTCCTTTTGTTCTAGCACTACTCCTCTCTGGGTTGAGGTTGCTGATTCTGGGAGGAAAGGAGCACACACTTAAAGGGAACAGAGGGAGCTCAAACCCAGCACTCAGGACTTTTGCTCCAGCAACTTGAGGACCCCTCCCACCCTGGATAGGGTGCTGATGGCCACTGAGCAGAGGAGAAGCCTAGTCACAACAATCAGATAAAAAATAAATTAATAAAAGACATACAAATGGGAAAGGAAGAAGTAAAATTGTCACTGTTGCAGATGGCACGATACAATATATTAATAAACCCCTTAAGTTTTCACCACAAAACTACTAGCACCAATAAATGAACTTAGTAGTTTCATGATATAAGATTAATACATAGAAGTCTGTTGCATTTCTTTATATTAACAATGAAATATCAGAAAGAGAAAGTAAGCAAACAATCCTGTTTTTAATCACACCAAAAAGAATAAAATACCTAGCAAAAAATTTACCAAGAAGGTGAAAAATTTATATACAAAAACCATGTTGCAGTATCAGTTTCTGGGTGAAAGCTTCTAGACACTGGCAGTTTCCATGTACTTCCTCTTTATTTTTTTCTTTCAGAAAATGAAAACTCTATTTGTTGATGGCATGGTCAGAATTTAAGCTGAGCAATCCTTTTTTAAAAAAGAGTAGTTTGGCATAGTGGAAAGCAAATTAGAAATTAGAAAATCCAAGTCCTATTTCCAATTTTGTCTTTAATTCCTTGAATATTATTGGCTGAAATGCTTAACTTAATTTGCATTTGATTTTATCATCCAGAGGCCAGACCAGGTATGAAAATACCTACTGTTCTAACCTCTGGAGAGTATTAAAGGGATAAGATAATACATGTGAAGATGCTTTGAAAATAAATAAATACAGAGTATCATTACCAGCAACTATAAACATAAAGGTGAAATAGAACATGACAGATAACAGGCTTAAAGATAACAGGCTCAGAATAAATACAGTGAATTTACAGTAATAATGATTTTGTTGAAGTTAACTTGCTAATTTGTGTCCAACTCTTTGTGACCTCATGTCAGACTGCAGCACTCAAGGCTCCTCTGCCCTCCACTATCTTCTGGAGTTTGCTCAAATTCATGTCCATATTCAATCCAACATATAACTACAAAATTCCAGAAAGAGAGGATAGTAAAACAGCAAGGAGGAATTATCAAAGAACTAGAATAGGAGTTCTCAAGGTGTGATCCAAGGACCTCTCAGGTCCTCTCTTTTCTTCTTATTAATCAAAACAACACGTCTCAACAGTTAGAAACAGATGTCAATAGATAATATCTAGAAATAACTATTTAAAGACATGACTACCACAAGAAACAGGTAAATAAAGAGATTATCTATGGAGATAAGGATGTGGAGAGAATAAATTAGTCAAGGATCCTTTAAATTTCAGTATTTACATATCTAACTAGATAGCTTAGTTAATAGTGAAATCCTGTCTGACTCTTTGCAATCCCACCAGGATTCTCTGTCCATGGAATTTCCAGGCAGGAACCTGGAGTGAGTTGCCATTCCCTTCTTCAGGAGGTCTTCCTGACCCAGGAATCAAACCCATGCTCCTTGCATTACAAGCAGATTCTTTACCTTCTGAGCCAGTTAATGCAAGCTTCACTATCATGAAGGAATTTCTCACGGTTACACTTTAGGAGACTGAGAGTTGGTCCTTCTTGAGGTTTGGAGGTGAGAATTATTGGCACGACTATAGTCTAAAGGTGGGTCCTACCGATGACCTCTGTGCATTCTCCTCCATGCAACTGTGAAAGGTTGTGTGTGTTTGAGGAACACTGTGTGTGTTATCCTCCTCAGTTTTAAACTAAGAATTGATTTAAATGCCTGCTAGATTTTCTAGCTCTATCTTCCTGTCCCTGTCCCCGTCTCCAGCTCCTTGTTGGGTTGTCCCTTTATAACGCCTTATTACAAACTTGAAACACACCAGCTGAAGTTATTTTTTTAACCGTTTTATGTTTTTCTGATGGACAGGGAGACCTGGTGTGAGGCACTGCATAGGGTCACAAAGAGTTAGTCACGACTCACTGACAGAACTGAGCTGAACTGAATGTTCTTCTGAAGAACAATGAGACAATTTGTATTGAGGCAGGGTCTTGGAATCTCTTGCCCTAGTTGGTAGTGGAATATTTGGGGAAATCCAGGGCATTTCTAGAACAATCAAGCTCTTTAGATTGGGTCCTGTCTCCTGAAAGGGGACATTAAATGATGACGTTGAGTGATGGACATTCTGGAATGGAAAGGTGGAAGTAGGGTAGAAACACTCAAGAGCCTCACACCCCTGTACAGACATGTGGGTCTGCTGTTTCCTGGAACTATGTATGTCAGTCAGTAACTTGATATATTTCACATGCCATCCAAAGAGGAGGGTAAGGACACAAATATATTCTGCCGCATAATAATTACGGTGTGACCAACCATCCTGGTTTGTCTGGGGCTATCCCAGTTTTAAGGCTTCCTGGCTGACACTGGTGGTAAGGAAGCTGCCTGCCAATGCAGGAGATGTAAGATCGTGAGTTCCATTCCCGGATGGGGAAGATCTCCTGGAGGAGGAAATGGGAACAATTCCAGTATTCTTGCCTGGAGAATCCCATGGATAGCTTGATGGGCTACAGTCCACAAGGTTCCAAAGAGTCGGACACGACTGAATCAACTTAGCACCCATGCACACACCAGCTTTAGCACTGAAAGTCCTGCATTCCAGGAAACCCCTCAGTACTAGACACATTGGGACGGTTGGTTATCTTATGATCTGATGTCCAGTGAAGAGTCAACTGCCTAGAATAAAATCCTAACTCCACCAGGTATTAACTGTTTGAATTTGTTGTAATTATTTAATTTCATATATTCTCAATTACCTTGAATGAAATGGGGATAAATCAGTACCTAAGTAGTGGGACTGTGATAATTAATGACTGAACACATATAAAGAACTCATAGTGGTGCCTAGTAGGTAGAAAACAATAATGAATATTATATAATAAAACCAATAGAAAAGTTAACATTTTCAAGTAGAAAGAGGATTTACTGCACACCAAAATAAAAAGTTGTATAAATAATATATATTCTGTTTTAGAGATTGATGAGATCAAATAGGGCCAATGAATATTCTGAGATATCAGTTAGGTGAATAAAAGTCAAGTACCTATTTGGTTAATCCTATAAACTCTGCAGAAATAGTTGTCAGGAAAGGCAGCACTCCGTATTCATCTGAGCTGTAGACAAAGCTTCAAACAATGTGGTGGTGGTGGTGTAGTCGCTTAGTCATGTCCGACTCTTGCTATCCCATGGACTGTAGCCTGCCAGGCTCCTCTATCCATGAGATTCTCCAGGCAAGAATACTGGAGTGGGTTGCTATTTCCTTCTCCAAGGGATCTTCTCGACCCAGGAATCGAGCCCGGGTCTCCTGCATTGCAGGCAGATTCTTTCCCAACTGAGCGATAAGGGGTGCTATTAAAACAACCCAGTAATCAAAGCTACTTTCATACCTGATTAAAAATATGAGATTAGGTTCATCTTGCATCAAGTATGTACACTGAATTAGACATCATAAGCTATATACTGTTGACAACAGAGGTAGTAAAACATGGAATGTAGTCAAATAGGGCCAAGCATAATTGAGCTTGAATTGTTTTGTATTTATTTTTTGGAAGGCAGCTATATGTTCACGGATATATCACCAAGGCTGTTGCTTTAATATTAAGTAAATTCTAAGTCTTCTCCAAATTGATGGTTGTAAAAAATGTACAGTAGGTATATCTTCTTTTTGGTGGTGTTTTGTTGTTTGTTTGTTTTTTGGTATTCAACATCTGAACATCTTTCTTCTTCCTGGGTAATCCCCCAGCATATGGGCATTGATCCCACTCTGGAACACTGAAGAGGCCAGATTCTGCTTCCTCTTTCTCTGTAGGAGCTACATCAAATCTTTGTGTGAGTCAGAATCACATGGGAAGTTTTCTTAAAACATAGATTGCTCTTAGAGAGATTTACCATAGTTTTGCTGTAATTTGTTGTTTTGGTTTGTGCTAGTTCTTTGGAGAAGATGGGAAAAAAATTCTGTAACGATGTGTATCAGAATCACAATAGGCAAGTCTCATTGAACCAAAAAGTTCCTGATTAAACAAAACAAAACAAAACAAAACATGGATTGCTGGGCCTCATTCCCTGGAGGGATTGATAATTTAAATTTCTAAAAATTTCCTGGGTGATGCTGATACCACTGGTAAAGGATAACATCTGAAGGACTAATGAGTTAGAATATGCACACAGGACTCAGGTGGAGCAGAGCTGCATCTATCTGAGACTTGGGACAGAAATGCACACCAGGTCGACCGAGAAATTATCTGTAAATAGAGCAGGCATGCCAGGGATCCAATTCTGGCAACTTAAGTGTTCAACAGCAGGTTTTAAAGTAGATTTTTTTGTGTCCTTTACGCAGCCTCAAAGTAGGGCATAAATATACTTAGAGTCTGTCCTTTGTAGTAACAGTGCCGTCAATAAAAATGAGTCAGAGATGTTCTAGTAGAAAAAACTCAGATGAGGTGGGAAGATACTTTGCAAGTAGCAGCTCCAAAGAGTGATGAGTATGTGGTCAAAAGTCTGGAGAAGAGACTGGTCTGATCACATGACCCCACCCTAAACTTACTTCCCACTACCTGACTCACCATGCGATACATGATGAGCCATCTGACTTTCAGCTCTTACCCTGAGTGATAAAGCAGACAGAGATTTCATTGTAATAAGTAACCAATTAGAATAAAGGAATCTGCATGCACCATAAAACAGAGCATTCTTGTGGAAAGGGCAAGACTGACATTTTTAACATAAAAATTAAGCTCTTCTTGCATCAGTATTTCTACTGGCATTTAAGACCACTTTTCTGAATATCACTCTAGTTCATGTTGTTTTAGCTGATACTGAGTTGGAGCTGTGACATATTAATTATTTTTTCTTAAAAATGCTTATAATTCAAGAGATTCAAAGTTCTTTCTAAAATCCAAACCAGAAAAGTAGATAGCTGGATGTTAATTTAGTCCTCTTTTATATCTAGTGTTAATCTTAGTCGCTCAGTCACACCTGACTCTTTGTGACCCCATGGACTGCAGTCCACTAGGCTCCTCTGTCCATGAGATTTTCCAGGCAAGGATACTGGAGTTTATATCTACAGGATGTCTATCCTATATGTGTGTGTGTGTGTGCCAAGTCACCTCAGTCATGTCAGACTCTTTGTGACCCTGTGGACTGTAGCCCGCCAGGCTCCTCTGTCCCTGGGATTCTCCAGGCAAGAATACTGGAGTGGGTTGCCATGCCCTCTTCCAGACCCAGGGACTGAGCTGTGTATTTTTATGTTTCCTGCATTGGCAGGTGGGTTCTTTACCACTAGTGCCACCTGGGAAGCCCTGTCTGCTCTATGTATTATATGAATCTAATTCATAATTAAAATTATTCCCACAAAGAAAATTCCAAGACCAGATAGTTTCATTGATGAAATCTATCAAATATTTCAGGAAGAAAAACTACCAGTTTTGCACAATCTTTTCAAGAAAATGAAAAAGAGAATATTTCTGTAGTAAAAAATGTTTACTGAAGTATAGTTGATGTATAATATTGTGTGTTACAGGTATACAACATAGTGATTCACAACTTTTAAAGGTTATACTTCATTTATGGTTATAAAATATTGCCTACATTCCCTGTATTGTACAATATATCTTCATAGTTTATTTATTTTATATAGAATCAGTTCAGTTCAACTTCTCAGTCGTGTCTGACTCTTTGCGACCCCATGAACTGCAGCACGCCAGGCCTTTCTGTCCATCACCAACTCCCAGAGTCCACCCAAACTCATGTCCATTGAGTCGGTGATGCCATCCAACCATCTAATCCTCTGTCGTCCTCTTCTCTTGCTGCCTTCAATCTTTCCCAACATCAGGGTATTCTCAAATGAGTCAGCTGTTTACATCAGGTGGCCAAAGTATTGGAGTTTCAGCTTCAACATCAGTCCTTCCAAAGAACACCCAGGACTGATCTCCTTTAGGATGGACTGGTTGGATCTCCTTGCAGTCCAAGGGACTCTCAAGAGTCTTCTCCAACACCATAGTTCAAAAGCATCAGTTCTTTGGTGCTCAGCTTTCTTTATAGTCCAACTCTCACATCCATACATGACCACTGGAAAAACCATAGCCTCGACTAGACGGACCTTTGTTGACAAAGTAATGTCTCTGCTTTTTAATATTCTGTCTAGGTTGGTCATAACTTTTCCCCCAAGGAGTAAGTGTCTTTTAATTTCATGGCTGCAGTCACTTTATTTTGGAGCCCCCCAAAATAAAGTCAGCCACTGTTTCCATTGTTTCCCCATCTACTTCCCAAGAAGTGATAGGACCAGATGCCATGGTCTTAGTTTTCTGAATGTTGAACTTTAAGCCAACTTTTTCACTCTCCACTTTCACTTTCATCAAGAGGCTTTTTAGTTCCTCTTCGCTTTCTGCCATAAGGGTGGTGTCATCTGTATAGCTGAGGTTATTGATATTTCTCCTGGAAATCTTAATTCCAGCTTGTGCTTCTTCCAGCCCAGTGTTTCTCATGATGTACTCTGCATAAAGTTAAATAAGCAGAGTGACAATATACAGCCTTGATGTACTCCTTTTCCTATTTGGAACCAGTCTGTTGTTCCATGTCTAGTTCTAACTGTTGCTTCCTGACCTGCATACAGATTTCTCAAGATGCAGGTCAGGTGTTCTGGTATTCCCATCTCTTTCAGAATTTTCCACAGTTTATTGTGATCCACATAGTCAAAGGCTTTGGCATAGACAATAAAATAGTTTGCATTTATTAATCTCTTACCCCTGTGTTCCCTCTCTCCCTTTTCTTCTTTCTGCTGGTAATCACTACTTTGTTCTCTGTAACTGTGAGTCTGTTTTTTTTTTTTGTTGTTGTTGTTATATTCACTAGTTTGTTTTATGTTTTTTTATATTCCACATCTGACATTTCACTAAACACAATACCCTCCAAGTCCACCCATGTTGTTGCAAATGGCAAAGTTTCATTTTTTTTTAGTGGCTGTTATATATTTGTTTCTGTGCATCCTCAGTTGCTTCAGTCGTGTCTGACTCTTTGCAACCCCATGGACTGTAGCCCGCCAGGCTCCTCGGTCCATGGGATTCTCCAGAATACTTGAGTGGGTTGCCATGCCTTCCTCATATTTGCTTCTGAGAGGTGTATTAATGCATACTGATTTTATGCTGCCACCAAGTCTTAAATCTTCTTGTTGGAATTAAAAGTCATCCTATTGTTTTGATGTTTCTAAGACAGTGAGTAAGCAGTGAGCTGAAACAGCATCCTTCACCTGACTCCCAGTTCTAGATGTTTCTTTTCTTCCAGTGCATTCCCACATGACCATTTCCTTTCCCATCTTTCTTGACTTAGCCCACACCCAGCCTCCTGTGCTTCAGACATGCTTTCTAACGTTGCAGTCACATCAGGACACCTAGAGCTCTCGCCTTTCAGTCCATTCTACATATTGTGTCAGAGGCCTCCATAATTTAATCATGTTATGCTTCTCCCTGGAAATCACCAGCAGCAACTTATTGCTTAAAGAGTAAAGTTGAAGCTCCCTAACATACATGATACTGATACGTTAACATATCAAATTAGAAATATTTACAATGATTGTTTCACATTTTAGTGTTTCTCAAAACATTCCTATGAGGAAGAGAGAGGTCAAATAGTCTCCCTAATTGTAAATTAATGAAACGGAGGTGGATTGCTTTCCAGAGCTCTTCAGAATTAGACGATGAAGCCAATAGTAAATTATATTTCTAAGTCTTCTCTTTTGCCTTGAGGATAGTGATTTTATTCTTATATTTTTTATGTTGCTTTGATGCACGCGATAAATAACTCACATTTTCCATATGTTCCCCTGTGTATACTTGTCACGTGTCCAATTGATGGCTCTTTTCTATGACTCATAAAAACGTACCAGCCCATTCTTATGAGAAGTTGTATGGGATCAAAGTTAAAAGCCAAACACTATAGCTCCCCAGGTTTGTGTTTCAGTCAGGCTGTTAAGACTTTGGGGCAAATTGTTTAACCTCTTCAAGGCATCATTTCCTTATCTGTAAAATGTGGACAACAAAACAGATTTTAGAATTTTAATGAGAATAGAGTGAAATGTTGATAGAGTTCCTGCTGCTGCTGCTAAGTTGCTTCAGTTGTGTCCAACTCTGTGCGACCCCGTAGACGGCAGCCCACCAGGCTCCCCCGTCCCTGGGATTCTCCAGGCAAGAACACTGGAGTGAGTTGCCGTTTCCTTCTCCAATGCATCAAAGTGGAAAGTGAAAGTGAAGTCGCTCAGTCGTGTGCGACCCTCAGCGACCCCATGGACTGCAGCCTTCCAGGCTCCTCCGTCCATGGGATTTTCCAGGCAAGAGTAAATATTCAATGGAGGGTCAATTTAAAATTGTTTTCTCATTTATTTTGAAGTTTCTTGCTTGAGGTTCTGAATTCTATTTTAGTAAATGTCCCTTGCCATAAAGCCTCCTAATAGGTCATGACTAAGAAATGTGTGACGATACTGCTTACTAGACAATGCATTTTTAAAATAGTTAAGTAGTTGAGGGTAGTAGTAGTAGTAATCTGAGTTCCTTGTGCACTTTGCTCTTCTCCAGACTCAGGTGAAATTGGAAAAGAGGTGCAGAGCACAGCAAATACATACTGTGGCCCCTGTGCTAGGAAGCCCCTGAAACTATTAAAAACAGAAATGTGGAGTAAACTGCAGTCACGGGTTTCTTTTCAATAAGGCTTTTGAAAAGAACATTCTATTTTATTAGGAGTTAATAAATACCATACAAGCATCTAAAACATTCTTAAATTTATTTGCACAATTATCAGACAATTGCTGATTCTAGAATTCCCTGGTAGCTCAGCTAATAAAGAATCTGGCAGCAATGCAGAAAACCCTGGTTTGATTCCTGGGTTAGGAAGAGCCCTTGGAAAAAGGATAGGCTAATTACTCCAGTATTCTTGGTCTTCCCTGGTGGCTCAGATGATAAACAATCCACCCACAATATGGGAGACCTGAGTTTGATACCTGGGATGGGAAGATTGGAGGAGGGCATGACAAACCACTCCAGAATTCTTGCCTGGAGAACCCCATGGACAGAGGATCCTGGTAGGCTACAGTCCATGGGGTTGCAAGAGTGAGACATAACTTAGCGACTAAGCATAGCGCATGATGAAGACCATTGAAATTCAAATCTTTGGCTTCCTCCAGAGCTGGATTCATGTCTCTACTCCTGCACTTACTAGGTATAAATACTGAAGTTACTTGACTTCTCTGGGTCTCTTTCCATAGTCATATGATAGAAAAAATAATAAAACTTATCTCACAATAAAACCTACCTATCTCATAGGCAGCTGATTTGAAGATTAAATGGGCTTCCTAGGTGGTGCAGTGGTTGGTAAAGAATCTGCCTGCCAATGCAGGATACACAAGAGACATGGGTTCTATCCATGGGAAGATCACCTGGACTAGGAAATGGTGACCCACTCCAGTATCCTTGCTTAGAAAATTCCATGGACAGTGGATCCTGGTGGGCTACAGTCCATGGGGTTGAGAGTTGGACACAGCTGAGCATGCACACACACAAACAGATTGAAGATTAGGTAGAAAATAGATGTATTAATAAAATGTTTATGTCACATCCTAAGGACTCAAATAATAATACTCATTTTCCCACTTGAAATCATTTCTCTATATTTTGAAATATTTTAGTTTTTCTATCTATGGAAATCCTTCTAAGTAGCACACTCACTTTTTCTAATGTCTTGTATTCAAGGAAAATGTGTCTACAGCAAAAAAAAACAAAAAAAACAAAAAAAAAGCTCAACTGGGGGATAAAATGGATTTGGACAGATGACAGAGGACCTAGTGTTTGGATTTGTTGGAAGAGGCTTAACTGGGACGATGTTGGTCGGGAAATATTAGCATCGTTATTCGTCATGCTCAGAGGGGATCTGACCAAATGGAAGGGACCATGGGGCCCAAGAAAGGAGAGCAAAGAGGTTCTGGCTGCTCCTCCTTTCAGAGTTCTCATTAACAGTCATCAGGAGCAGGCAAGCTGGCTGTGTTCTGACAGCCTTCCAATTTGTGCAGGAGAAAGCTTCTCTGAGAAAGGGCTGCTTTGAGCCTTCCTGTTATGCCTGGGAATGTCAGCAGGCTGTTTGGTACAACTCTAAGCCTGATTACATTTTGGCATTTATATACTGCTATCTGTCCACGTGATTTATTGTAGCCTTTGTAACACTCACTGGGGATGTTTTTAGGTGAGATAAATGATAAAAGTAAATTGCTCCTTGGAATTAAAAAACACATGTGATGAAGATTAGCAGTGCCAAGTACTTTATAATGTATCTTGTTCCTAACGGAAAATCTTATGGACATTTTTACAATCAATTACAAGGAATCCACAGAAGCACTCAGAATGCCCTCACCCTTTTCTCTAAATTCATTAATGCTATCTTCAATAGAACTGAGTGACTGCTTTTTGTTCAGCTTGCCTAACAAAACAATTGCAGGCCTAATCGGTTCCTGGAAGAATCCAGCCTGCTGCTAAAAAACTCAGTAATACTGTAGGATACTGGTAACAAAATGTGGTTTCTGGAACCATCTGGGTAATCGCCCAAAAATTACGAGCAGACTGTGGCTTAGGCTGCTATTCAGCACACTTTATTCAGCATTGTGTCTCTCTAGCCTCTCTCAATAGAGTCCTCTTTCCTCCTTCACTTACTTCCTTCAACTCCCTTAAAAAAAAAAACAAACCAATAAAACAGACTTACACACACATACATGCACCTTGATGTTTACACATTCACCATATTTCTCTATCCTTTCTTCAGTACTCTTCATTTGCTTTAAAAAAAAAATGTTTCGGGCATGAGATCACTATGCTAATTTTCTTCAAGCTTCAGTTCAGTTCAGTTCAGTGGCTCAGTCGTGTCCAACTCTTTGCGACCCCATGAATCGCAGCACGCCAGGCCTCCCTGTCCATCACCAACTCCAGGAGTTCACTCAAACTCATGTCCACGGAGTCAGTGATGCCATCCAGCCATCTCATCCTCTGTCATCCCTTTCTCCTCTTGCCCCCAATCCCTCCCAGCATCAGAGTCTTTTCCAGTGAGTCAGTTCTTTGCATGAAGTGGTCAAAGTATTGGAGTTTCAGCTTTAGCATCATTCCTTCCAAAGAACTCCCAGGACTGATCTCCTTTAGAGTGGACTGGTTGGATCTCCTTGCAGTCCAAGGGACTCTCAAGAGTCTTCTCCAACACCACAGTTCAAAAGCATCAATTCTTTGGCGCTCAGCTTTCTTCACAGTCCAACTCTCACATCCATACGTGACCACTGGAAAAACCATAGCCTTAACTAGACAAATCTTTGTTGGCAAAGTAATGTCTCTGCTTTTGAATATGCTATCTAGGTTGGTCATAACTTTCCTTCCAAGGAGTAAGTGTCTTTTAATTTCATGGCTCCAATCATATTCTGCAGTGATTTTGGAGCCCCCCAAAATAAAGTCTGACACTGTTTCCACTGTTTCCCCATCTATTTGCCATGAAGTGATAGGACCAGATGCCATGATCTTCGTTTTCTGAATGTTGAGCTTTAAGCCAAATTTTTCACTCTCCTCTTTCACTTTCATCAAGAGGCTTTTTAGTTTCTCTTCACTTTCTGCCATAAGGGTAGTGTTATATCTGAGGTTATTGATATTTCTCCTGGCAATCTTGATTCCAGCTTGTGTTTCTTCCAGTCCAGCATTTCTCATGATGAACTCTGCATATAACTTAAATAAGCAGGGTGACAATATACAGCCTTAATGTACTCCTTTTCCTATCTGGAACCAGTCTGTTGTTCCATGTCCAGTTCTAACTGTTGCTTCCTGACCTGCATATAGGTTTCTCAAGAGGCAGATCAGGTGGTCTAGTATTTCCATCTCTCTCAGAATTTTCCACAGTTTATTGTGATATTTAGTTTCTCTTCACTTTCTGCCATAAGGGTAGTGTTATATCTGAGGTTATTGATATTTCTCCTGGCAATCTTGATTCCAGCTTGTGTTTCTTCCAGTCCAGCATTTCTCATGATGAACTCTGCATATAACTTAAATAAGCAGGGTGACAATATACAGCCTTAATGTACTCCTTTTCCTATCTGGAACCAGTCTGTTGTTCCATGTCCAGTTCTAACTGTTGCTTCCTGACCTGCATATAGGTTTCTCAAGAGGCAGATCAGGTGGTCTAGTATTTCCATCTCTCTCAGAATTTTCCACAGTTTATTGTGATCCACACAATCAAAGGCTTTGGCATAGTCAATAAAGCAGAAATAGATGTTTTTCTGGAACTCTCTTGCTTTTTCGATGATCCAACGTATGTTGGCTATTTGATCTCTGGTTCCTCTGCTTTTTCTAAAACCAACTTGAACATCTGGAAGTTCATGGTTCACGTATTGTTGAAGCCTGGCTTGGAGAATTTTGAGCATTGCTTTACTAGCGTGTGAGGAGTGCAACTGTGTGGTAGTTTGAGCATTCTTTGGCATTGCCTTTTTTTGAGATTGGAATAAAAACTGACCTTTTCCAGTCCTGTGGCCACTGCCGAGTTTTCCAAATTTGCTGGCATATTGAGTGCAGCACTTTCACAGCATCATCTTTCAGGATTTGAAATAGCTCAACTGGAATTCCATCACCTCCACTAGCTTTGTTCATAGTGATGCTTCCTAAGGCCCACTTGACTTCACATTCCAGGATGTGGATGTCTGACTCTAGGTGAGTGATCACAATTTGCTGGCATATTGAGTGCAGCACTTTCACAGCATCATCTTTCAGGATTTGAAATAGCTCAACTGGAATTCCATCACCTCCACTAGCTTTGTTCATAGTGATGCTTCCTAAGGCCCACTTGACTTCACATTCCAGGATGTCTGGCTCTAGGTGAGTGATTACACCATCATAATTATCTTGGTTGTGAAGCTCTTTTTTGTACAGTTCTTCTGTGTATTCTTGCCACCTCTTCTTAATATCTTCTGCTTCTGTTAGGCCCATACCATTTCTGTCCTTTATTGAGCCCATCTTTGCATGAAATGTTCCCATAGTATCTCTAATTTTTGAAGAGATCTCTAGTCTTTCCTATTCTGTTGTTTTCCTTTATATCTTTGCATTCTTCAAGCTTATTACTAGATAATTATGCATTAATTAGCAGTTTAGGAAACTAGCAACTTCATATATAAGAAGTTACTCTCTGGGGTTAAAAAAGATCATACAAGTCACAAGAAATGCAATGAAGCTAGAGAAATCTTTGTTGCTTCTTTAGAGTGATTATCTAATATAATTGTCTGTAAGCTATAAGCCCTGTGAAGGTGAATATTGTGTCTACTTTTTCCATAATGGTATTGTCAACAGTTAAAAACAATGCCCACTGTATAGCAAGGATGCAACAAATATTTGCAAAGTGAGTAATCTCTTGGTGAACCTGCAATATATCAAGCCCTGAGTTGGGTCCTGAATAAGATGCAGTCTGAGCACCAAAGGTGTTCACTGTCTATAAACAGCTATGGGAACACTGATTAGGAGCCATGGCTTTTGCTCATGAGCTGATTGGGGAAGACATAGGGAATATAATGATGAGAATTTGAAATTTAAACTGGACTTGTACCCACAAGTGAGAGTTCCTTAGATAAAATGGAATAGGGAGAATAATTCTAGACAGAATAAGATTACAAAAATCATAGAGACTTGGTAGTGCATTTGGGAACCTTAAGTGAGAACTGTAGCCAGGGTTTATGCTATACATGAAGGCGTGAGGCAAACGGGGTTTGAAAGTAGCCAATGAGTTTGGACGTCATTCAGTAGAGGGAGCCATTTACGATAATTGCCCTAGAGTGGTGACTTGACTCAAAGTGAGAGAATGGATGAAAGAACCTGGATAAAGTACTCTATTTGGCAGACATCGCCAAGGTGCCTGAGGGAACGCAGGAGGGCCTGGATGAGAAGACAGCTGATGGGTGAGGATGGAGTGGATAATTGTTGGCAACAGTGTGTAGGCTGAGCTAACAGGGTTTAACTACTAACTGGAGGATATGAGGGAGGTAACTCACTTACTCAAAGTTTCTCTAAGAAAAGATATGCATACTTGGGTGACATTTACCGAGACAGTAAATGGGAGAGTAGGAACAGCTTCTGGGAAAATAAGGAGTTTGTTTAGAAGACATTTATTGATGCTTCCAGGTTTGATAGTTTCACAATGATAAATAGTGAACCATTGGAATGAAGTTCAGATCTCAGGAGATGTGTCAACACAAGAGACAAAGTTAAAAAGTGATTTGCTTTAGAGGTGATGATTGAAACCTTTGATGAGCTATCCAAGGTAGGGCATGACAGATAAAGGACCAGAAGACTGAAGACTGAATCTTGGGAAATGTTTCTATTTGAGGGGGAACCAGAAAGGAGAATGAATGAAGGAATAGAGAAAAAATTGTCTTGAAAAAAACCAAAACACAGTAGAGAAATAGAAACCAGTTGGGGGAAATTTCACAAGGGAGAGGGAACATTGAAGGAACCTGATGACTTAGAATGCTTTTGGTATTTAAAACTTCATTGGTTTCTTTGGAAACTAATGGGTGATTGTGGGATTCAAACTACAGGGAGTTAAGGAGTACTATGAAGTGAGGGATGAAGGTACTGAGCATTTTGACTATTCTATGAAGATTTTAGCAATCAAAGGAAAGGAAGAGCCACTGAGAGCTTGATGAGGTAGCAATATTAGAGAAGGTTTTATTAAGATCATAGAGTAAGCTGTCTAGGAAAAAAAATTATTAGAGAGGAAAGGTGGAAGATTATAAAGGAAAACATTATTTATGGAACAAACCAGAGGAATGAAAGAAGGAAGTAGGGTCTGTTGTTTGGGCCTTAAGATGATTAAATTCATTCTCTCACTGTTTTCAGATGATAGATATTGGGGGTTCTCTGAGGTCCAGAAACACTAAAGTTTTTCTAGAGAATGTGTGTTAGGTTACAATTATAAAGATAAGAATTGATGCTTTTGAACTGTGGTATTGGAGGAAACTCTTCAGAGTCCCTTGGATTGCAGGGAGATCAAACCAGTAAATCCTAAAAGAGATCAATCCTGAATATTCATTGGAAGGATTGATGTTGAAGCTAAAGCTCCAATACTTTGGCCACCTGATGCGAAGACTCAGCTGCTGGGAAGGATTGAAGACAGGAGGAAACGTGGGTGACAGAGAATGAGATGGTTAGATAGCATCACCAACTGAACGGATATGAATCTGAGCAAACTCTGGGAGATGGTGGAGGACACAGGAGCCTGGTATGCTGCAGTTCATGGGTTGCAAAGAGTTGGACATAACTTAGTGACTGAACAACAACAGTAGCAAATAAAAATAACTATACTGCTTAGGATTTGGTGGGAGGGGGGTGTTTTTTGAAACCTTAAGATACATAGGGAACAAACTCAATCTAGCCTGAACTGAGAAGTTGGCAGCCAGCATTCTGAAGCTCCAGTACTTTGGCCACCTCATTGGAAGAGCTGACTCCTTGGAAAAGACTCTGATGCTGGGAGGGATTGGGGGCAGGAGGAGAAGGGGACGACATAGGATGAGATGGCTGGATGGCATCACTGAATCGATGGGCGTGGGTCTGAGTGAACTCTGGGAGTTGGTGATGGACAGGGAGGCCTGGCGTGCTGCGATTCATGGGGTTGCAAAGAGTCGGACACGACTGAGCAACTGAACTGAACTGAACTCTGCCCCAAGGGGTAGCGTCTGTACTTTGGCTACATTTCCTTACTTTCACCATGGCCACTCCATTTCTTAGACTAAAGAAAGTAAGTATTTATAACACAGTCCATCAACTTGGATCTGCAATAGAAGAAAGCTAATTCTTGGTTATATTGTGGTTGTAAAAAAAATTGCTCATGTGTAATGGGCAGACTGTGGGCTGAGGGATTAAAAAATCCTGGACACATTCCTTCTGGGTCTGTGAACAGAGCTTGAAAGGTGATACTGGAGCATGAATAGAAACTGTGATTGAGGAATTAACCATTGGACCAATAAGTGCACATGTTGCTTGCAGGTGATGTTGAAGCACATGGTATTTTCCCATTTCAATTATCCTTCCTAGGAAAAGAGATCAAAGAGAAGTTGATGACATTTGAATTCAATTACTGTGCGTGATTGTAAAGGACTTGTGAACTCAAGACACTTGGAGCGTTAGTAATAACCAGATAAGGAATGGGTTTGGACACTTATCTGATGGGCTGTTACATGACTTTCATATTGGATTAGGCTTTGTGTTTCAGAGCAAACACTAGTTTCTCATGAAGCAGAGTATATCTCCTGAGGCTTTACTAAGTGAAGCTTTTTGTAGAAAGTAAAGATTTTCAGTAATTAAAATGCACGATGAATATCAAAACCATTAGGCAGTAACTTGTACAAACAAAACAGGGGAGCCTAAGAAGGTGCAAGTTTTTCCACTTCTAAGCCATAGAGAGAACTTCAGATTTATAAGAGTTAAACCCTTGGCTCTTTGAACAAGCTTGGCATTGCCCTAGTTGCTAAGTGAAGAATGTCCTGAAGGAGAAGAGCAAGGAAAAAGTGGTTTGCTAAGTAAACTATTTGTAATTCTTTTTTTTTTTAAGTAGTCAGTAGTTATGAAAATACCAAAGGAAAAGGTAAGTAGACAGTCAACAAAATCGCATAATCAGGTGTTCTTACATTTTTTTGTGGTAGGCATCATGGTATGTATTTGTGGCCAAACTTGAATTTCAAATTCTAGGAAGCATGGTTTGTTAGTTAAGAGTGGGATATGTGTGTGTGTGTGTGCTAAGTCATGTCCAACTCTTTGTGACCCTATGGACTGTAGGCCACCAGCTCCTCTGTCCACAGGATCTCCAGACAAGAATCTGGAGTGGGTTGCCATGCCCTCCTTGAAGCAATCTTCCTGATCCAGAGATCAAACAGGAGTCTCTCAAGTCTCCTGCGTTGGCAGGTGGATTCTTTGCCACTAGCGCCACCTAGGAAGCCCAACCATGGGACAGTACATACCCAAAGACTTTAGACCTGAAACCAGACCTTCATCTTTAAAGATGAACAGTATTGTTTGGGAAGAACTAAAGGTTTAAGATGAAGGACAGAAGAAGGTATGAAGGCAATAAGAACACCCAGATATCTGTCCTCTTCATCTTTTTGTTCCTGGGATGTGCATAATTCTTGGTCCATATATAAGACAATGAAAACATGATTTTTTGACTAAATGAAATGATCAGTGATCATTGATCCCATGGGCAAGTACAATACAAGGCTGGGACCTTCAGAAATAGAAACACTCAGGAATTCAGGATATTGAAATAAGAGAAAATTCTGTTAGGAGATAATGGAAGACAGACCCAGGTAGGAATTCAAGGTCAGGACCCAAATCTGAAAAGAACAGGACTAGTCCTAAGGGTGCTGATATTGAAGGAAATTTGTCAAGGCAAGATTTACCTCTTGATGAAAGTGAAAGTGGAGAGTGAAAAAGTTGGCTTAAAGCTCAACATTCAGAAAATGAAGATCATGGCATCTGGTCCCATCACTTCATGGGAAATAGATGGGGAAACAGTGGAAACAGTGTCAGACTTTATTCTGGGGGGCTCCAAAATCACTGCAGATGCTGACTGCAGCCATGAAATTAAAAGATGCTTACTCCTTGGAAGGAAAGTTATGACCAACCTAGATAGCATATTGAAAAGCAGAGCCATTACTTTGCCAACAAAGGTTTGTCTAGTTAAGGCTATGGTTTTTCCTGTGGTCATGTATGGATGTGATAGTTGGACTGTGAAGAAAGCTGAGTGCCAAAGAATTGATGCTTTTGAACTGTGGTGTTGGAGAAGACTCTTGAGAGTTCCTTGGACTGCAAGGAGACCCAACCAGTCCATTCTGAAGGAGATCAACCCTGGGATTTCTTTGGAAAGAATGATGCTAAAGCTGAAACTCTAGTACTTTGGCCACCTCATGCAAAGAGTTGACTCATTAGAAAAGACTCTGATGCTGGGAAGGATTGGAGTCAGGAGGAGAAGGGGATGACAGAGGATGAGATGGCTGGATGGCATCACTGACTCGACGGACATGAGTCTGAGTGAACTCCAGGAGCTGGTGATGGACAGGGAGGCCTGGCGTGCTGCGATTCATGGGGTCACAAAGAGTCGGATACGACTGAGTGACTGAACTGAACTGAACTGAATAAGGCAGAAAACAGTTCATCAAGCCTGTATCATTCAATTCATTCAGCAGTTGATTGTTGAGTACTTTTTCTGTAACAGACACACTACTAGATGGCAAGAATAAAGCAAAAACAGACAAAGATTCCTGTCCTCAGGTAGCAGATAGTAGAAAGGGGTAAGAAAAAAAGAAAGTAAAATACATATAATGCTACTTGAGTAAATGTTTTAAAGACAAAACAATTAAGAGAGATAGTAAACACTGGAAGGTGATGTTTTAAAAAATGTTATTTATTTATTTATTTTTATTTTTGGCTGTGCTGGGTCTTCATTGTTGTGAGCTGGCTTTCTCTAGTTGCAGTGACTGGGGGCTACTCTCTAGTTGGGGTGCCTGGGCCTCTCTTTGTGATGGTTTCTCTTGTTGCAGAGCACAGGCTTTATGCACACAGGCTTCAGTAGTTGTGGCACATGGGTTTGCCAAGTCTTCCTTGTGGCTCAGCCGGTAAGGAGTCTACCTGCAATGCTAATAGTAAACACTGGAAGGTGATGTTTTAAAAAATGTTATTTATTTATTTATTTTTATTTTTGGCTGTGCTGGGTCTTCATTGTTGTGAGCTGGCTTTCTCTAGTTGCAGTGACTGGGGGCTACTCTCTAGTTGGGGTGCCTGGGCCTCTCTTTGTGATGGTTTCTCTTGTTGCAGAGCACAGGCTTTATGCACACAGGCTTCAGTAGTTGTGGCACATGGGTTTGCCAAGTCTTCCTTGTGGCTCAGCCGGTAAGGAGTCTACCTGCAATGCTAGGAGACCCAGGTTTGATTCCTGGGTTGGGAAGATCCCCTGGAGAAGGAAATGGCAACCCACTCCAGTATTCTTGCCTGGAAAGTCCCCATGGACAGAGGAGCCTGGCAGGCTACAGTCCATAGGGTCGTACAGGGTCAGACACAATTGGAGTGACTTAGCATGCATGCACAAGTGGTTTATTATACATATATTTGTAGTTAATTGTGTTTGTTGAAGAAAATTCCTCGTGTGATTTAACTTTTAAAGAAAGATAATGAAAACAAAATGCCTAAATTTAAGTAAAACATAAATGATATCCTACATTCTAATTCTAGGTTGTCTACCCCATTCCACTACCCATTTTCTAATCCAGTTTCCAGGCACCATCTGACACCTGTGTAAGTACCAGAAGAAGGGAACTCCAAGGACTAGATATCCAGTGGAGACACTTACAGACCAATTTTTATTTGCCCAAAGCGACTGGGTTGGGTTGTTTATTTTTAATAGTTTCAAAATCCCGAGCACCGTCCCTTTTAGCTGGGATGCTTCTTTACTTATGTGTTTAGTCACGCACTTGTGTCTGACTCTTTGTGACCCTATGGACCACAGCTCCCCAGGCTCCTCTGTCCATGGGATTTCCCAGGCAAGAATATGGAAGTGGGTCGCCATTTCCTTCTCCAGGCTTTACATACATGATAGGCAGCAAAGGAGTGGGAGAGATGACACAAGTTTCTTTGATTTTCCCCCAGAAACATTACCTCTTGAATTGGGGTTGAGGGGTGGGGGGGCCAGAACTCTCTAGGAATTAAGTGATATCCTATTTCATATTCATTATAAGCCGAAGCCAGGCTTCCACAAGTCTAAATTCAATTGTTCAGCCACTGCTTAGCACAGCTAGTTTATCAAACACGGTATTGTGCAGTCTAAATAGAAACAAAAAGCTTTTTGATTTGGGCAGTTCTCATGAGAGCTCATTGAACTTACTGTGATATTTCTGTTTATACAGAAAAGAACCAGATTAGTATCTGATCATAGATCAGCACATTTATAAATGCTGAATGCTGAGCTGTGGGCAACATGGGATTGGATACAGAATTTGTAATTATTTTTACTTTATTGTGTTTGCTGCAAGGACAGGGAGAATTTAGGAGGCTCTGATTTCATTGGCAGGGGCCTGGAATAGCAGCCAGTCACTGGGGGTGCGCACTGGCCCCACACAAGCTGGATCCAAGCAGCTCCTGAGAGGCTGGACCCGCAGGAGTTAGCGCTGAATGTGTAGAGTCAGAGCAGAAGGCAGGGGATGGAGGATGCATATATCTTGCTGCCTTAATCTGTATGTGAGCTGACAAGTGTCCCTATTATGTGGTGGCAAGATATCCATCCGGTGGGGGAAATGGAGGTGAAGATGGTGCCGCAGTGGGGTGGAAAGAGGAGTCTTGGAAATCGTTCAAGAGGCAAATGTCAAGGCAACTGACCCTGAACATTTGCTTGAATGATCAAGTGGGAAATCAGGAAAGCTTATTATTTTTTTTTAAGATTTAAAAGCATTTAATGACATAGCAGGCATTCAACTGACTTCCAGCTTGTCTTAGTGGTAAAGAACCTGCCTGCCAATGCAGGAGACATAAAAGACACGTGTTTGATCCCTGGGTTGGAAAGATCCCCTGGAGGAGGGAAAGATTTAAAAACATTTAATGACATAGCAGGTATTCAACTGACTTCCAGCTTCTCTTAGTGGTAAAGAACCTGCCTGCCAATGCAGGAGACATAAAAGACACGTGTTTGATTCCTGGGTTGGAAAGATCCCCTGGAGGAGGGCATGGCAGCCCACTTAAGTATTCTTATCTGAAGAGTTCTATGGACAGAGGAGCCTGGCAGGCTACAGTCCATATGGTCACAGAGAGTCAGACATAACTGAAGCAACTTAGCACACGTGCACATGTATTTAACAGAGGATAAAAATTGAGAGGACTAGGTCATAAAGACTGAGCAATAAGCCTGAGTGACCACCTACCTGCTCAGGCGCAGCCTCTGGAATTCATTCCTATCAATGCCATTTTGATCATCCCTGGGTTGGAAAGATCCCCTGGAGGAGGGCATGGCAGCCCACTTAAGTATTCTTATCTGAAGAGTTCTATGGACAGAGGAGCCTGGCAGGCTACAGTCCATATGGTCACAGAGAGTCAGACATAACTGAAGCAACTTAGCACACACGCACATGTATTTAACAGAGGATAAAAATTGAGAGGAATAGGTCATAAAGACTGAGCAATAAGCCTGAGTGACCACCTACCTGCTCAGGCCCAGCCTCTGGAATTCATTCCTATCAATGCCATTTTGATCGTGCAGTAAGGTGAAAATTTGTCGTTATAGTCATTCCAGTGACAGAGAAATGCACATATGTATCAAATGCCAAGGGAATGAAGCAAATTATTAATACAGTGTTAACATACATGTAAGGAACCATTGGGGCACCACTACTTTGTCCAGTCTGAGACTAGCAAGATCTGTTCCACTTGTATACTTACTAATGATTTAAAGGGTTTATTATACTTCCAGTTTTATTATACTTTGTACTAGAATTATCTCAAATGTATTTCAGAAAAAAATAAAAGTTATAGATGATTTAAAACAGTGTCAGTTTTCTTTTCCTTCTTAAATACTGATATTCTCAACTGTTGTCAGAGCTGAAGCTGAAAAGTCACATCAAGACAAAGTGTTAGCTGCTCAGAGGCAAGAAGAGGTTCATTTTCCTGGAAGTGAATTAGACCAATCAGCTGTGGAAAGTAATACTTGTGGTATATATGCTGTAAAAACAATACATGCACATACTTTTATTGAAGTATATACAGAAAAGTGCACATTTAATAAGGATGCACTGAGAAGAACATTTCCAAATTGACCCACTCATGTAACCAGTATCCCCACCAAGAGACAGCATTATCAGGATATCCTTTGTGTCCCTTGTCAGTCATTATAATTTTCAATTAAACCACTATCCCAGCTTCCAATAATATCTATTAGTTTTAGTTGCTTTGACACGTAATGTAAATGATATACAGGTTGTCATCTTTTGTGCTTGACCTCTTTCACTTTACATTATTTTTGTCAGATGCATTTATTAGCCTCCCTTAACCTTTGCTAGCAACCCCTACCCCCCAACTCCACCCCCACCTGCTCTTCCAGAACCAGATGTTTTCATCATGAAGTTTCTGATCTGTATTTTTAACAGAGCTTTCACGAACATTCTAGTACATTCTTTTGGTAACTACATGTATGTGTTCTGTTTGGTATATACCTAGAAATGGAATGACTAAGTCATAATAAAGTTTACGTTTAGCTTTGATAGATACTGCCAGTTTTCTCAAGTGTGTTATACCAATTTCCATCTGTCATTTTAACTGTGAGTGGCACAAAAGTTTCCACTTAGCTCTTGCCTGAAGTACTTCCTTTCTTCCTTCTTATCTTAAAGTGTGTATGTTTTTGGGTAACAGCAAGGTTTTCTGCCAAATCCCAAGAAGTAGGGATTGTAGAATAAAAGAAAGGAGGAAATTAGGGAATAGGTCTGAGAATTAAAAAAATTACCTGAGATTATATGATTTGGGCCCCTATATCTTTTTAGCTCTCATTCTTTATCCAAGTATGAGCTTGTATTTGTTGTTGTTGTTGTTTATTTTTTAAATTAATTTTTAAGTTTGTTTTGCTTTACAATACTGTATTTAACTTATGCCTCACTCAGGACTTTGACCCTCATTCTCACTTCCCCCAAAGCTCCCAACTTCCTCAGACTCATGCACCAAGTCATAGAAAATGGATCTTAGGGCTCCTTGTGCATTGGGAATTGGTTCTGTAGTATCAGAAGTTTGGCCCTCTTGGCATATTTTCTCAAGAAAATAGTGTTAAGTGACTGGGTTGAATTCTACAGTTGGGATAGTAACATATTACTCAATAAGCCTTTTAGGGCTGTCTGTAATCCAGCCTGCATGTATCACATTACACCCATAGGAAAAGCAGTTTTAACAATTTTTTTTTTTAAGCGCTGGGAATCCAGATGGATAATAAATTGGGAACCCCTCATATATCAAACATGAATGTTCTTGATGTATAATAATTATTAATGATAATAGAAGCCACAAGATAAATTAATGGCTGGCTGGAGGCAGTCTCTGTAATGAGGGCCAGATGTGAGAACACATTCTACAAGCAGTCAGAAAAGAAGGCAGTGTCTCTGTGCTTGACTCTAGAACAGATGGCTATGCTCAGCACCTGGGCTGGTCTCTGATTACACAGATTCATCTATTAGCCTCTGCTTTAATCTCACTTCTCACACAGAAGGGAGTTACAGCTGTATGGTTTTCAACTATTTTTCTGGGTTAAACAGTCCAGGTTAGAGCGCCTTCCTGAATATGGGGATAAGTGCACATGCTCGTTTCACTTGATAAACCCCACAGTACTAAAGAGGCCACAACTATATTGAATGCTTATTTTATTAAAATCTTGACTACATAGCTCCTATTGTATTACTATAATGTTGAAAACTAAAGTTATATAACTCAGTTAACTGCTGACTTCCAACTGTGAAAAAAAAGGAACCTAAACAAAGCTAGTCAATTGTGTCTAAGTTGGACAGACCCACAACCACTTCTGACTCATTGGAGAAAACTGCTGACTGGGAGTTTGTGCATGCTTGGGAATTAATGCTTAAAGTAATATAATCTTATGTTTAGATTTTACACATGACATCCACTATTAGTTCTGATTATACACATTTATTCTCTTGAATTAAAAGATACCCTCTGGGAGGAGGATTCTGGGAAGATAATAAAGTAGGAAGCATCAGGAATCCATGTCCCCACCCAGACAATCATAATGCAGGCAGAATACGTCTGATGTAACTATTGTGGAACTCTGGAGTCTACTGAAGGCTTAGCTTCGTAGCAGTCACTCATCCCCCTACTCCCACCTGTGGCAGACAGCTGTACATGTGGTCCTGGAGCAGCTTGCATGGTTTTGGGGAGCCTGAATTTGAAATAAGACCCTGTCCTCCAAATATGGAAGATCTGTGACCTGATTACTGATTGCTGCCTCCTGTCTTAGAGGTGTAGTCACAGAGGCAGGCGGCCAGTGTTATTGCCTATCTCCCTGATGTGGCAAGACCCTTCCCCTCAGGCTGAAGTGACTTCTAGGGGATTTAAAGGGCCAACACCTTCCCTCTATGCTTTCATTTTTCTCTTTTCCCCCTATTGTGCTCCAGAGGTTAAAGACATGCAAAAGCAACTGCATGTGTAGAGGAAAGTAGAAAGTCATTGCTCATGCCCAGGGAAAAGATAGGCACAGAAAAGACGTGAAAAGACCTTAAGTTTATACCTCAGGCTAATCCTTGGCACAGAGGCAACCTACAGAAACCAAAATAAAACAACAAACAATAGATCTTGAGGGAAGGATGAGAATTTGATTTCCAGAATTACCACATTACTAGATTCAAAAGTTTTCATTTGCAACAAAAAATCACAAAGCATACAAAGACACAAGGAAATATGTCTCATTCAAAGGAAATAATAAACCAACAGAAACTGTGCTTGAGAAAGACCCAATGGCAGGTTTACTAGATAAAATCTATATAAACAACTGTCTAAAATGTGCTCAAAGAACTAAAGGAAGACATGGAGAAAGTAAAGAACAATAATGTATAACAAAAGGGGAGTATCAATAAAGAGATGAAAAACCTAAGAAGAATCCAAAAAGACATTCTGGAGCTGAAAAGTACAATCACTGAAATGAAAAAAATCATTAAAGGAATCCATAGGCAGATTTGAGCTGGCTAAAAAGGAATCGGAGATCCTGAAGACTGGACAATAGAAATTATAAAGTCTGAAGAACTGAAAGAAAATGATTAAAATAAAAGTGTGCAGAGTCTATGGGGCATCATCAAATGGAGTGACATATGCATCTTGGGAATCTCAGAAAGAAAAGAGAGAGAAAGAGGCAGGAGAATATTTGAAAAAAATAATTGCTAAAAGTTAATTAAATTTGAGGTAATACATTAATATGAACATCTGAGAAACTCCAAAGAGACCCACAACAGAATACAGTATAACCAACCTGTCAAAGCCAAAGACAGAGAATCTTAAAAGCAGCAAGAGAGAAATGACTCTTCACATGTAAGAGATCCTCAATTGATAATCAGCAGATTTATCATCACAAACTTTGGAGGCCAAAACGCAATGGACTGATATATTTATAGAGAAAAAGGGGGGGAAAGAAGCTGTCCAATAAGAATCATAAATCTGGCAAAACTGTGCTTCAGAAGTAAGAGTGAAATCAAGATCTTCCTAGATAAGCAAAAGCCAAGGATTTTGTTACCTCTAGTCCTCACCTGCAAGAAATGCTCAAGGGAATGCTACAGGATGAAAGGAAAGAACACTAGACTAAAACTTGAACTTGTATAAAGAAATAAAGATTGTAGTTAAAGTAAACACATGGGTAGTTATAAAAGTTGGTATTATTTTAATTTTGATTTGTAACTCCACATTTTGTTTTTCACATAATTTAACAGATGAATGGATTAAAGAACAATTAGTTTATGTTTTTGGACACAGTAAATAAAGATGTAGTTTTGTGACAGCAACAACTGAAGGGTTGGAGATGGAGCTAAATGGGACAGTTTTGTATGTCATTGAAGTTATAGTAGTATAAATTCAAATTAGTGTTAAAACTTCAGGATGTTAACTGCAATACCCATGGTAACCACAAAGGAAATAACTGAAGAATATACATAAGATAAAGTGACAAGGGGATTAAACTGTTTCACTATAAAAAATATCATCAGCTCAATACAAAAGAAGACACTGATGTGTATATGAGGCGGGAAGGGGACTATAAATCACATAGAAAACACTGGAAAATGACAGAAGTAAGTCATTTCATATCCATAATAACTTTAAATACAAGTGAATTGAATTCTTCCATTAAAAAGCAGAGATTGGCAGAATGGATTTTTTTTTTAAAAAATGATGATTCCACTACATGATGTTTACAAGAAGAGAGAAGAGAGAGAAGTCTCTCAGTTGTGTCCGACTCTTTGGGACTCCATGGACTGTACTTACCAGGCTCCTACGTCCATGGGATTTTCTAGGCAAGAGTACTGGAGTGGGGTGTCATTTCCTTTTCCAGGGGATCTTCCTGACCCAGGGATTGAACCCAGGTCTCCTGCGTTGCAGACAGACACTTTACCATCTGAGCCACCAGACTCACTTTAAATTTAAGGACACAAATTGGTTAGAAGTGAAAGTGTCTTAATGGAAATATATTTCAGGGAAATAGTGACCAAAAGAGACAGAAATACAATGGAATATTATTCAAACTTAAAAAGAAGGAAAATTTGCTATATACTACAAACATGAATGAATCTTGAGGCTATTACACTAAGTAAAATAGGCTAATCAGAAAAATACAAACACTGTACAATTTCATTTATATGAACTACTTATAGTAGTCAAAATCAGGGATAGAAAGTAGAATTATGGTTTCCAGGTCCTGGAGGAGGGAGGAATGGGGAGTTCGTATTTAATGAGTACAGAGTTTGTTTTGGGAGATAATAAGTGTTCTGGTGGTGATGGTTGGACAACAGTTTGGATGTTCTTAATGCCACTGAAGTAAGTGTACACTTGAAAATGTTTTAAGATGGAAAATTTTGTGTTGAGTGTATTTTACCACAATAAAAAAATTGAAACATGATATTCTCTAATTTTTTCTTAACTTTTAAACAATGAATTTGATTACACTTTCTGCATATAAATTGCTCTTTTATTGAAATCAATGTGCTTTTATTTGCAGATATAGTAGCAAGTTGAACAGATTTCATACTAACCCAAAGACAAATCTGTACAGATGCCTTTATGAACAAATTCTGGTTATCAGTTTTTTGAGTAAATATTTTTCTCTTTCTCATGAATTTCTAGGTCCCAGGAGGAAAACTGTTTATATTTCTGGTAAAGCGTAGCTCAGCTCTGCTTATGTGATATTTTCTTGCTTCTTTAAAAATTTTTCTGGAATTAATGGATAAAATGTACTCTTAAAAAATTAACCATGGATGCTTTATTGTGTACTTAATAGGTAAAAAATTGAATTAAGGAAAGAACCAGAGAGAATCTTTGATCTTGGGGAACTTACATCTAGCTAGTGTATGGTTTTAATTAGAGCTCTTCAGTTTTTGTGGCAGAAACCCAATTCTAGCAGACTTAAGGAGTGTAAGAAATTGATTATTCAGCTCAGGCAGACATCCTCTCCGTACTTAAAACTTTGTTCTCACTTGCATTGACCACTGGTTTCCAGCATCTATGACTCTTTAACTGCAGGCTTTTTTGACCTTGAGTTGACCGAGTGCTCTAGCTTGAGTATTAATCAGCCAATGACAGGAGTTGGAGAATAAACACGCTAGCTCCCTTGCCTCTCAGGCAGGATAACTGAAACATGTGTCCTACACCAGAATTCCGTTGGTTCCTGTTGCTCTAAACGGCAGCTTGCTTGATAATGTACCCTTAATTTTGTTGTTGTTTTTTTCTTCCCTATCTCACTGAACCACTCTCTTGCCAGTATTTTCTGAGGTCAGTCCCTAAACAAACCACTTGTACTATCATCCTTATCTCAGTGACTGCTGCTAGATGAACACACACTAAAATAATTGGCTTTTCTAAGTGATAAGTCCAGTGGCACACTTTGGAACACTGCTGTATCCAGGGATTTAAATGCATCACTGAGAGTGGATTTCTCCTCTTCAGTTCTTCAGTCCTTTGTCTTAGTTCCATTCTCACCCATTGTCTTCCATCAAGGGTACAAGATCATGACCAGCAGTCCATCTGTAGACCACATCCTCTTAGCAACAGCAGCCCCAAAGAGCTATTCTTCCCTAGGGTTTCTGATAAAAATTGGCATGATTTAATTGTCTTGAATTTAGTTCCTACTTAACTCTAATCAGTATGAGGCAAAGAATGGAATATGCTGACTGTTATATACCTGGATTGAGTATTTAATTCTCCAGCCAAAGTAAGATTAGACCAATCCACATTACATTCTCTGCAAATGGATAAATGTGTTTTCCAAGGGAAAATCAGGCTGCTATTAAAAAAAAAAGATAATGGATAATAGAAAGATAAAAGCTGTAAAGAAGCAAGACATTTATGTTTAACAGCAAAGTACAAAGCAAGTATTTTTGTCAATATGGATGAACTCAAAGGGAGGATTATTATCTAGAATTCAGAGATCACAACCAGGCAAAGAAAGAGAAGGAATAATAATTTTTGTTCATAAATTGCTGTGGATTAATAGTGCCCCCATCCATTCATATATTGAAATTCTAACCCCCAATATGATGATATTTGGAGATGGGACATTTGGGAGGTAATTAAGTTTAGATAGAATAGGAGGGTAGGACCCCCATGATATGATTGACAGCCTTATGAGACACCAGAGATCGCACCACCCCTCTCTCTGCCATGTGAGGACACAATGAGAAAGTAGCCATCTGCAAACCAAGAGAGAGCTCTCACCAGAACCCAACCATACTAGCACCCCGATCTCAGACTTTTAACCTCCCCAACTATGAGAAAACAAATTTCTATTGTTGTAAGCCACCCAGTCTATGGCATTTTGTAATGCTGGCCCACAATGATTACACAATATATCGATCATTGGTCTCCCACTGTGAACTGTGACCAATATTACATGTTCTGAAATATCATTCAGTAAATATCATTTGAAATGAGATATAGAAAAACTCCATCAAAGGTAGCTGATGACATGCAGTGTTTTTCTATAATTCAATTCAATCCAGTATGTCACACACCAAAGGGAGTCATCAGAAAAAATTATGTCCAAGTGTCTTGTGGATTTCACAATCTGAATCACATAAGCACTACATGCTTTTTTAGACAGTAATAACATCAAATAGTCTATGGCACACTTTAATTATTTGGTAACAAGTAAGTTAATTTATTTTATAAGATCTGATGGGTCAGAGTTAATGCAATGTGAAAAATATTAATGGTAGTACTTACATGATAGACATTGTGAAGTCCACAAGATACCTTGACACAATATTTACCTCTCTCTGTCCTATATATGGAAGCCAGAAAACAGAGTGGCTTTCTCTGACAACCTGATGACCCCCTTGGTGATTGTCATTCTTGACTGCACTGAGCAAGATCTTTGCTGAAAGGCAAGTGCTATGGTCTGAATATTTGTGCACCTCCCTGAAATCCATATGTTGAAACTCTAACCCTCATGGTGATGATATTAGGAGATGATTAACCACATTATGGGGCTTTCCTGATAGCTCAGATGGTAAAGAATCTGCCTGAAATGCAGGAGACTCTGGTTTCATTCCTAGGTCAGGAAAATCCCCTGGAGAAGGTATAGGTTACCCACTGCAATATTCTTGACTTCCCTGGTGGCTCAGATGGTAAAGAATCCTCCTGTAATGTGGGAGACCTGGGTTCGATCCTTGGGTTGGAAGACCCCCTGGAGGAGGGCATGGCAACCTACTCCAGTGTCCTTGCCTGGAGAATCCCCTGGACAGAGGAGCTTGGCAGGCTACAGTCCATGTGGTCACAAAGAGTTGGACATGACTGAGTGACTAAGCACAGCAGCAGAAACCACATTTTGAAGGAAGTTAAGTCATAAGGACAAAGTTCTCATGGGTGGGATTAGTGCCCTCATAAAAGAACTCCCAGAAAGCCCTCTTGCTTTTTCTTCTGTGTGAAGACACAGTGAGAAGACATCTGTCTACATGGAAGGGTGCTCTCCCTGGACATCAAATCTGCATGTGTCATGACCTTGGACTTCCCACCCTTCAGGGCTGTGGGAAATAAACGTTTGTTGTTTTTAAGCCACTTAGTTTAATAATATTTTGGCATAGCAGCCTGAATGGACTGACACAGAGAGTCTATCAAGTTTCCTAGCATTGGCAATTTTGACCTCTTATCAGTTAAAGGAGGAAACTAATATCACCCGATAAATTTGTTGTAGGAGAAATATGGAATTAGATAACTAGTGAGAACATACTGTATACCACAGAGAACTCTACTTAATGTACCGTGGTGACCTGAATGAGAAGGAAGTCCAAAAGGGAGGGAGTATCTGTACATGTATGGTTGATTCATTTTGCTGTACAGTAAAAACTAACACAACATCGCAAAGCTTTTCTGTTAGGGGAAAAGGTAATTTGAGCCAAGTATTAACAGATAGCCAGCAGTCCTTTTAGATTCAAAGAGAGAAATTAGAGCAGTCAGAATAACTGATACTCAAGGTCTTTCTAAGTACCACTTGGTGGTGGTTTAGTTGCTAAGTCATGTCTGACTCTTCTGATCTCATGGATTGTAACCTACTAGGCTGGGCTGGAGAAGCACAAGCTGGAATCAAGATTGCCAGGAGAAATATCAATAACCTCAGATATGCAGATGCACCATCCTTATGGCAGAAGATGAAGAGGAACTAAAAAGCCTCTTAATGAAAGTGAAAGAGGAGAGTGAAAAAGTTGGCTTAAAGCTCAACATTCAGAAAACAAAGATCATGGCATCTGGTCCCATCACTTCATGGGAAATAGATGGGGAAACAGTGGAAACAGTGTCAGACTTTATTTTTTGGGGCTCCAAAATCACTGCAGTTGGTGACTGCAGCCATGAAATTAAAAGACGCTTACTCCTTGGAAGAAAAGTTATGACCAACCTAGATAGTGTATTGAAAAGCAGAGATATTACTTTACCAACAAAGGTCTGTCTAGTCAAGGCTATGCTTTTTCCAGTGATCATATATGGATGTGAGAGTTGGACTGTGAAGAAAGCTGAGTACCAAAGAATTGATGCTTTTGAATTGTGGTGTTGGAGAAGACTCTTGAGAGTCCCTTGGACTGCAAGGAGATCCAACCAGTCCATCCTAAAGGAGATCAGTCCTGGGTGTTCATTGGAAGGACTGATGCTGAAGCTGAAACTCCAGTACTCTGGCCACCTCATATGAAGAATTGACTCATTGGAAAAGACTCTGATGCTGGGAGGGATTGGGGGCAGGAGGAGAAGGGGACAACAGAGGATGAGATGGCTGGATGGCATCACCAACTGGATGGACATGAGTCTGGGTGAACTCCGGGAGTTGTTGATGGACAGGGAGGCCTGGTGTGCTGCGATTCATGGGGTCACAAAGAGTCGGACATGACTGAGCAACTAAACTGAACTGAGGCTCCTCTGTCCATGGGATTCTCCAGGCAAGAATACTGGAGTAGGTTGCCATTTCCTTCTCCAGGGGATCTTCCTGACCCAGGAATTGAGCCTGAGTCTCCTGCATTGCAGGCAGATTCTTTACTGACTGAACTATGTTACTGGTACGTACCACTTAGTAAGTACCATTTTATTCATATGGACCTTTTTTATTTTTAAGCAAGGAAAAGCTAAAATATCATCACAGAAGATTATAAAACTCAAGTTACAGTTGGAGTGTTGAAGTTTTCTACCAATATTGCTGTATAATTTCTCTGTGTGTACAGGGAGGACACCAGGTGTATTAAAGAAGGAAAGGATTTGGAGTTGGACTCACCTATGTTCGAATCGTGGATCTGTATGTTGTGAACTGCATGAGCCTGTGGTCTGTAACATTCTTCAGATCTCTGAACCTTGGTAACCTCACTTGTAAGTGAGGTTGACAATACCTATCACAAATTTTTGAGGCTTGAATGAGATCATGAATTTATATACAGCATCTGATACCTCACACCCTTACAGAATGTGATGATGATGATGCAATGATGATTTTTTAAAAAGAAAAATACCCAACTGAAGGGTAGAAATAGGTTCAGAATGTAATTAAATAACACAGTTTTAACAGACCCATAATTTGGTTTGCCATCTTCAAAAATATTTTTAAGCAAATAGAGACCATAAGAAGCCTAACTTAACTCAGAGTGCTGGTATATTCCTACTAGTCAAAATTGATCTAACAGTTCATTTTCTACTTTGCAGTAATAGAAAAGAAGTAAAATGATTGATTTTTCTCAAAAAGAAGCAAATACACAATCATGAAATGAGTTTCCTCCATGTTTCTTTGTGGGAAAATCATATAACCTTTTGCTTCTCTGTCCTTGCTGGGCACAGGAAATATGCTTTTGGTGGCTCTGGGCCATTTTACTTAATTCCTTACAAGAAAGAAATTTGAAGTAGAAACTTTTCTCAAGAATTTTCAGGCTGTACTTTTAATAGCTAACCATACTTGTGGTTTATTTCTTTTCAAATATTTATTACATATATTTAATTCAATTCAGTCTCTCTCAGTATGTATACGGAAATACAGTAATAATAGTCTTTTACATATAAAGTAATACTTTTATAATACAGTAATAATAGCCTTTTATGGTGAGATGATTAATCAACTCACCAAAAAAAAAAAGATGAAAAATCTAACTATAAAACAATTTTAGAAATTGGCCATTAATTGTGCTGCAAGGAAAACTGTAATCATTCCTCAAAGATGAAGGAGCAGAGAGAATGTTTTCTGATCATATTGTTATAAAACAAAAAGTTAATCACAAAACAAAACAAAAAAATGCTATAGCAATATGATCTGAAAGTTTATATCAATTCAGAGAAAAAGGGAAATCAAAACCCACAGTAAAGAATTTTTATGAACTATTATAATAAAAGTATAAACATCTGAAGCTAAACTATAAAGTGTTTAAGAAAAAAGTTCATGGTTGTAAAAATTATGTTGATAAACAAGAGTAAATGAAAATGAATAAATGAGTGATGTAGCCAATTCAAGAAATCAAAAACAATAAAAGCATGAAATAAACTTTTAAAATCTAAAGAAATTACTACTAATAAATGAGAAACAACCAAGAAAATAACTGAGAAATAATTCATAAGTCAAAGTTCTGGTTATTTAGAAAAATAAGATAAACATGTTTTAAAGTCAACATGTTTAAAAATTAACTTAAAATGTATAAAATAAGAAATAAAAGTAAAAAATGCATAAAATAAGAATATAACTATAAATAAAAGAAATAAATATCATTAGAGATACTATGCCTAAGGTTATAAAAACATTTTTAAAAAACTGAATTAAGTGGATAAATAAGGAAAATAGAAACTACTAAGGATAGATCCCATAAAAAAGGAAAAGGTAAAAGACCATTTACACAAAGTAGAAAAAACTGTCAAAAAATTTTACTCTACTCACACCTTTCTCATGCACAAAATGTTTACCCAGTTTAGGAAAAAGACATGCCCCAAAATACAGAAACTGTTTTGGAATGTGAAAAATGATGGAAATCCTCCAAAAACTTTTTATAAAGTCAGCATAATACATATAACTTAGCAAAGAAAAAGCTAAATAATCTGATAATTACTAAATTAAAATAGTATTTACAAGTTTTCCATACATTTTTTTCATAAAAACTTTCAATCTCAAATAGTTCCACAGGCAAGTTCTACAAACCATTCAAGAAGCATGAGAGACAGCTAACAAAAACATTTGTAGAGAATAGAAATAAGGAACACTTCCCAATTTGTGAGATTATCATATCCTTTACATAATAGCTCCAAATAGTACAGGAAATATGTTGTTGGAAGACAGAGGGAACAGAAAGTACCCACCAAGCTGAGGAGGCATTTAGAGGCTGATAAACTGGCAGGCAGCTCCATATCATTAGTGAATCAGTTTTGCATAGAATAACTTATTCACAGGGTGAGATTGGGCCAACAACTTTCCAGAAGCATTCACAGCTGAACACCATACTACCAACAGGCCATAGGCAGGGTATTGGGATAAGCGCTTGGAAACATGAAGTGCATTCTTAAGTCAAGAGTTATGAATGGGGAACTAGTCTTGTGGATGCTGAGTATATGTCATTGAAGGTCTTGTTTGGGAATTAACAGAGCATAAAGGCCACTTTCTTGCTATTCTTTGGAACTCTGCATTCAGATGCTTATATCTTTCCTTTTCTCCTTTGCTTTTGCTTCTCTTCTTTTCACAGCTATTTGTAAGGCCTCCCCAGACAGCCATTTTACTTTTTTGCATTTCTTTTCCATGGAGATGGTCTTGATCCCTGTCTCCTGTACAAATCACAGCAGATGGTGATTGCAGCCATGAAATTAAAAGACACTTACTCCTTGGAAGGAAAGTTATGACCAACCTAGATAGCATATTCAAAAGCAGAGACATTACTTTGCCAACAAAGGTCCATCTAGTCAAGGTTATGGTTTTTCCAGTGGTTATGTATGGATGTGAGAGTTGGACTGTGAAGAAAGCTGAGCGCCAAAGAATTGATGCTTTTGAACTATGGTGTTGGAGAAGACTCTCGAGAGTCCCTTGGACTGCAAGGAGATCCAACCAGTCCATTCTAAAGGAGATCAGCCTTGGGTGTTCTTTGGAAGGAATGATGCTAAAGCTGAAACTCCAGTACTTTGGCCACCTCATGCGAAGAGTTGACTCCTTGGAAAAGACTCTGATGCTGGGAGGGATTGGGGGCAGGAGGAGAAGGGGACGACACAGGATGAGATGAACTCGTCTGAGTGAACTCCAGGAGTTGTTGATGGACAGGGAGGCCTGGCATGCTGTGATTCATGGGGTCGCAAAGAGTTGGACATGACTGAGTGACTGAACTGACTGAACTGAACTGAAAGGTCACTTGGTCCCAATGATTATTAAATAGCTATTAATCACTAAGCCCTTGATGACAGAGAAATTATTTACAACACAGCACACCTGGGTATGATCAGTGGCAAGACAAGAGTAATTGTAGGGACCCAAGATGTGCTAGTGGTAAAGAACCTGCCTGCCAGTGAAGGAGACAAAAGAGACAGTGAGTTCAATCAGTGGGTCAGGAAGATCCCCTGGAGGAGAGCATGGCAACCCACTCCAATATTCTTGCCTGGAGAATCCCATGGACAGAGGAGCCTGGTGGGCTACAGTCCCTAGGGTTGAAAAGAATGACTGAAGTGACAACATGCATGGAAGATGGAATCAGTTGTGCTAACAGCCATACATGTATTACAGATCAATCTCATTTATACTATCACATGCATAATCCTAAACCATTTACGTCTATCTCTGTATGTGTGTTTAAGCAACACTGACAAGTTGGGTTCACTCAAGGAATGCAACGTTGGTTTAATATTAGAAAATTGATTAATTTAATTTATGTTTTTGTAGATAATCATATCATCACATGCAAAAAAGCATGTTTGATAAAATTAAATTCCCAGTCATGATTTTTAAAAATTCTTAGTTAACCAGAAACGGGAAGAAAACATTCTTAGCCAGATGCAATGTCTATGGAAACACCTATAGCCAACACCACAATGAATGGTGACATATTGAAACCATTCCCTTTTAGATCAAGAAGGAAACAAGGGTGTCCTTTATCACTATTCTTCTTCACCATTCTACTGGTTATCCCAGACAATGCAGAATGATAAGAATAAGATATTAACAAATATCCAAACTAGAAAGGATGAACTGACTGTGTGATAGTCTATGAGGCCCTGAGCTGTCTGGTTCTAGGTCATTCCTCTTACCTCATTGTGTTGGCCCAGCCATGCTGCCCTCTTGCTGTCCCTGTAAGAAATCAGTCACGCTCATAATTAAGAGCCTTCGCACTTGCTGTATCCTCTGCCTAATGTTCTCTGTGTGACTTAAGATCCTTGCAAAAATGTCTCTTTCTCGGAGTGACCTTCTCTGACTACCCTGTTTAAAAGATGCAGACCTACAGAATGGACATGTGGACACAGTAAGGGAAAGGAAGGGTGGGATGAACTAGGAGATTGGTATTGATGTATATGAAGCATAAAATATGAAGAACAAATGACTAGGAATATATACATAAGTGTATGTATGTGTGCTCAGTTGTGTCCAATTCCTTGAGACCCCATGGACTATAGCTCCCCAGACTTCTCTGTCCATAGAATCTTCCAGGCAAGAATACTAGAGCAGGTTGCCATTTCCTGCTCCAGGGGATCTTCCTGATGCAGGGCTCAAACTTGCATCTCTTGAGCCTCCTGCATTAGCGGGAGGATTTTTTACCACCGCACCACCTGGGAAGTCTGATATATAAAATTGATAAAACTATAAAGAAATGTAAGACAATGACTCATATAAAATGGAGAATGATGGCCATTTCTGGGGTTAGTTGGATGACAGGGGAATGTGTTCAAGGGGTATCTAACATGTATGGTGGGTACATGTTTTTAAAAAATTGTTATTTAAACTATACTTATAAGTAATCTGTTTAATTTTTATATATGTGACATTTGACACTAACAATACTTTAAAAAGGAAGTGACTATAATATGATAAATGGTACCTAAGAATAATTTTTAAAAATATATCATAGAGGACTTTCCTGGTGGTACAGTGGTTAAAAATCTGCCTGCCAATGCAGGGGACATGGGTTCAATCCCTGGTCAGGGTAGATTCCACATGCCACAGGGCATCTAAGCCCCTGTACCACAACTCCTGATCTGAGCTCTAGAGCTGGCCAGCCACAACTACTGAAGTCTGCATACCCTAGAGCCCATTCACTGCAACAAGAGAAGTCACCACACTGAGAACCTGCACACTGCACCTAGAGAGTAGCCCCCACTCACCGCAACTAAAGAAAATCCATGTGCAGCAGTTGAGACCGAGCATAGCCAAAAATAAATAAACAATAAAATAATTTTTTAAATATTTAAAAGGTATCATGTGAGGAGATTAGAATAGTCAAACAATTTTTAAGAAAGCAAATCAAGGTTTGTAGTGGGCAAGTGTAAGCCAGGAACCAGAGCAAAGGGAGTTGGATGGTTTTGTGGTCAGGGTCAGGACACTGAAAGAGTCAAATCACTATGCCTACTCTCAAGACAACAAACTGGACATCAGGAGACAAATGCCCCCTACAGCAGTATTCATGTTACCCTGGCAACTTTATTACCTAATTCTCATGTGTCTGGTTTTCATGAGGAGGACCACTTATCCTGAGTCTACTGATGATTAAAATAGCATTCTTTCTTTACTCCAACATAATTTAAAAACCAGTTATAAGTCCCATGTTTGCATGATTATTTTCATTGATGACATTTTTCAGTTGATTGCTTTAGAGAATACCACCTTAAACTTTTCCATAAAAATTTTCCAAATTATACTATAAAATTAAACATTAGTTGTTTCTCATATTTCCACAAACCAGGCTATGAACAATCTTATCTGATTTTTTCATTAACAAAAAAGTATTTCCTCTATTTCTCTAAATTAAATCGTCTACTTAGGATTCTCAGCTTGGCTTTTTCCTTGCTGTATGTGAATTCAACTGTTACCTTAAAATTGCTGTAAACTTAACTTGATCTGCGGAGAAGGCAATGGCACCTCACTCCAGTACTCTTGCCTGGAAAATACTATGGACGGAGGAGCCTGGTAGGCTGCAGTCCATGAGGTCGCTGAGAGTTGGACACGACTCAGTGACTTCACTTTCACTTTTGACTTTCATGCATTGGAGAAGGAAATGGCAACCCACTCCAGTGTTCTTGCCTGGAGAATCCCAGGGACTGGGGAGCCTGGTGGGCTGCCGTCCATGGGGTTGCACAGAGTTGGAGACGACGAAGCGACTTAGCAGCAGCAGCAGCAACTTGATCTGCAGCAGAATATTTGATTGAAAGATTTCTTTCTCAAACAAAACAGAAGTTAAAAAACACCTCAATTGTTTCTTTCCAAAGGTTAAATTTGGTACTAAACTCTCCCCCCTTCCCCCTGCAAATAATCTGTTTCTGCACTATAAATGAAGACATTTAGTAGAGCTGCTGTTCCTAGTCTTTGGGTGAGTGCTCAGTCACTTCAGTTGTGTCCAACTCTTTGTGACGCTATGGATTGTAGCCTGCCAGTCTCCTTTGTCCGTGAGTTTCTCCAGGCAAGAATGTTGTAGTGGGTTGCCATGCCCTTCTCCAAGGGATCTTCTGACCGGAGGAGTAAACCCAGGTCTCCTGCACTGCAGGCAGATTCTTTATCACTGAGCAACCACATCAGTTTCTCCAGGGCTTTTGATCCTGTGCCTTGTAGAGGAGGAGATAACCTTGTGGTTCTCTCTCTCTTCCCTACTATGCTCTCACTGTCATCCAAATCATCCATTACAAGGTTGTGAATCTCCCTTCACTTCTCTTCCACTCACTTTCAGTGGGAGTAGCCCAAAAATTAGACTAAATTTATGGGCTCTAAGCCCCCAGGCAGTTTTTGATGCTTTCTCAATTTCACTCAGAAGCGGGTACAGATGTCATGTATACTCCTTGCCAACTCCTTAGGACTCTTTTTTTTTTTTCTCCTGAATTTCTTTAGTTTAGCCTCTTAGTTTTCTGGGAAATCTTTTCGGATACAATGGGCAGAGTAAACAACAAAGAGTGGAACCAAGTGCACATTCTGATTCTGAAAAAGCCCTTCCTCTGTGGCAAGAATTCAAGCACGAGGATGCAGGTGAGTGGGGGCAGGTGGAAGAAAACTGTTTCACCGGCTCTCTGAAATGTGGAAGACAAATACTTCAGATATTGGCAAAAACAGAGATTCCTGGCTCCGATGGTAAAGAGTCTGCCCGTAATGCGGGATGCCTGAGTTCTCTGGGTTGGAAAGATCCCCGGAGAAAAGAATGCCTATATACTCCAGTATTTTTGCCTGGAAAATTTCACAGACCAGAGGAGCCTTGGCAGGCTCCAGTCCATGGGGTCTCAAAGAGTTAGACATAACTCAGTGACTAACACTTTCACTTTACACTACACTTTAGCACATTAGGTCCACATAGGCATTAGTTTTTTCAGTTGAGAATTTGGACTATTTCTTCAAGGTAGATTAACGGACTTATTTACTGAATCTTTAGCATTTATACCTAACACACTTATAATAATTCTTGTAAAATGGACATCATTGCTCTCCAAGAAAAATCTGGAAGGAAAATTTGACTTGGTCAGGTGATAAAATCTATTCTGGAAAAAGACAACTTTTCATGAAGTCCTTCACTTGATGCTGAAGACATGAATTGTTTTTATTCTCTGGCATGCTTCACAAATAGCTTATGTCTAAAGCATAAATGAACTATCAATGAATTTTTAGCATAAGTCACACAATAGTGCTGGTAGAAATTCACTCAAAAGAAAAAAAAAACCACCTGTATATCTATGATAGTTGCTAGGAATTCTATCACTGATTGTTATGAACTGATGGGAAATAAATAAACATGAAAAATAAATTCATTCCACTAATAGCTGCTATTATAAGTGCAAAGAAGCCTAAATAAAATCAGGCAATGAAGAATGAAGTGATGAAGAATTACGAAATTTATTTAATTCATAAGAATCAGGCTATCAAACTTCCAGGAACAAATCTTGGAGTGTGAAAATCAAGTTTTTTACAATTTTTGAAACTATTGAAATAATAGAATAAAAGCTAATTTATGAAATAAAAACAAAATTATTTATCAGTTTGTCTTAAAGGGTTTACTTACACTTTTACTTTGCCTTAAATTAACAAAACCAGTATCACACTTGTTATCACATGCTAGCATATGGAAAACCTTAAATAAAGATTCCTATTTTAAAATATTTTAAATTCCCTTCTCATTTAGTTTTCTTGAGAATTTGTATTTGGTGGGGGGAGAGAATACGGACAGGAGGCATTTAGAAATCGTGTGCTGATTGGTACTTATGCTCTCCCAGTCAAGTGAAATAACTCAAAGAAGAACACTTAGGTTTCATTGCTTAATTAGACACAGCTTGAAGACTAGGGAGCAGAGAAGGGGAGGAGAAAGGAACGGGTGTGGTCAGAAAGGTGAGGGGACAGTGGTAGGTGTGAACCGAAAGATAAAGTTTATGAATTATCCTTTTCAAAGTTTATTTAAACAGATAAAAAGAACTGTATGAGAGGCCCCCTGCACAGAGTACTAGGTCCTTCTCGAACTTCCCTTTTCCCTGATATTGTGCAAAGTCTTCCTTTTTTTTTTTTCTTCCATTTTACTATTTTTAAACAATAACAAAAAACACTAGGGGTGTGTTTTGATTCTGCAGCTGCAGTGGTATTGTTCTTGTCCACTTGATGTGATGATAGATACTAAGAATTCAACAGCGATGATGCTGATGACTTCTGGCAGGCAGCTTTAGAGAGATCTCTGGGGTTTTGTGTGACTTGGGTCAGGTTTTTCCTGAACCCTGAAAGGGGCAGAGGCAAGATTTCATTACCTCACCTTTTGGGAAGTGTCCTGCAATCATCACAGATACACAGAGTGACTTGAGCTGAAGAATGATGATATATTGAAAGAACTCAGTACTATTTAATGAGAAGACAGAGAGGAGATGAAGTAGTCAGCAAAGGGAAACAGAGAAACTGACTCGAGTGGTATTATTAAAACAACAAATGAAATGGAAATACCTTCTAATGTACTGTAAAATGAGACACATAGTGCGGGAGGAGAGGGTGGTACAAATCGAGAGAGTAGCGTTGACCTGTATATACTATATCCCGCTGCTGCTGCTAGTCGCTTCAGTCGTGACGGATTCTGTGCGACCCCATAGACGGCAGCCCACCAGGCTCCCCCGTCCCTGGGATTCTCCAGGCAAGAACACCGGAGTGGGTTGCCATTTCCTTCTCCAATGCATGAAAGTGAGAAGTAAAAGTGAAGTCGCTCAGTCGTGTCCGACTCT
>SJXQ01011020.1:0-21725 GCA_006408695.1 Aepyceros melampus | reverse complement strand
TGCTGCTGCTGCTGCTAAGTCGCTTCAGTCGTGTCCGACTCTGTGCGACCCCATAGACGGTAGCCCACCAGGCTCCCCCGTCCCTGAGATTCTCCAGGCAAGAACACCGGAGTGGGTTGCCATTTCCTTCTCCAATGCATGAAAGTGAGAAGTAAAAGTGAAGTCGCTCAGTCGTATCCGACTCTTAGCGACCCCATGGACTGCAGCCTAGCAGGCTCCCCCGCCCATGGGATTTTCCAGGCAAGAGTACTGGAGTGGGTGCCATAAAATAGGTAGCTAGTGGAAAGCTGCTGTGTAGCACAAGGAGCTCAGCTTGGTGTTCTGTGATGACCTAGAGGGCTGGGATGAAGGGTTGGGGATTGGAGGGAAGCTCAACAGAGAGGCGATATATGTATTCTTATGGCTGATTCACGTTGTTGTGTGGCAGAAACAAACACAACAGTTGTAAAGCCATTATCCTCCAATTAAAAATTAATTTAGAAAAAGATTTAAAAAATAAAAAAAATGTTTAAAAAAGAGAGGCATATGAAGGAAATCTTAAAAACAGTAAGATGTAGGAGCTAACATTTCTTTTACATTTGGGAAGGCAACATTTATCTATTTTCTCAAAAGGGAAAGCACCCCAAACTTCTTCCATGTTTTATAGATTTATTCTTGGCACTGACATAGAAATCACCAACCAACAGTTATAACACCTTCTGTCTGTGAACGAAGATACGCCAGGCACAGCTGGCAGGAGCAAGCGCTCACCTGGTAGATTTTAAAATGCTAGAAATCTCATCTTACCCAAAATACCCTCCTCTGCCAAATGGAAATCTCCAGTATTAGTGTTAATAATGAATTAGATACATAAACAGTCCATATATGGCTATCTGACCCTCTCTTATCAGTTTATCACAAAAGGATACACTTTAAGAGAAGCAGGGTGTCATCAAGCCCTGTTGTAGGGAGTAGGTCCAAGGTCAAAGGGTGAATCACAATACATGCCTGGGGAGGGAACAGTCATTCCGGAGGGAAGTGGGTGGGATATTCGAATGCTACAAGAATTGTTTTTGTATAATTCCTCTGCCTCTTTTACCCTTTAGTTAGTTGCTCAGTCATTTCTGACTCTTTGCCACCCCATGGACTGTAGCCCACCAGGCTCTTGTGTCCATGGAATTCTCCAGCAAGAATACTGGAGTGGATAGTCATTCCTTTCTCCAGGGGATCTTCCCAACCCAGGGATCAAACCCAGGTCTCCTACATTGCTGGTGGATTCTTTACTGTTTGGGATTCTGTGTTACTCTAGTCTTAAAGGGAGAAATACCTCATTAACTTTTCTCCTAGGAAATCAAATCTGAAAATTATTAGGGTGGGATAGTACAGAAATTATGCAGCGTTATTTTGTCTCCTGAAAAAGAATGCCTGAGCTTGAGGTTCAGTTTGGATACAAATTGGCCAAAAGCCAATTGATCGGTTCTACACTAGTTCTCCCAGGTCATGGAAAAATTCCAGAATGACAGCTTTCTTCATTTCCTTTCCTGTTATCAGGTATGGACTCCACCCGGCTGTTGTGTTCAAATGGTTCAGTTACTGAAAAAGGAGCAAAGCAGAGTATGAGCAGAGGTATTTACTTGCCATCTCTTTAGACCTTAATGATGTATTTAAAATGAAGCCAAGGAATGGAGTTCCTTCAGGTGTATGTAATTTAGTGGAGCCAGTAGCATTGGTGAGATCCATGAATGTACTGAAAAGTATTGTGCCTTTTATGAGTGTAAATATATATATAGTGGAAGTCATCCAGTCATCCCAGTCTATGGGATTCTCCAGGCAAGAATATTGAAGTGGGAAGCCATTCCCTTCTCCAAGGGATCTTCCTGACCCCAGGATTGAACCCAGGTGTCCTGCACTGCAGGCAGATTCTTTACTGCCTGAGCTACCATGGAAGCCCTATGTCTTTTCTGTGGGAAAGAGTTTATATTTTTCATCAGCTTCTCAACTTGAAGCGTGACCCAAGAAAGTTTAGGAGCTATCATAGAAGATTTAAAGATCTGAGTGAGTGACTGGGGAAAGGATGTAAAGGAGAATTTATAATGAATGCACTTTAATGATGTTATCTGGTGCAACACGGCGTGTGTACAATCATAATTTGAGTCCTTTTGCAATACGCACAGTTACTTGTTCCTGTATGTATGCAGAACTTCCTGTTTGCATTCAGGCATTTAGGGGAATGGAAGTTGAACTGTTGCCTTACTGAGGTTACTTCTTTACCAGAAGTTAAGGGTGTTCTTAAAATTGGTGGAATCTGAATAGTGTGATTTAAGTCTTGATGAAATAAAAATGTCCTTTTCTTTTATGTTAGTTTAAACGATTGCTTTCCTAAAACTTAGCACTAAAATATGAATGAATTCTTGAATTCCTAGCCATTTAACTCCTCCCAGATCTGTTTGTGTTTGTGTGATGATTATTTAAAGAGAATCAGTGGTATGGTACTTCCCAGGTGGCGCTAGTGGTAAAGAACGTGCCCACCAATGCAAAAGATGTTGGAGACCCAGTTTCAGTCCCTGGAGTGGGGAAGATCCCCTGGAGGAGGGCACAGGCGACCCACTTCAGTATTCTTGCCTGGAAATCGCATGGACAGAGGAGCTGGCAGGCTATAGTCCACGGGGTGGCAAAGAGACAGACGTGACCGAAGCAACTTAGCATGCATGGTCTAGTTTTAATAAAGAGTGAAGTGTGATGTTAGTCAAGTCTTGAATAGGAATTAATTATTAATATATAACCTCCCATTTTCCCCCTAATGGTATAGCACTTATAATTCTAACATGACAGCATTTCACGATTCTTTTATCCTTTAACTGAGGTTAAGTGGGAAAATAATATGAAGAGAAAAATGAAATTACTTTTTATTTAAGTTTGTAAAATCACTGAAAACATCAGTGGCTTATTCCTTTTCATATAAAAGGGGAAAATAAAAATTTTAGGAGTGAACAATTATTTAGTCATGTAAATTTTATTATAAGTAATAATTTCCAATTGCTCTATTCTTGCAAAATAAAACAAAGATGAGCTGTGGGTAACATGAATATTACAAACTCACTTCAAAATATGGAAATATTTGAAAAGAATAATAATTTCATTCAGAAAATCAACTTGATATATTTTTATGCTGACTAATTTGATAAAGAAGACAAAATAATTTAATATTTGAAGTACACTTCACCATTATGCTATTTCTTGTTGAATAATTGAAAGAATCATTAATGTAGTATAGATATATTTTTGGCAATAGTACTTAATAAATATTTCTGTGTCAGAAAATATAGGTTTAGTTTTTTCCAGTTAGTCTTATCAAAAACTTTAGTATAAAATCTAAATAGTTCTAATTTAAAAATGTTTACGCAGCAGTTATTGCACGATCATGAAATGTACCATCTATAAAAGACCACATGCATTAGCTGTTTATTTGCTTTCTTGACAACTTTTCTTTCAAACAAAATCCACTCTTTAGTCTATCAAAAGATAAACAAGGAGCCAATTATGACCAGCACTCTTACTGGGTTAGGCTCTTAAATTGCATCCTATGTGCATGGTAAATAGAATAATATGGTTGAATCAAATGCTAGATAGGTAGCATGTTATTTAAAAAGGGAAATGCATAGTTGAGATGACATTAAGGTAAGAGCTGAATCAAGAGCTCTCACTTAGTAAAAATCAGCAGGATTCTAAGTCTTCTAAGTTTGCAAGATCTGGTTAAGATCTAAGACAAAAATCCTCTATACCAGTAGCTTCAAAATATATGAATAATTACATATACTGCTTTAAATTTCACAGAATGCCTTATAGCTTTTTGTTGTATTTAACCCTCACAACAAACCTTAGATTTCATGAGGACTGGGTACTCTTTTTTCACTATAGTATTCTCTGGGCTTCCCTGGTGGCTCAGACTAAAGAATCTGCCTGCATTATAGGAGATTTGGGTTCGATTTCTAGATCGGGGAAATCCCACAGAGAAGGGCATGGCAATCCATTTCAGTATTCTTTCCTGGAGAATTCCATGGCCTGGTGGGCTACAGTTAATGGGGTTACAAAGAGTCAGATGTGACTGAGTAAATAACTTTTTCACTTTTTCATTCTCCATGTCTTCACTGTGCCAGGCATAGAGTAGTTACGCAGTAAAGTTTTAATTGGATGAGTGAAAGAAATGTGACTTGGGCAAATAAAGTGACTTGGGCAAAGCTATCAGTATGTAGAGGAATTGGTTCACTCTTGATTTTTTGATTCTGAATCCTTGATCCTTATTATAATTTTAGCTTTCATCTTTTCTATAGAGATAATGTTTATTGCATATGTTTTCTTTCTTTTCCTGATTTCAAAACAAAAATCTTTTGAGGTCTATATAACTCATAACCTCTCTTATCATTTTTAAGTAGTGAAGTTACGTAGTTTACATCAGGTGTTGGCGAACTTTCTCTGTAAAGAGCTTATTATTAAATATTCTCAGCCTTTGGCCTTTATGGTTTCTGTTCTAACTCTTAAGCTGCTGTGAAAAAAAATCATAGGTGACAGCAGTTGAATGGGCACAGCTGTGTTCCAATAAAGCTTTATTTATGAACACTAATATTTACATTTCATACAGTTTTCTTGTGTCACAAAATATTCTCTTTTATTAACTACAGTGGATTTAAAAATTATATGTTTCAGGTCTATAGCATAGTGATTTAATATTTTATAGCTTATACTTCATTCAAAGTTATAAAATATTGGCTATATTCCTATGCTGGACAATATATCTCTGTAGCTTATTAATTTTATACATAATAGTTCCTGTCTCTTAATCCTCTACCCCTATTTTACTCCTCTGCCCTTCTTTCTCCCAACTGGTAATCACTAGTTTGATCTCTACATCTGTGAGTCTGTTTCATTTCAATTTTCAATTTTCATTTATTTGTTTTATTTTTTAGATTCTACACATAAGTAAAAACATTGTGTCAGTCTTTCTCTGTTGGACTTATTTCACCAAGCATAAGTCCATGTTATTTACCAAGTTCAGTAACTCCAAATTCACTAAGTCCATCCTTGTCGTTGCAAATGGTTCAATGATATCTCATTGTGGTTCTGATTCACATTTCTCCAGTGATTAACAATGTTGAGCAATTTATCCTGTGCCTGTCATTTATCAAACATTCCTATTCATTTAACTTCAAACATTTGTCATAGTTTTATTCAGTAGAAGGTAAACCATGAAACCATGAAAACAGGCTCTTTTGAAACACACAGCAAAGTCTGAGATGCTGATTGCCAAATACAAGGTTTATATTTAATCTTGAATATTTGTTTCTTGTATGTGAAGCCCCCACCTTTTCAATGTTGCTTTGCCATTTTCAGATGTTCATTTCTGAAGTATTAGTGAGGGTGCATTTCCTATGTGTGACATAGGAGTTTTTGTTTCCTCTTCCTTCTTGAACTGAAATATTAGACTATGACCTCCTGTTCTTATCTTCTTGACCAAGCCCTGCATCTCCTCTGGTGAGAATCTTTGGGGACCAAAGGGCTTTTATTCCATTTGTATACAAGCTGTGATGGGAGTTAAAAGAGAAAGATTTCTTTATTTGAAAGATGCCCTGTTTAATGTCAAAGAAGACACACACTGGTTCACTGTGACAAAACAGACTGGTTTGCGTCAGCTTTGCTTTAATTGGAACATTGGAATGTTGAGATATTCACCAAATCTCTTTCAGCTTTTTCATTTGTAAAATGAGGTTAATTGAACTACATTTTAGTTAGGATAATGATGGTTTTGTTGTGCTACCAAACATGTCCCAAATTTCAGTTGCATAAAACAGCAAATGTTTTTCATATTGTCCTTCATGGATTTGTAGGAGATCTTAGGCTTGGGTACTCTCTTAGGGACTCAGACTTTGTACCTCCTCAAATACTGCCCAAAGCAAGCAACATATGCTGCTAGTACTCAGTTTTCCTACTTCTTCCCAAGACCTTGAGTTTCTTAAATGCATCATAAGGTTATGCTTCCAATTTATTTCAGGTGAGGATTTACTAAATGATTTGCCACAGAATAAAATGGAATGCAATTCTTTATGCCTCCACTAACAGTTTCCTTGCCAGTCACTACTTGATCCCTAAGCCAATGCTATTTATTTATTTTGGTGCACTACCCTAATTATGGGTTTCCCAGATGGTGCTAGTGGTAAAGAACCCACCTGCCAAAGCAGGAAACCTGAGTCCTGGGTTTGATGCCTGGGTTGGGAAGATTCCTTGGAGTAGGGCATGACAACCCACTCCGTATTCTTGCCTGGAGAATCCCATGAACAGAGGAACCTGGACGGCTACAATCCACAGGGTTTCAAAGAGTTGGACATGACTGAAGTGACTTAGCATGCACACACCCTAATTATACAAACTAATTTCTATATTCATCAGGTTATTATGAATCATGCTGTGATAGCAAATAACCTCCCACAAAAAAAATGGCTTAAAGCAAAAAGACTAGTTCAGTCCCATCAATTCATGGCAAATAGATGGGGAAACAATGAAAACAGTGACAGACTATTTTCTTGGGCTTCAAAATCCCTGCAGATGGTGACTGCAGCCATGAAATGAAAAGACACTTACTCCTTGGAAGAAAAGTTATGACCAACCTAGATAGCATATTGAAAAGCAGAGACATTACTTTGCCAACAAAGGTCCATCTAGTAAGGCTATGATTTTTCCAGTAGTCATGTACAGATATGAGCACTGGACCATAAAGAAGGCTGAACGCTGAAAAATTGATGCTTTTGAACTGTGGTGTTGGAGAAGACTCTTGAGAGTCCCTTGGGCTGCAGGGAGATCCAAACAGTCAATCCTAAATGAGATCAATCATGAATATGCATTGGAAGGACTGATGCTGAAGCTGAAACTCCAATACTTTGGCCACCTGGTGCGAAGAGCTGACTCATTAGAAAAGACCCTGATGCTGGGAACAATTTAAGGCAGGAGGAGAAGGGGACTCCAGAAGATGAGATGGTTGGATGGCATCACTGACTCAATAGACATGAGTTTGAGTAGCTCTGGGAAATGGTGAAGGACAGGGAAGCCTGGAGTGCTGCAGTCCACGGGGTCACAAAGAATCAGACATGGGTGAGTGGCTGAAAAACAATAAGAACACATTATATTAAGTGTTGGTTGGCTTTTTACTCATTGCAGTCCTTCAAGGATCCAAGTGCAATAAAATGTAGCCAACACATCAAACTTCATTGCGAAACCAAAGAGCAAAGAGAAATCTGATGGTATCATCAGTTCAGTTCAGCTCAGTTCAGTCACTCAGTTGTGTCCGACTCTTTGCAACTCCATGAATCACAGGCTTCCCTGTCCATCACCAATTCACAGAGCTTACCCAAACTCATGTCCATCAAGTCGGTGATGCCATCCAGCCATCTCATCCTCTGTTGTCCCCTTCTCCTCCTGCCTTCAATTTTTCCCAGCATCAGGGTCTTTACAAATGAGTCAGCTCTTCGCATGAGGTAGCTAAAATACTGGAGTTTCAGCTTCAGCATGAGTCCTTCCAATGAACATCCAGGGCTGATCTCCTTTAGAATGGACTGGTTGGGTCTCCTTGCAGTCCGAGGGACTCTCAAGAGTCTTCTCCAGCACCACAATTCAAAAGCATCAATTCCTTGGCACTCAGCTTTCTTCACAGTCCAACTCTCACATCCATACATGACTACTGGAAAAACCATAGCCTTGACTGCTGCTGCTGCTGCTAGGTCACTTCAGTCGTGTCTGACTCTGTGTGACCCCATAGATGGCAGCCCACCAGGCTCCCCTGTCCCTGGGATTCTCTAGGCAAGAACACTGGAGTGGGTTTCTATTTCCTTCTCCATAGCCTTGACTAGATGAACTTTTGTTGGCAAAGTAATGTCTCTGCTTTTCAATATGCTATCTAGGTTGGCCATAACTTTCCTTCCAAGGAGTAAGCGTCTTTTAATTTCATGGCTCCAGTCACCATCTGCAGTGATTTTGGAGCCCCCCAAAATAAAGTCTCTCCCAGTTCCCGCTGTTTCCCTATCTATTTCCCATGAAGTGATGGGACTGAATGCCATGATCTTTGTTTTCTGAATGTTGAGCTTTAAGCCAACTTTTTCACTCTCCTCTTTCAATTTCATCAAGAGGCTTTTTAGTTCCTCTTCATTTTCTGCCATAAGGGTGGTGTCATCTGCATATCTGAGGTTATTCATATTTCTCCCGGAAATCTTGATTCCAGCTTGTGTTTCTTCCAGCCCAGCGTTTCTCATGATGTATTCTGCATAGAATTTAAAGAAGCAGGGTGACAATATATAGCCTTGGTGTACTCCTTTTCCTATTTGGAACCAGTCTGTTGTTCCATGTTCAGTTCTAACTGTTGCTTCCTGACCTGTATACAGGTTTCTCAAGAGGCAGGTCAAGTGGTCTGATATTCCCATCTCTTGAACAATTTTCCATTTTATTGTGACCCACACAGTCAAAGGCTTTGGCATAGTCAAGAAAGCAGAAATAGATATTTTTCTGGAACTCTCTTGCTTTTTTGATGTTCCAGCGGATGTTGGCAATTTGATCTCTGCTTCCTCTGCCTTTGCTAAAACCAGCTTGAACATCTGGAAGTTCATGGTTCACATATTGCTGAAGCCTGGCTTGGAGAATTTTCAGCATTACTTTACTAGCATGTGAGATGAGTGCAATTGTGTGATAGTTTGAACATTCTTTGGTATTGCCTTTCTTTGGAATTGGAATGAAAATGGACCTTTTCCAGTCCTGTGGCCACTGCTGAGTTTTCAAAATTTGCTGGCATATTGAGTGCAGCCTTTTCACAGTATCATCTATTAGGATTTAAATAGCTGAACTGGAATTGGATCACCTACACTTGCTTTGTTTGTAGTGATGCTTTCTAAGGCCCACTTGATTTCACATTCTTTGAAGGCAGGAGGAGGATGTCTGGCTCTAGGTGAGTGAGTACATCATCGTGATTATCCGCATTATGAAGACCTTTTTTGTACAGTTCTGTGTATTCTTGCCACCTCTTAATATCTTCTGCTTCTGTTAGGTCCATGACATTTCTGTCCTTTATTGAGTCCATGCATGAAATGTTCCCTTGTATCTTTAATTTTCTTGAAGAGATCTCTAGTCTTTCCCATTCTGTTATTTTCCTCTATTTCTTTGCACTGATCACTGAACAAGACTTTCTTATCTCTCCTTGCTATTCTTTGGAATTCTGCATTCAGATGGGTATATCTTTCCTTTTCTCCTTTGCTTTTCACTTCTCTTCTTTTCATGGCTATTTGTAAGGCCTCCTCATACAGCCATTTTGCTTTTTTGCATTTCTTTTTCTTGGGGATGCTCTTGATCACTGCCTCCTGTACAATGTCACGAACCTTCATCCATAGTTCATCAGGCACTCTGTCTATCAGATCTAGTCCTTTAAATCTATTTTTCACTTACACTCTAAAATGGTAAGGGATTTGACTTAGATCATACCTGAATGGTCTAGTGGTTTCCCCTACTTTCTTCAATTTCAGTCTGAATTTGGCAACAAGGAGTACTTGATCTTACCCACAGTCAGCTCATGGTCTTGTTTTTGCTGACTGTATAGAGCTTCTCCATCTCTGGACACAAAGAATATAATCAATCTGATTTCAGTGTTAGCCATCTGGTGATGTCCATGTGTAGAGTCTTCTCTTGTGTTGTTGAAAGAGGGTGTTTGCTATGACCAGTGTGTTCTCTTGGCAGAAATCTATTAGCTTTTGCCCTGATTCATTCTGTACTCCAAGGCCAAATTTGCCAGGTGTTTCTTGGCTTCCTTAGTATGGTTCAAAGAAATCTTTGAGTGCTAACCCTTGGCCACAGAGAGATAGTCATTATTCATGCACAAAAAATTAACATTTAAAGAAATATTCCTGGATGTGTAAAGGCTGTGAGATTCAGCACTTATGAGTGAAGCTATCTTATCGAGAATTTAGAAGATAGTGGACTCATTGTATTTAGCTCACACCTCCCTAGCTACTCCCTTCATGCCTTGATTTCTCTGGAACAAATGCAGTCAATTCCAGTGAAGGCTGAAATCAAGGTTGGAAAAAGGCACAGTGCACACTCCTTTGGTTTTTATCCAGTGTGTTGGCTGCATTGACAGCAGGGTATTTGTTGGCAGCCAATTTTCCACCTACATCCATTTCCAGCAGCTCTGAGGGGATTGCTGAGCCAGCAGTCAAGAAGAGAGGCATCTTTGTTTGGCAGTGGTGTAAGATATTTTAAGCACACTGATTGATGTTCAACCTGCAGAACACTGTAGCTTCATTGTGCAAATATTTCCAAGCCCATATACTCAAGAAAAGATAGTACTGGAGGCATACAATGTAGCCAAGAGAGTGCTCCAGTTCTGTCATCCCTTGGTGCTTTCATAGCAAGGGCATGGATATGAGCTGGAAATGAGAGACTAGAAAGGTCAAACTGGTTAAATGTGCAAATGATTATAGTTATGAGACTTCAGCTTAAGAAAAGAAGTTTATTCTTCAGAATGTGGTCCACAAACATGAAGGCTGGGTAATGGCAGACAACAATTTTCAACAGGACTAAGAGTTCCTTAGAGTTTTGAGAAAGGAGTGACGGGGCTGTGATAGAAGAGGGCTTGATTGCCGCTAGCTTTTGGGGATCTTCAAGTTCCCAAATCTAACAAATTCCTGACTTATGATCACACCCTACTCCAGTACTCTTGCCTGGAAAATCCCATGGATGGAGGAGCCTGGTAGGCTGCAGTCCATGGGGTCGCTAAGTTGGACATGACTGAGCGACTTCACTTTCACCTTTCGCTTTCATGCATTGGAGAAGGAAATGGCAACCCACTCCAGTGTTCTTGCCTGGAGAATCCCAGGGATGGGGGAGCCTGGTGGGCTGCCGTCTATGGGGTCACACAGAGTCGGACACGACTGAAGTGACTTAGCAATAGCAATAGCAATGATTACATCTTGCAGAAGTTTAGTCTTCTAGACTAGAAGATCTAAAGTCATCTTTGACAGCCTGACTCTGCAAACTTTTAGCTGTACAACATGGGGCAACTATTTAATCTCTCTGTGCCTTAGTTTCCTGGTAAATAAATGTGTTACCACATGCAAAGTTAGTCCATACTAAGTACCTAAACTGCTTTACTTATGGGTTCGGAAGTCATCAGTTTCTGAGGAATATCCATGGCAATATTACTTCTCTTTTTAAGAAAAGGTTTATTTTTATTGATGTATAGTTGATTTACAATGTTGGACTAGTTTCTGCTGTACAGCAAAGTGATTTAGTTATACATGTATATACATATTCTTTTTCAGATTCTTTTCCATTATGTTTTGTTACAGGATATTGAATCTAGCTCTCTGTGCTATAGAACAGAACTTTGTTGTTCATCAGTTTTATATATAGTAATTTGTATGGGATAATCCCAAACTCCTAATTTGATCCTCCCTGCCCCCTTCCTCCTTGGTAAACATAAATTTTTTTAAAGGTTGTTCTGTTTTGTAAATAAGTTCATTGTGTTATATTTTAGATTCCACAAATAAGTGATATCATATGATATTTGTCTTTGTCTGACTTACTTCATTTAGTATCATAATCTCTAGGTCCATCCATGTTGCTGCAATGGCATTATTTCATTCTCCTTTATAGCTGAGTAGTAGTCCATGGTGTGTGTGTGTTTGTGTGTGTGTATACCACATTTTCTTTATCCATTCTACCAAGCATCCTTTTAGGTTGCTTCCAGGTCTTAGCTGTTATTAATAGTACTTCAATGAACACTGGGGTACATGTATCTTTGAAAAAGTTTATTTGTATGCAAAAATATAAATATAGCACTCTTTTAGTGCTCTTAAAGTGAATATTTATCAAATGGAACATATAAAAAATATGCATGTAGAAACTTTTAGTGGCATTTTGAGATACTATAGATAACACAAATTGAGAAGTCATTTGTTTTAATTAAAGAACTTTTTTGTTGAAGTATAGTTGGTTTACAATATTGTATAAGTTTCAGGTTTATAGCACAGTGATTCAATGTTTTATATAAATATATATATATGAAAGTGAAAGTTTAGTTGCTCAGTCGTGTCCAAATATTTGCAACCCCATGGATTGTAGACTACCAGGCTTCTCTGACCAGGGGATTTTCCAGGCAAGAATACTGGAGGGGGTGCCGCTGCCTTCTCCAATATATATATGTGTATATATACATATATATATATATATGTCTGATACATATGTGTGTGTGTGTGTGTGTGTGTGTGTGTGTGTATCTGAGAAGGCAATGGCACCCCACTCTAGTACTCTTGCCTGGAAAATCCCATAGACAGAGGAGCCTGGTAGACTGCAGTCCATGGGGTCGCTAGGAGTCGGACATGACTAAGCGACTTCACTTTCACTTTTCACTTTCATGCATTGGAGAAGGAAATGGCAACCCACTCCAGTGTTCTTGCCTGAAGAATCCCAGAGATAGGGGAGCTTGGTGGGCTGCCATCTCTGGGGTTGCACAGAGTCGGACACGACTGAAGCGACCTAGCAGTAGCAGCAGCAGCAAGATTCTTTCCCCTTATAGAGTACTACATAATACTGTGTATAGTTCCCTGTACTATACAGTAGGCCCATATTGGTTATTTATTTTATACATGGGTGGTATAGATATGTTGAGCCAGATAAAGACAAATATCATATGATATCCTTCATATGTGAAATCTAAAAGAAAAAAAAAGACACAAATGAACTTATTTCTAAAACAGAAAGAGACTCACAGACACAGAAAACAAACTTACGGTTACCAAAAGGAAAGGCTGACAGGAAGAGATAAAATAGGAGGCTGAGATTAACATATACACACAACTAAGTATAAACTATTACTTCTAAATTGTGAGTAAAAAAGAGATTCTCAAAGTGGTTAATTAATTTAAAGATGTTCTTGGAACAGATGGGGCTTCCCAGGTGGCGCAGTGGTAAAGAATATGCCACCTAATGCAGGAGGCGCCAGAGATGGGGGTTTGATCCCTGGGTTGCCAAGATCCCCTGGAGTAGGAAATGGCAACCCACTCCAGTATTCTTGCCTGAAAAATCCATGGACAGAGGGGCCTGGCAGCCTACAGTTCATGTGGTTGCAAAGAGTTGGACATGACTGAGCACACACACATACATATTGGAGCAGATAACATATAAGCATTTCCCTGCTCCTCCAGAGCTTTTGAAGTTTGACTCCAAACTCGCCAAGTACTTCTGTGTTCTGAACTTGTTCATAAAGACTCAAGTTCAAAACTCCCTGTATGCGAGTGTATTCTGGAACATGAAAAGTCATATTTCAAATACTCAACTCAATTTATTCTTCTTAAACACCTTTAGTAGAAAAGAATTTTTTCTTACTAAAGAGTTGCCCTCAACATTAAAAAAATTCCTCATAATAAGTTTTAATCAAAATAAGTTGATGGATTTGGGATCAGAGTTTTAAAATCAGTGAAATATTCTTTAAAATAAACTCTATCATGGTGTTAACAGTTTAAAAAATTTTGAGTTTTTGTCGTTGATCATCAGTTTAGTCAGTCAGTTCAGTTACTCAGTTGCGCCCGACTAATTGCAACCCCAACAATCACAGCACGCCAGGCCTCCTTGTCCATCACCAACTCCAGGAGTTCACTCAGACTCATGTCCATCCAGTCGGTGATGCCATCCAACCATCTCATCCTCTGTTGTCCCCTTCTACTCCTGCCCTCAATCATTCCCAGCATCAGGGTCTTTTCCAATGAGTCAGCTCTTCTCATGAGGTGGCCAAAGTACTGGAGTTTCAGCTTCAACATCAGACCTATCAATGAACACCCAGGACTAATCTCCTTTAGGAAGGACTGGTTGGATCTCCTTGCAGTCCAAAGGACTCGCAGAGTCTTCTCCAACAGCACAGTTCAAAGGCATCGATTCTTTGGCACTCAGCTTTCTTCACAGTCCAACTCTCACATCCATACATGACCACTGGAAAAACCATAGCCTTGACTAGATAAACCTTGTTGGCAAAATAATGACTCTGCTTTTTAATATGCTGTCTAGGTTGGTCATAACTTTCTTTCCAAGGAGCAAGCATCTCTTAATTTCATGGCTGCAGTCACCATCTACAGTGATTTTGGAGCCCTGCAAAATGAAGTCTGCCACTGTTTCCCCATCTATTTCCCATGAAGTGATGGGACCAGATGATGTGATCTTAGTTTCTGAATGTTGAGCTTTAAGCCAACTTTTTTTTTTCTTGGTGTACTCTTTTTAAAAAAAATTTATTTATTTTAATTGGAGGCTAATTGCTTTACAATATTGTATTGGTTTTGCCATACATCGACATGAATCTGCCATGGGTGTACATGTGTTCTCCATCCCGAACCCCACCTCCCTCCCCATACCATCCCTCTGGGTCGTCCCAGTGCACCAGCCCCAAGCATCCTGTATCATGCATCGAACCTGGACTGATGATTCATTTTAAATGTGATATTATACATGTTTCAATGCCATTCTCCCAAATCATCTCATCCTCTTCTTCTCCCACAGAGTCCAAAAGACTGTTCTATACATCTGTGTCTCTTTTGCTGTCTCGCATACAGGGTTATCATTATTATCTTTCTAAATTCTATATATATGCGTTAGTATACTATATTGGTCTTTTTCTTTCTGGCTTACTTCACTCTGTATAATAGGCTCCAGTTTCATCCACTTCATTAGAACTGATTCAAATGCATTCTTTTTAATGACTGAGTAATACTCCATTTTGTATATTTACCACAGCTTTCTCATCCATTCATCTGCTGATGGACATCTAGGTTGCTTCCATGTCCTGGCTATTATAGACAGTGCTGTGATGAACATTGGGGTACACATGTCTCTTTCAATTCTGGTTTCCTCGGTGTGTATGCCCAGTAGTAGGATAGCTGGGTCATAAGGCAGTTCTATTTCCAGTTTTTAAAGGAATCTCTACACTGTTCTCAATAGTAGCTGTACTAGTTTACATTCCCACCAACAGTGTAAGAGGGTTCCCTTTTTTCCCACACCCTCTCCAGTATTTTTACTGTAGCAATAAAGTCTACTTTATTGCTTGTAGACTTTTGGATAGCAGCAATTCTGACTGGCGTGAAATGGTACCTCATTGTGGTTTTGATTTGCATTCAACTCTCACATCCATACATGACTACTAGAAAAACCATAGCCTTGACTAGATGGACCTTAGTCAGCAAAGTAATATCTCTGCTTTTGAATATGCTATCTAGGTTGCTCATAACTTTTCTTCCAAGGAGTCTTTTAATTTCAAGGCTGCAGTCATCATCTGCAGTGATTTTGGAGCCCCTCAAAATAAAGCCTGACACTGTTTCCACTGTTTCCCCATCTATTTCCCATGAAATGATGGGACTGAATGCCATGATCTTCGTTTTCTGAATGTTGAGCTTTAAGCCAACTTTTTCACTCTCCTCTTTCACTTTCATCAAGAGGCTTTTGAGTTCCTCTTCACTTTCTGCCATAAGGGTGGTGTCATCTGCATATATGAGGTTATTGAAGGCTGAGCGCCAAAGAATTGATGCTTTTGAACTGTGGTGTTGGAGAAGACTCTTGAGAATCCCTTGGACTGCAAGGAGATCCAACCAATCCATTCTGAAGGAGATAAGCCCTGGGATTTCTTTGGAAGGAATGATGCTAAAGGTGAAACTCCAGTACTTTGGCCACTTCATGAGTTGACTCATTGGAAAAGACTCTGATGCTGGGAGGGATTGGGGGCAGGAGAAGAAGGGGACGACAGAGGATGAGATGGCTGGATGGCATGACTGACTCAATGGACGTGAGTCTGAGTGAACTCCTGGAGTTGGTGATGGACAGGGAGGCCTGGCGTGCTGCGATTCATGAGGTTGCAAAGAATCAGACACGACTGAGCGACTGGACTGAACTGAACTGAACTGAATCGATAATGAGTGATGTTGAGCATCTTTTCATGTGTTTGTTAGCCATCTGTATGTCTTCTTTGGAGAAATGTCTATTTAGTTCTTTGGCTCATTTTTTGATTGAGTCATTTATTTGTCTGGAATTGAGCTGCAGGTGTTGCTTGTATAATTTTTAAATTAGTTCTTTGTCAGTTGTTTCATTTTCTCCCATTCTGAAGGCTGTCTTTTCACCTTGCTTTTAGTTTCCTTTGCGGGCAGAAGCTTTTAAGTTTAATTAGGTCCCATTTATTTTTGCTTTTATTTCCAGAATTCTGGGAGATGGGTCATAGAGGACTCTGCTGTGATTTATGTCGGAGAGTGTTTTGCCTATGTTCTCCTCTAGGAGTTTTATAGTTTCTGGTCTTACATTTAAATCTTTAATCCATTTTGAGTTTATTTTTGTGTATGTTGTTAGAAAGTGTTCTAGTTTCATTCTTTTGCAAATGGTTGACCAGTTTTCCCAGCACCACTTGTTAAAGAGATTGTCTTTTTTCCATTGTATAGTCTTGCCTCTTTGTCAAAGATAAGATGTCCATAGGTGTGTGGATTTATCTCTGGGTTTTCTGTTTTGTTCCATTGATCTACATTTCTGTCTTTGTGCCAGTACCATACTGTTTTGATGACTGTAAGCCAACTTTTTTACTCTCTTTTTTCACTTTCATCAAGAGGCTCTTTAGTTCTAAAGAAGATCGACAGGGAGGCCTGGTGTGCTGCAGTTCATGGGGTCCCAAAGAGTTGGACAGGACTGAGCGACTGAACTGAACTGAACTCCTCTGCCTTTTCTAAATCCAGTTTGAACATCTGGAAGTTCACGGTTCACGTACTATTGAAGCCTGGCTTGGAGAATTTTGAGCATTACTTTAGTAGCCTGTGAGATGAGTGCAACTGTGTGGTAGTCTGAGCATTCTTTGGCATTGCTTTTCTTTTGATAAGGAAAATGGAGCTAGAAAATCTTTAAAGCCTCAATAATAGGAGTAAACAGATTAGAAACAGCCAAGCATTTAGTCATTCATTTAACATATATTTCTGATCACCAACTCTATTCTGGACTGGAAACTATATATTCAAGGATGATAAAGGCTGACAAGATTCCGGCTCTCAAGATTCTGAACTCTGCTTAGGGAGGTGGGCAATAAACCAGTAAAGAAAACATATAATAACCAACAAAGATAAATGCCATAAGATATATATAGGGTATATTGTGATGAAGAATAACAAAGGGGCATTAACTTTATATAAGTCAGTCCAGGAAGATCTCTCAACTGGATAACAATAAGGCAGAGACCTGGGGAAGACACAGGACTTGGAAAGAGGAGGGAAAACAGAATGCCAAATAGAAGAAACAAAAGATTGAGGCAGAGAATATGTGCAGCATGCATAGTAAGTTTACTAATAACAATCAACATATTTTGTTTGCTGCATGATTCTTTGAAAAGTCTCCTTGCTTTAGAATTTTTACCCAAGTTGCTTCTTGTTCACTGTAGCTTCGATTAAAAAAAATATTTTAATTGGAGAATAATTGCTTTACAATGTTTTGTTGGTTTCTGCCATATGATGCATTAAAATTTGATGGCTGAGGGAGAAAAATAAATACATAGAAGTCCCAATAACAACATATTTCAGAAATGTACATATCAAATTACTTGAATGTAAAGAGCAAAACTGCTAGAAGTTGATTCATTTTAGCGGTATTTTTAGGTAATCACGGTTGTAGCCAGTTTTTAATTGTGTTCCTAAAACAGATCTCACTTTAATTTAATGGACATGCTCCCTTTCCCATATTTATCTGGGTATGTGTTTATGTTATAATTGGAAGAATTATCTATTCCTAGTTCTGCTGGACTGGAAGCAGGATTGTTTTCTCCATCTCAAACATAGGGCGCTCTTCCAGCTTGAACCCCCAGGGAGTTCTACACGACTATATCTGGAAATCTCATTGGCCGAGCACGTAGCTGTGCGTCAGCCCTTCCGTGCTTTCAATGCATACCTCCTTACAGAACGGTTGCTTAAGATGCGATTGGAATCTTGACCACCCCCTTTGTGTACTGACCTTTCTCCAAATATTGAGGAAAACATTTTGAAAATTGTATCAAGACAGTCTGATTCTCAAACTTATTAGAGAGCTGCTGAAATCTGCCGAGTTCACCTTTCACCCTGAAATTCGGAGTGGGGGAGAATCTGAAGATATTTGGTGATGAAATTTGTTATTTCAAAGATGTTCTAATCCTTTTGTCCTTTCATGGGTCATCTGCACAAGATGTACATGCAGTTTGAAACAGAACACTTAGGCAAAGATGTTACGGCTTCCAACAAAGCATTTGACCTTTCCTTGGGAACAGTGTGCAGCTCTTACCTGGCAGGACATGTGTCGTCAGTGTGTGAAGGCTGGTGGCCAGGCCTGGCAGGGGCTTTGGCAGAGAAACTCTTCCTGGACAAACTGACTTGTCTTTTCCTAATGGAGAAATTCCAAAAAGTGAAGCTGCAAGCTTCCTGTTTTGGAAAGGTAATATATGTTTGGAAAATTTTGGTTAAAGGCAGAACTATCGATAAATCAAAGATGATGTTAGCCTGGAAAGAAATATCTTCAGAAAACATGGTATATGACTGACCGATGTGAAATCATATTTGACTGACCGATGTGACACTGACGTGGACTGGGTGCTGAAAATTCCTAGAGGAATTGACAGCCTCCCTCCCACCCAGTTCCTGCTGATGTGCTTGGTGAGAATTGCTCACAGGGAAAGCTCTTAACACAAGCACAGCTTGTTCTCCTGTTTTTTCTTTTTTTGTGATTATGTTTAGCTTCTAATCAGGAAGAGGTTGAATATCTTTAAGAAAGTTTAAAAGATTTGTTTATCTGTCCCCGTCATCAGGGGAGGAAATCTTTGACTAGGTGGCTACAAATGATGTGATCAATTTCCCCCAGGTTACTCCAATGACTTCCAGATATACTTTAAGTTCTAGATTTAGTCTACTCCTGTGCCTTTCTGCTTTAGTTTTCTGTCCATTCATCATGGTATACTAGCAAAAGAAGCACTAATTTGAAGTCAGAAAACCAGTTGTTTGTGACTGGAGAGTGTTGCTGAACATTAAACCATCATAATTTCCTAAAATCTGTAAATTGAGAATTGTAACCCTTGCCTCTCTCTCAAGGGTGAAGCAAGCATCAAATGGGTATTGGTTATGAAAGTATTTTGTAGATTGTAAAGGCTTAAACAAATGTTGGTTGTTATGAATTTGTCTTATTTTTGGCTTGAGGGAAGAGGATTGATTTTAGATTGCTAATTTCTTGGATGATAGAGGAAAAGTAGAAATAAAAGTATCAAAAGAGATTAATGTCCTGAGCTCCCCTGTCAGTAGCCCAAAGTGTATCTTTAGGAGGATGTCCTGTATGCTTTTGTTGTATGCACAGAACTCACCTGGGAAGATCTAATTAAATGCAAGTTCTTATTCAGTAGATCTGGTTGGGGCCTGAGATCCTGCATTTCTCAAAGTTCCCAGAGAATGCTCATTCTTCTGGTCCCTAGACTGCATGTTGAGTAGTAACGGAGCAAAGAGAATGAGGAAATGAAAGGAGGTTAACACAGATGAGGCAAGTGATGAAGGAAGAGCCTCTCTGTCTCTCATCCTTGCATCTTGGTACCATACTGGTGAAATGGCTTAAAGCAATAGTAATAAAAGAAATCTTTCTACTGGGAAGATCTAATTAAATGCAAGTTCTTATTCAGTAGATCTGGTTGGGGCCTGAGATCCTGCATTTCTCAAAGTTCCCAGAGAATGCTCATTCTTCTGGTCCCTAGACTGCATGTTGAGTAGTAACGGAGCAAATAGAATGAGGAAATGAAAGGAGGTTAACACAGGTGAGGCAAGTGATGAAGGAAGAGCCTCTCTGTCTCTCATCCTTGCATCTTGGTACCATACTGGTGAAATGGCTTAAAGCAATAGTAATAAAAGAAATCTTTCTGCTAATACTGTTAAGTATCCAAACATGGTTTCTTATTCTTAATTGAGTCTATTTCCTGGGGAGTAAATCTAGCGCAAAAGGTACATAGAAGAAATTGTGGTCTAACTTGGAATATATCTGCCTCACTTGTGATCTTTTACCTACACAAACTAGGAAAATGTAAAAAATCACTCCGTATTCTGTCAACTGGGAACCGATCCAGTGGTGATAAGATCATTAGTTCTTGTGACCTTACCCATATTCAAGGAGTATTCTCTTGGGATCCTAGTATAACATGTCTTGATTGGACATTGTGAACTAAACATCCTTGTCGTTCACATTTAGAACCAAATAACTTCCTTCTGGCATTTGCACAGTAATTTGGTCATCTGCCATGATATTATGTATTGTTCAGAATAATTTTCCGTTACTAAGGTCAATTCCCCTGATTTATAGCTATTTGTAAAAGCTGGCTCACAAAAGGGGTAGAAAAGTCAAGAAGAAAATAACTTTACAATAAGTGACTCCAAACAAGGAGCAGATGGTGAAATTCTTGAGATACTGTAATAATTCTTTAAAGGTATAGGCTGATGGTATGTAGCTGTTGCTGAACTGATTGAAATGTGCTACTGTTGCACATTTTTATTTTGAGACAAAGTGCTGTCTCAGCTCTTGGTTGACTACCAAAATAATCGCTCCTGAAAACGTGCTGTTGTGATCTGTAATAAAGTTAAACAGGCATAAACTTTGTTCAGGCATCATTCTCTAATATTTGCTGCTTACCTAGTCAGTCCAATTGGATAACCAGGACTTTGGTTGACATTACCTATATGGAAACATATAGTGAATTATCTACTTACACAAATAACATGGGATCCTTTAACTTGCTGTTTTATATTTAAAAAAGAAAATCAAACACACTCGCTTTGTGAGTGAATCTCAACTGTATAGTGAGAACTCTACCCTGGGTTTTGTCCACTGCAAAGTTTTAAAAATCATTAATGTGGAAAATATAAGAACCAAAATTACTCAATAGTTTGGTTCTATCATTTATTTTCTATTTTCTTTAAGAAGACTCCTTGAGGCTCTCAGCTGAGTATGTGGTCTGTGTGATGGTGCAGTCTATATCCAAGCTGGTAGCTGTTGCTGGTGCCCAAATCCATTTCAAGCTCAGTATTAGGCTTTATTGCCCTAGAATGATAACTTCTGTATAAGGGGATTTTTACACATGGCAAATTCTCAATCTGTAATCACTCAGAGTTCTAGTTACTGAGTCTTCACTAAGTAGCTTTACTATCTCTGTTCTTAATTGTACAGAACTGAAAGAGGTTCCCCAAGCCTCCAAAACATATTGAGGGATATGGGCCAACAGTTGTTTCCTTGCTAGGATGGTCTCTTCATTTCAACACTTCATCTGACTGCAGGGGTCAGTGACTTTCCTACACCTCCCTGTGGGGTGGAAAGAGCAACTTCCAAACTGATCACAAGTTGAAGAACTGCTGTAAAATACAAAGTCTCAGGGTAAACTCATTAACATCTCCCTTGACCTACCCATGAAGTGTTTTTATTTTTATTAATAAACTTTTTACTTTGTATTGGGGTATAGCTGATTAACAATACTCTAATAGTTTCAGGTAGACAGCAAAGGGACTCAACCATACATATACATGTATCCATTCTCCCCCAAACCCCTGAAGTGTGGTTTTCATGTCATGGCCATGATTCAGGGAGGCCATAGTGTGAGACCCAGTAGAGGAAAGGATTATTGTGACTAGCTCTCTGTTTACCAGAGATCATCTGGTATTAATAACTTTCCT
>SJXQ01011019.1:0-11735 GCA_006408695.1 Aepyceros melampus | reverse complement strand
TTCAGAAAACGAAGATCATGGCATCTGGCCCCATCACTTCATGGGAAATAGATGGGGAAACAGTAGAAACAGTGTCAGACTTTGTTTTTTTGGGCTCCAAAATCACTGCAGATGGTGACTGCAGCCATGAAATTAAAAGGCGCTTACTCCTTGGAAGAAAAGTTATGACCAACCTAGATAGTATATTCAAAAGCAGAGACATTACTTTGCCAACTAAGGTCCATCTAGTCAAGACTATGGTTTTTCCAGTGGTCAAGTATGGATGTGAGAGTTGGACTGTGAAGAAAGCTGAGCGCCAAAGAATTGATGCTTTTGAACTGTGGTATTGGAGAAGACTCTTGAGAGTCCCTTGGACTGAAGGAGATCCAACCATCCATTCTGAGGGAGATCAACCCTGGGATTTCTTTGGAAGGAATGATGCTAAAACTGAAGCTCCAGTACTTTGGCCACCTTATGAGAAGAGTTGACTCATTGGAAAAGACCCTGATGCTGGGAGGGATTGGGGGCAGGAGGAGAAAGGGATGACCGAGGATGAGATGGCTGGATGGCATCACAGACTCAATGGACGTGAGTCTGAGTGAACTCTGGGAGTTGGTGATGGACAGGGAGGCCTGGCGTGCTGCGATTCATGGGGTCGCAAAGAGTCGGACACGACTGCGCGACTGAACTGAACTGAACTGAATGGTCTAATGGTTTTTGCCTATTTCTTCAAGTTAAGTCTGAATTTGGCAATAAGGAATTCATGATCTGAGCCACAGTCAGCTCCTGGTCTTGTTTTTGCTGACTGAGTAGAGCTTCTTCATCTTTGGCTGCAAGGAATATAATCAATCTGATTTCAGTGTTGGCCATCTGGTGATATCCATATGTAGAGTCTTCTCTTGTGTTGTTGGAAGAGATTGTTTGCTATGGCCAGTGTGTTCTCTTGGCAAAACTCTATGTGCCTTCGCCCTGCTTCATTCTGTACTCCATGGCTAAATTTGCCTGTTACTCCACATATTTCTTGACTTCCTACTAATGAAAAGGACATCTTTTTTGGGTGTTAGTTCTAAAGGTCTTCTAGGTCTTCATAGAGCCATTCAACTTCATCTTCTTCAGCCTTACTGGTGGGGAATAGACTTGGATTGTCATGATTTTGAATGGTTTGCCTTGGAAATGAACAGAGATCACTTTTGAGATTGTATCCAAGTACTGCATTTCAGACTCTTTTGTTGACTATGATGGCTACTCTATTTCTTCTAAGGGATTCTTGCCCTTGGTAGTAGATATAATGGTCATATGAGTTAAATTCACCCATTCCAGTCCACTTTAGTTTGCTGCTTCCTTAAATGTTGATGTCTTTGTCATCTCCTGTTTTATCACTTCCAATTTACCTTGATTCAGGATCTAACATTCCAGGTTCCTATGCAACATTGCTCTTACAACATCAGGCTTTACTTCCATCACCAGTCACATCCACAACTGGGTGCTGTTTTGCTTTGGCTCCGTGTCTTCGTTCTTTCTGGAGTTATTTCTCCACTGATCTCCAGTAGCGTATTGGGCACCTACCAGCCTGGAGAGTTCATCTTTCAGTGTCTTATCTTTTTGCATTTTCATACTGTTCATGGGGTTCTCAAGGCAACAATACTGAAGTGGTTGCCATTTCCTTCTCCAGTGGACTACATTTTTCAAAATTCCCCACCATGACCCACCCTTCTTGCATGGCCCTACATGGCACAGCTCATAGTTTCTTTGAGTTAGACAAGGCTGTGGTCCATGTGATCATGAAAAGTGAAAGTGAATTTGCTCAGTCATGTCTGACTCTTTGTGACCCCATAAGCTGTAAGCCTACCAGGCTCCTTCATCCATGGGATTTTCCAGGCAAGAACACTGGAGTGGGTTGCTTGCCATTTCCTTCTCCAGGGGGATCTTCCCAACCTGAGGATTGAACTCGGGTCTCCTGCATTGTAAACAGATGATTTACCGTCTGAGCCACCAATGATAAATTTCATCAAAACTCTTAAATGAAGATTATGTTCATTTTTTTCAAAGAACACACATATTAATATATTGAGAAGCACAAATAAAGTCACTAGTTTGCTAAAATATACTTAAAAACAAGCAAAAATTTCTGAAAGATGAAAATGCTCAATTTAATTATAAGCACTCATCTTGAGAAGCTCATTGCATCATATTTAGCTTCATATTATTATGCAAAGAACCATAAAAGCCATTTTTAGTTTTTTGTGTCATGGAAATTTTTGAAAATTGTCAAGTGCATTTAAAAATAGACATTAGGAATAATAGAGGTGCTTCTCCCCTGTGTACCACTAAAACAGGACTTTTAAGAACAATAGGAGATAAGATGCAATTGTTCTCCTTTTAGCTCTGTGAGTTTCTTCTCAGTTTTATTTGCAGATATCTTTCCTTGATGCCTGTTAAATTTTACTTGTCTCCTTGTCCATATTCTCTTAGAACACTACTTCATCTCCCTCATGACCACATCACTTATACTATCTTAGCTGTGACCTCAATCCTGATTATTCTTAAGTGTGTGTCTTCTGAGTCTTGGCCTCATGTAAGTGTTACAGCGTCTCCCCTGGATGTCTTTCAGGTACTTTAAACTCAGCATGTCCATTGGAGAAGACATCATCTATAGACCTTGTTGAGGTCCTTATTGGAGGTAACAGTCACAACTCCACCATGCAAGTGCCCTATTTCACCTGTCAGTTATGGTGTCTGCCTCTTTTACTAAAGTTCAAATCTTGAAGACAGATCCTATGTCTTTTTATCTAAGTATCTTCGCACTCATCACTTCTCTTGGGGCTAATTGATATATAATAAAAGATTATGAAATGAATAAATGAAGCCATTGTGCATCACTCAGAACAAAATTCTGAGTATATCCAATTACTTTAAATAAGTACTATATGTTTTATTCTCTTAAATATCTCCCCAAACCATACTTCTTTATCAAAACTTTTCCTTGGTTTAGGTTCAATTATATTTTCCTGAGGGCATTGTTATGTTCTCTAAATGTTCTTTCTGTTTCCAGAATAGACCTTTCCCACTCAATCTTACACAAAGAACTTTAAAGCTCGACTTAGATTCTATTTCTTCTTTGCTTAAAATCCTTTTGTGGCTCCCCATTACTCAAAGGAAGAACTATCATATACAATAGCTATTGTAATCTTTACCTTCCTACTTATTCACTTCTGCCTTTTTTTTTTCCCAAAAAACCAGTGACCTAGTTGAGAACCAAAAGAGTAGAAGGAAAAATATACTTTTCCTCTCATGCAGTATGATACCACAGGACTTTTGTTTCCTCATGTGTAAAATATAGAGATTGGTCTAAATATTACCCAAGATCCTTTCTGATCAGACACATTAGTAAAATAATCAGTGGTAAAATAGCTAGAGAGAAGAGAGAAAAAGAAGGGAGAAAAACTAGTGTAAATGAAGTAGGGCAAGGAGGATCACATTTTAGCATAACCATGACTCTTTTAAGGAGATTTTTCTTAGTAGGAAACATTTCTCAAAACAGAAGACGATATTCTCAATATGAGGAAGGTAGGTTTAACACTTGTCTCACTCATGTCTTATATCACCTTGCATATTGTCTAATAATTTCATTAAATATTATAAAATGATGAACCTACAATTAGACATACATACTACAAACTTTTCCGAGTTATCTTTTGAAATTGAATTCAGTATTGAATTTCAATACAGAATATAGAGGAAATGAACTGTTCTATACATCAAGTGATGTTTTATTATGAAGCATGAATCAATATCCTCAGTAGAACCAAAGTATTAGAAAGAAAATGCCCGTATCTTAGTGTATTGCAATAGTGAATTTTTGCACTTCCAAAATATTGCATAATTCATGTATAAATTATATGATATTGACAGTGATTTCTATTTGTTTTTAATCTTTATAAATACAGAAACATTCAAGATAACCACCACTTAAGACAATATCAACCCAAACAGCTTGCAAAGGGGAGACTGAAACATATTTCTTGTTTGTTAGGTTCTGTACATTTATATTTAAAAAGAAGCATATTGAAAATTTAAGACCAAAGATAAAACTAAATTAAACAACAATCACTAAAATCCATAAGCATTCTCATCAAAGATGTTTAAATTGTAATTAACATCACCAACATAATTCAGGAGTTGGAGAATACATGAGAGAGAGTTAAAGGTATGTTTAGGTTAAGAGATCTTATCCAGAACATGAATCTAAATGGAACAAATAAAATTAGTTGCTTATGGCAGAGACAATCATTTTGAGATTCCAATCTCAATACATTTCAGAATGACTTATTTATGGAAAGCTCATTTAACTAAAGACTATTTGGATATTTATACTGTTGAAATTTCATTCATTTTGTAACTAGGTTTGGGAATAAAGCACAAAACTTTGAACTGGACATCCAGACGTCACTGCTAACCACAGACTTGATTCTTTTGCTATTTATACCATTTGTTTACTTTTTGCATTTCCTCAACTTGGACAGGGACTTTCTGCTTCTAGTCAATTTCACTCTTATTTTTGGCACATAAGTAAATTTTCCAGTACTTCTGGAAAATGTTACATCTAACAAATTCTTAGCAAAAAAATAATGGAAACATTCCTATTGGGATTTAATAAACTGGTTAGTGATATTTACCACTATCGTCCCAGAAGAAACTCACAGTAACCAAAAATACATCTCCCAATTGTCTCCAGAAGGTTGGTAGCAGTAATAAATAGTACTTCCTCTCTTTCACCTCTATATAATGCTACCATTTAATGTTCATTTTAAAAACATAAATGGCCTCCAAGTTTAGCTTAGCAACAACTCAAACATACTACAGTCCCTCTTGAGTTTTCTGAATGATTCATTGAGAATGTCTGTCAATACTGTAGCCCAGAGAAGTCAACTCTGGTCCCCAGTGAGTACAATTAACTCTGGTTTCCTGTCAGGTACTGAGTTCTTTTATGTTAAGTCACCTGGTATTATTTAAAACTAAATTTTAGAGCACCATAAATATATACTATTTTTTTCAAAAACTACCAAAAAGTAAGGAAACGTTTTGTTTATAATAAGTTATAGCTCTTATGAATTAAACATACTCTTAAAAGGAAATGTATAAATTCATTTATAGATCAATGAACTGAACTCATCCAACACCTTCATTTAGTGTGCTTGCAAAGAAGTTGACTTATTTGAATCTCAGAGTTTTCTCCTGAATTCTAATCAGTGGTCTCAACTTTACCAGCTGGTTAGGAGTACATTATGCTTGTTTTATTTCTTAATCAAAAGGAAATTTCCATACCAGTATAGGGAAATTAAAAAGAAGAAATTATAAATACTCCTTGAGGAGGACGGAAAGACCATTTGCTTTCAGCCACTCTCAACTTGGCTGCCTCAATCTAGGGATAGTAGTGCCTCAGTTACAACAGATACTGTGCTGCCTCTATCTACAGACAGCACTGAGATGCATCACACTCAGTGCTGCCACCAAAGATTCTGGTAACGGCCTGAATCCCCAGACTGGTTAGCCATCTCAGTAACTTTCAATCTCAGTCAAAATCTTTAGTTCAAATGCTGAAATTACTGTTATAGCATAAATATTATGATTAACAATTTTTATTCCATTATAAAGCTGGATTCTTTACCAGCTGAGCCGGAGTGGGTATCCTATCCCTTCTCCAGGGGACCTTCCTGACCCAGGAATCGAATCAGGGTCTCCTGCATTGCAGGCAGATTCTTTACCAATTGAGCTATCAGGGAAGCCTCTATGATTAACAATTTTTATGCCATTTTAGTGGAAATGCCTGTAGCAAGTTTTGTATATGATTTAATGCCTTTTTGCATCAGGGAATAACTCATCAGTTATTGCTAAAATTTCCTTGCATGTCAGGAAGAGAACAGGCTAAATAAAGGTTATGACTTTCTTTGATAGAATCTAAAGTATTTCACAATTAATAATTTTGTTCTTTTAATCTACATAGAGCAATTAGAAATATTTCCTTGCATACCTACATTCTAAAACAATTCTCAATTAAAGAGAAAATGAACCAATTTTACATTAAAATAAAAATAGTCTATATAATCTTTTAAATGTCTTCTAATTTTACCTTTTACGTTGAAATCTATGATCTATTTTGAGTTGATTTTTGTGGAAGTTGTGAGGTTTGGGTTAAGGATTTTAGCCTGGTGAAACACATCTATGGCATGACACCAAAAGCATGATCTATAAAGTGAAGAAATGGATAAACTGGACTTCATCAAAATTAAAAGCATTTGCCCTCCAAAAACCTTATTAGGGAAATTAAAGGCAAGATATAGACTGAGAGAAAATATTTGCAAGACCAAATATCTGACAAATGACTTGTATCTAGAATATAAAAAGAACTCTCAAAATTCAATATTAAAATAATAATAGAGTTAGAAAATGGTCAAAAGACAAGGAGAGATAGTTTATCAAAAAGAATGTACAAAGAATTTACCACAAAGGTAAAGGGAGAGCAAACACATGAAAAATATCCAATATCACCAGGTGAAGAATATGCACATTAAAACCACAATGAGGTATCACAACACACTTATCAGAATGGCTAAAATTTTTACAGCTACAACACAAAATGTCACCTAGGATGTAGAGAAACTATCTCTCATTCATTGGTTGTGAGATGCAAAATAATAGAGCCAGTTTGGAAAGTAATTTGGTAGTTTCTTACAAAAGAAAACAGATGCCATTGAATCTAGCAGTGGTATTCTTATGCATTTATCCCAGGGCAATAATGAATTTGTGTCCTCCCCAAACAAAATTTTGAAGAAGGAAATGGTAACCCATTCTAGTATTCTTGCCTGGAAAATTTCATGGAGAGAGGAGCCTGGTAGACTATATCCATGGGATCACAAAGAGTCAGCTACAACTGAAGATCTGAGCACTGCTGCTGCTGCTGCTGCTGCTGCTGCTAAGTCGCTTCAGTCGTGTCCGACTCTGTGCGACCCCAGAGAAGGCAGCCCACCAGGCTCCCCCATCTCTGGGATTCTCCAGGCAAGAATACTGGAGTGGGTTGCCATTTCCTTCTCCAATGCATGAAAGTGAAAGGTGAAAGTGAAGTTGCTCATTAGAGCTGAGCTCTTAGCGACCCCATGGACTGCAGCCTACCAGGCTCCTCCGTCCATGGGATTTTCCAGGCAAGAGTGCTGGAGTGGGTTGCCATTGTCTTCTCTGATCTGAGCACAGACAAACCTGAATATGGTTGTTGATACAGGTTTGTAGCTTAAAACTGGAAACTACAGAAGTATCCTTCAGTAAAGGAATGAGTAAGCAGACAAATGATGCATTCATTCATGGAATACTGCTCAGCAATGGAAAAGATGGAACAATTGATACATGTAACAGTTTGCATTGCTCTCAGGGCATTATGCTATGTGAAAAAATTCAATCAAGAAAGGTCACATACTTTATGTTTCCATCTGTATAGCTTCCTTGATATGACAGAATCATGAACATGGAACACAGATTAGGGCAGGGAGTGTGGGTCTGACTATAAAGGAATAGCATGAAAGATATCTCTGGTAAAGATAAAATAATTCTATCTTTGAATTGAAGTAGTATTTACACAAAACAATTTATGTAATAAAATGACACAGAACTATACAAACAGTGTGTGTGTATGTGTGTGTGTGTGCACACATGCTAAGTCACATCCAACTCTTTACAACTCCATGCACTGTAGCTTGCCAGGCTCCTCTGATTATGGGGTTCTCCAGGGAAGAAAACTGGAGTGGATTGTCATGTCTCCTCCCCAGAAAGGAGATTGCCATCTTCCCAACCCAGGAACTGAACCTGCATCTCTTATGTCTCCAGTTTTGGCAGATGGGTTCTTTACTGCTAGCACCACTTGAGAAGCCCATACAAACTGTACCCATGCCAGACTCCTAGATTTCATAGTGTATTACACACATGTAAATGTAAGCATTAGGGAAAATTGGGTTCATGGGGCTTCTCTGTACTATCTTTACAATTTCCTATAAATAGATTCACTGACTCAATGGACGTGAATTTGAGCAAACTACCAGAAATAGTGAAGGACAGGGAAGGCTGCTATGCTGCACTCCTTGAGACTGCAAAGAGTTGGACGCAACTTTGTGACCAAACAACAACATGAATATATTATATTGGATGCTATGGAAAAACATGAACAAACTTTTTGGCAAATCCAATATCAGTTCAGGTCAGTCACTCAGTCGGGTCTGACTTTTTGCAGCCCCATGGACTGTAGCACGCCAGGTCTCCTTGTCCATCACCAATTCTCGGAATTTATTCAAATTTATATCCATTGAGTCGGTGATTCCATCCAGTCATCGCATGCTCTGTCATCCCCTTCTCCTGCCTTCAATCTTTCCCAGCATCGGGTCTTTTCAAATGAGTCAGTTCTTCGCATCAGGCGGCCAAAGTATTGTTCAGTTCAAGCAATAAATGCTGGAGAGGGTGTGGAGAAAAGGGAACCCTCTTACACTGTTGGTGGGAATGCAAATTAGTACAGCCACTATGGAGAACAGTGTGGAGATTCCTTAAAAAATTGCAAATAGAACTGCCTTATGATCCAGCGATCCCACTGCTGGGCATACACTCCAAGGAAACAAGAATTGAAAGAGACACATGTACCCCAATGTTCATTGCGGCACTGTTTATAATAGCCAGGACATGGAAGCAACCTAGATGTCCATCAGCAGATGAATGGATAAGAAAGCTGTGGTACATATACACAATGGAGTATTACTCAGCTATTAAAAAGAATACATTTGAATCAGTTCTAATGAGGTGGATGACGCTGGAGCCGATTATACAGAGTGAAGTAAGCCAGAAAGAAAAACATCAATACAGTATACTTACACATATATATGGAATTTAGAATGATGGTAATGATAAACCTGTACGCAAGACAGCAAAAGAGACACAGTTGTATAGAATGGCCTTTTGGACTCTGTGGGAGAGGAAGAGGGTGGGATGGGTTGGCAGAGTGGCAATGTAACATGTGTGATATCATAAGTGTAACGAATCGCCAGTCCAGGTTTGATGCAGGATGCAGGGTGCTTGGGACTGATGCATGGGGATAATCCAGAGAGAGGGTGTGAGGCGGGAGGGGGGAGGTGGGGGTCGGGATTGGGAGATCATGTACACTCGTGGCTGATCCATGTCGATGTGTAGCAAAACAAATACAGTATTGTAAAGCAAAACAAACTAAAAAAATAAAAAATTAAAAAAAAAATTGTTCAGTTCAATCCAATATAGTTATTCCAAAATAAAGAATTGCATAAAAAGCTCATTAGAAGATCACCTTTTGCACAGGTTATTGAGTATATTAATTTCTCTTTTAAGATTGAAAGTAATTCTATCAAATTATTACATAGACTTACATGCTTCACTTGGCATATTTTATCCTAAAGGTGAAATCTTTCCAAGGTATTATTTAAAACTAAGTGTAATGTTGGACCTATTTTACACCTGCCTGCATTCACCCCCATTTCCTCTAACAATAGCAAGCTAAACTGGAGACAGGAAGTTACACTCTGTGCCCTCCCGAATTCAGCATTGTTCAAATAGGGCCTTGATCCCCATCACCAGATCTAAGCTGAATAATTTCAAACAAACAAACTTCACTTTCTTGACAAGAGTGATTGTCTTAGGCATGAGAAATGTGACACATATTAGTCAATCTAAGTTATTCTGAGATTAACTCATGGACAATGAAAATTGAATGCTTTGATTTTTTTTTTATGTTTATAATCAATGACCATAGGTTTATATATTTTTATCTTCTGATCACATGGAGAAGGTTGCCCTGTGAATTAAATCAACACGTTAGCATCACCCTGGAGTCAAGAATTCCTTTGTTTTTCAGTTCAGTTCAGTTCACTTCAGTTGCTCAGTCGTGTCCAACTCTTTGCGACCCCATGAATCGCAGCATGCCAGGCCTCCCTGTCCATCACCAACTCCCGGAGTTCACTCAGACTCACGTCCATTGAGTCCGTGATGCCATCCAGCCATCTCATCCTCGGTCATCCCCTTCTCCTCCTGCCCTCAATCCCTCCCAGCATCAGGGTCTTTTCCAATGAGTCAACTCTTCGCATGAGGTGGCCAAAGTACTGGAGCTTCAGTTTTAGCATCATTCCTTCCAAAGAAATCCCAGGGTTGATCTCCTTCCACACCCTTGTCTAACTCAATGAAACCAAGCCATGCCTGCGGGTCAACCCAAGATGGGAGGGTTATGGTGGAGAGGTCTGACAGAATGTGGTCCACTGAAGAAGGGAATGGCAAGCCACTTCAGTATTCTTGCCTTGAGAACCCCGTGAACAGTATGAAAAGGCAAAATGATAGGATACCAAAAGAGACACTCCCCAGGTCATTAGGTGCCCAATATGCTACTGGAGATCAATGGAGAAATAACTCCAGACAGAATGAAGGGATAGAGCCAAAGCAAAAACAATCCCCAGTTATGGATGTGACTGGTGATAGAAGCAAGATCCGATGCTGTCAAGAGCAGTATTGCATAGGAACCTGGAATGTCAGGTCCATGAATCAAGGCAAATTGGAAGTGGTCAAACAAGAGATGGCAAGGGTGAACGTCGACATTCTAGGAATCAGTGAACTAAAATGGACTGGAATGGGTGAATTTAACTCAGATGACTATTATATCTACTANGTAGACAGACCTTTGTTGGCAAGTAATGTCTCTGCTTTTTAATATCCTATCACTATCTTGCTTCAAAATTTTCAGTTGCTTCAGTCACCCTTATGGAAAAGGATCAAGTCCAACCTGCTTATGCAATCTGGCCTCTGCTGCCTTTGGGACTCAGCTGTTTCCTGCTTGTGACTCCACTGACCCTGATACTCATCAGCACACCTGCTTCTCCCATCCATTCATCCCTGCTCTGGTCCAGGACTTTCTTCCTCCTAGGACCATCCTCTCTGCTCCTCTTACAAGCCAGGCCAGGTAAGTTTCCCAGAGCGATGGGAAGTTGGAACATCTGAAAACTTATTCAAGGAAGACTTTTCAGAGCTGGCCAGCAAGAAAGCATCTTCTCAGATCTGCACCGCCAAGACCACCTTACTTAGTATTTGACTAGTATGTGAGTATTTGTAGGAATTCCCTGGTAGCTCAGTCGGTAAAGAATCTGCCTGCAGTGCCAGAGACCTGGCTTCAATCCCTGGGTCGGGAAGATCCTCTGGACAAGGAAATGGCAACCCACTCCGGTATTCTTGCCTGGAAAATCCCATGGACAGAGGAGCCTGGCGGGCTGAGTCCATGGGGTCGCAAGAGTCAGACACGACTTAGCAACTAAACCACAAAACCCCAGGCTAAACTCTAGAGAAGTTCTGCGTCTGGGAAGGAGTGGGAAGCAGGGCTGCAACTCAGATCGTGATACCCTACACAGTGTGGAACTGTTTATGCAGAGGAGCATGTTCCTAAAGGAACCAAGCCCTTAGAACTTGGAAAGACCTCACAATTACCCAGAATCTACAACGTGCCAAGAATTACAGGTGCAATCTCCCGAGATTCCTCATTTAGTAATGAAGTATTTTCTTATATTCCTATGTATATATGCAGGGCTTCCCTGGTGGCTCAGTTGGTAAAGAATCCGCCTGCAATGTGGGAGGCCCTGGCTCAATCCCTGGGTTGGGAAGATCCGCTGGAGAAGGGAAAGGCTACCCACTCCAGTATTCTGGCCTGGAGAATTCCATGG
>SJXQ01011018.1:4095-24697 GCA_006408695.1 Aepyceros melampus | reverse complement strand
GAAGTTGAAGAAGTTGACCTCATTTTTATCTTATTTTATCTTATTTTATAAGATGCTGAGCAATTATTTCATGCTTACATTGGAACAAGCCATTTTAATGGTGTGTAGAATTACTTAACATCAAAATTGGGTGACCTCATTTTTATCTTATTTTGTTGTAATTGCCATTGGAAATAAATATATGAATATAAGGTCTGGAATTTCATTAGTTAGACTTCTAAAAAGAGGCCTCTAGAGTCTAGTACGTTGCTTGCTGCCAGAGATCAAAGCCCGGTCCTGAGTCCCTGACTCTAATGATTTAATCAAGTGAACATTGTGTCTGTTCTGTCTCACTTGAAAGGGATTAAAGCACCATGAAAGTGTATGACTATGTATTTTATTATTATAAAAGCTTCAACAACACAGTGATCCCTCTTTCTTATGGATTATGGATGTTTAAGTAACTTAGTAATAGGATTGGAGAATGAGTTAACTAATTCTTTGTGAAGGCAGAGGAAGTAATGAGAAAAAAATTCCTTAAACCCATCAATATTTACTCTTGGTAAATACTCTGTTGGAGAATGACAGGCAAGATAGGGCATTTTTTTGGAGTGGGGGAGGCTGTAGGGAACCAGGGTGAATGAGAGAAGGATTGTCACTGGCTGGTCATTTATCCAGCCACTCTTTCTTGAGTACTTGTTTTGTGCCAGATACCATGCTAGACACTGGATACAGAGGTTAATTAACCACAGCCCTGTTCTTCCAGGAGCACAGAGTCAATTCTTTGTGAAGGCAGAGGAAGTAATGAGAAAAAAATTCCTTAAACCCATCAATATTTACTCTTGGTAAATACTCTGTTGGAGAATGACAGGCAAGATAGGGCATTTTTTTGGAGTGGGGGAGGCTGTAGGGAACCAGGGTGAATGAGAGAAGGATTGTCACTGGCTGGTCATTTATCCAGCCACTCTTTCTTGAGTACTTGTTTTGTGCCAGATACCATGCTAGACACTGGATACAGAGGTTAATTAACCACAGCCCTGTTCTTCCAGGAGCACAGAGTCAAATGGAGGAAGTGAGGTTTTCAAAGTGCACCCTACCAGCCTGGAAAACCTGAATTCACTTTGGTTGTGTAACACCCACAGTGACTGTAGCAGTAGTGGTGGTGGCAGCAACAAGAACAATTATTATTTGAGCCTTTCACTACATGACATTCTCTATAATCAGAACTTTATATATAATATTCTAATCTTTAAAGCACTTGCTTAAAAATTAGGTGTTATTAGCACTTTCTACATAAATAGACTAGATTTAGTGAAGCGAAGTGAAAGTCGCTCAGTTGTGTCTGACTGTGACCCCATAGGCTGTAGTCATGCAATTCTCCAGGCCAGAATACTGGAGTGGGTAGCCTTTCCCTTCTCCAGGGGATCTTCCCAACCCAGGGATCGAACCCAGGTTTCCCACATTGCAGGCAGATTCTTTACCAACTGAGCTATCAGGGAAGCCCATTCTTTGGAGAAATGCCTATACAAATTTCTTGCCAATTTAAAAATTGAGTTATTTGGGGGTTTTGCTACTAGGTTTTATGAATTTCCTATATTTTTTGGATTCTTTACCCGCTGAACCACAAGGGAAGCCCAAGAATACTGGAGTGGGTAGCCTACCCCTTCTCCAGTGAATCTTCCTAACTCAGGAATTGAACTGAGGGCTCCTGCATTGCAGGCAGATTCTTTACCAACTGAGCTATTAGGTAAGCCCAGGCTGGAGTTAAGAAGTGTGAAATAATTGCAAATGAACAAAATTTGTAAATGATATATCTCAGAAATATAGTTACTTCTATTTGTCTCCAGAGCTATAATTTAGGCCCTTACATCATGCTTATTATATCACAGAAAGAAAATACAGTGATGACTGAATGCGTGACTTGGGTAATGAGACACAAGAGTCTGCCATTTGTGTTGCCTGAACATTGATCAAGTTGTCTCCCATCCCATCAGGATCAGTGGCATGAAGTTGTTGCCAGGGACTTGAAGTGCATTTAACCTTCCCTTGAGAGTATGTCCATACTTTCTTGCTCTCTGCAATGGCAGGGAATATACCTGACTTCCCCCAGGTGGCTCTAGAGGAGAGGTCTCTAGGGCCCCACAATCTTTAAATCCCACCTCACCTCCGTAGTCCTGACTTCCAGCCCCATGCACTGATCTGTTATTCAGCACCATGGCCAGATCCCTGATCTCTGACAGAAGGCTGAAGCCACAAAGTGCAGGGTCCAAGTCCTTTCTTGCCAGGTGACTGTGTGAGTGGGAAAACTGGCCCCTGTTTTCTCCTGATCAATTCTTATCTTTCTATATCAATAACCCCTCTCTCACTCTGGACACATCCTGTTTCACATCTCCTTCTTCCTTTATGTTCTCACAGCCATTCCCTTTTCTCCTCACCATGACAATCTCTTTCACCAGCCCTCCTTTTTGTTCATTCCCACTTGATGTTCCATTTCTCACACCTGCCTACTCTTCTCTTTCATTTGCACCATTTCATGACCCCCCTCCATTCTGCTCTCCTATTCTTTTCACATTCCCACCCTTCTCCTAGTGGTCATCCACATGCCTTCCTCCTTTCTCCCCCAATCATTATTTCTGCTCCTTATCTCTGTCCCAATCATTAAAAAGTTTCCCCTCCTTAATTATGTTTCTCTCTCTTCTCATTTCAAAAGTTCTTCCTCTTATTTCCTTATTTTCTTTCCATTCACCCATTCACTCTGTACACTCTTTCATCTTATGTTTTCATCCTCCCTTTCCCACTACTTTGCATTCTTACTTTGTTTCCCATTCCCATTAATTCTTTTCTCTATTGAGTCTTCATTTCTATGTCTCTGACACTCGGCATTCCTTTCAATCATCTCTTCATGGAAACCACACAATTATTTTTAGAACTCTGGAACATCAAGGAACAAAAGTTTAGAAGAAACTCCAATTTGAGAGTAAATTCTGCTTTTCAACAATTATTTTCTGAATTTTTGTCATATACATGAAGCTTATATACAACATGCACATATGTACCCACACCTGCACACACATAGTTATATCACATTCACTTTTTTCATACAGAATGCCAACTGTTCACTGAGTAAAATGGAGAACAGTTTTGGTATCAACTAGAAGAGGCTTCCCAGGTGGTCCTAGTGGTAAAGAACCATTTGCCAGTGCAGGAGACATAAGAGACACAGGTTCTATCCCTGGGTTGGGAAGATGCTCTGGAGGAGGGCATGGCAACCCACTCCAGTATTCTTGCCTGGAGAATCCCGTGGACAGGGGAGCCTGGCAGGCTACAGTCCATAGGGTTGCACAGAGTCAGCCAGGACTGAAGTGATGCAGCATGCAGATGATTTTGCTAACTCCTAAGAATCTCTTCTTCACTCATCCCATCCCTGACCTCACCTAAGGCTGAGACCGGACCTGCTCCAAATAAGTACCACAAGCCCCTTTGCTTATGTTTGTCACTTATCACAATGCTTTTCATCCAATATCAGTCTTACTTTCTTTCCATACTGTGGTTTCTTCATGACAGAGGCTGTGTAGCTTGTCTTAATGTCCCATCACAGAAAAGAAATATTTGTAAGACAAATTAATCAATAAGTGGATGATAAGTAAATGATCTTCTGGATCATGTGACTACCTTCTTCCTTTGATCTAGCTAAAATCATTTCCTGGGAATTATAGGAAAATTCAGGTATCAGATGAATCTTTTAAAACCCAGTCCTTCTGTTCTCTCTCTTCTTAGACATTCCCAAAGACACAGATTACAGTTGCCCATCATTATTTAAAGTAACAACTGTGCTTTGTGAGAAAATTAGTCTTGGCAATTGCTCTTATAAATTATCAAAAGTCTCCAATGTGGATGGTTTGTAGTAATTAGACTTGTATTTTATTCCCTGTTCCATATACCACCTCCTTTTGTGCTTTTTTTGGATGGTTCTTGTCTCTCATATTCTCTTCCAATCCTCTCTGTTCTCTCTAGTTCCTTCATCTATATTCTTGATCCTCCCTATATACTCTGCTTCATTATGAACTTTATTTTTGTAATCAGAACTATAGCATGGCTCCTCTAGCTCTTTACTATAGCAGTGAAGTCAGCTAGGTTTGGAGATATGGATTTATGAATAGTCAGTATTAAGTTGGTCAATAAGGCTCTAGGAATAGACATGTTTTTTCAGGTTTGCTCTTGGGGACCCTTTGTGGTGAAGGGAATGGGAAAAGAGAAAACAAGTAGATAGAAAAGAACCAACCATTAAGAGAAGCAAGATGAAATTCACAGTTTTGCAGCAGTAAGATTAGAAGAGAACAAATGTCAAGAATATAGAGGATAGATAGTGGTTAATAATGCCATAAGTAGAGAAGGAAAATGAAGAAGAGTTGAAAGAAGCAATAGTCAGGATGTCAATTCTCTGTGTTAAAATTTCAGCTCTGTCATTGACTAGCTGTGCAGTATTAAAGCTGCTGCTGCTACGGCTGCTAAGTCGCTTCAGTCGTGTCCAACTCTGTGCGACCCCAGAGATGGCAGCCCACCAGGCTCCCTGGGATTCTCCAGGCAAGAACACTGGAGTGAGTTGCCATGTCCTTCTCCAATGCATGAAAGTGAAAAGGGAAAGTGAAGTCGCTTAGTCGTGTCCGACTCTTCACGACTCCATGGACTGCAGCCCACCAGGCTCCTCCGTCCATGGGATTTTCCAGGCAAGAGTACTGGGGTGGGATGCCATTGCCTTCTCCAAGTGTTAAAGCTAGTTTACTTAATTTCTCTGCCTCAGTTTCCTCATCTGTAAAGTGAGGAATAAAATAGTGTCTAATACAGTACAGATTTAATAAAATCACACATGTAGAGTGCATTGTGCTGTGTTTGGCATACAACAAGGACTCCAGATATGTTACTTATTATTACTACTATTACTACTAGCAATAACATTGTTAAATATCATTGTATACGGTGAAGATTGTTCACTGATAACTTTGGCAGCAAAACTTTGAATGAATTATTTTGTAAGTAGACTATAATTATACTAAATGTATAAAATGGAGCAAATAGTTGATACAGCATAAGATATGAATTACAATTTAAAAACACTAATTGGTGTTTTATCATATTCTAACAACCTTGCAAACATAGTTTCTATGTCCATTTTTTGGTAAAGGAATCTGACACTTGGACAAGACTTGGACAAGTCAAGACACCTGGTAATGTAAAAGAGTTAGTAACTTGGAGCACAGAAATATAAACTTATGTCAGCCTAGGCGCATACTCTGTATAGCAGAAACAAGTACACAATGCAAATACGCATCACAGCAAATGGTTAAATACATTGTGGTGTATCCACACAAAAGGCTGTTACATAGCAATGAAAGACAAATGAACAGCTATAGCCAATAATATCAGTGAATCTAAATAATATAATATTGAGGCATAAATCAGATAACCACAACTTACTTAAAGGTTTTTACTCTTTTACCAATTTCAGATCATCTGAAACTTAATAATATTCTTGGAATACCTATAGCAGATATATAACAAATATAAGCATATATTAACAAAAGAAAGAGGCAAGAGGAGAAGGGAGTGACAGAGGATGAGATGGTTGGATGGCACCCCCGACTCAATGGACATGAGTTTCAGCAAGCTCTGGGAGATGGTGAAGGGTAGGGAAGCCTGGTGTGCTGCAGTCCACAGGATCACAAAGAGTCCGACATGACTGAGTGACTGAAAAACAACAACAACAAAGAGCCATGTTGGTTAGATGAGGAAAGAAGTGGGCAGATTTGAGCAGGCTGCTTTGGAGTTGAGATTCAGCAGGTTGGTTATCTTAGGTGACAGGGAAAGGTGATGGATAATGTTCATAGAAGTAAGTATGAATTATCATCAATATTCTAGTTTCTGAGTTGAATAGTAAGTTAATGCTCATTTAATCATACTCAAAGCCAAAGGAGAAAGCAAGAACGTGATGCTCAGACCAAGGAAGAGGCTATAGCATCAACCTAGTGTTATGATTAACCTAGTCCCGAGTTCCTGATGCCAGAGGAACATAGGCAGTGATGATTCCTCTACCTGTGTTTCTTACAATTTGGTTTAAGATTTCTCCCCGCTATTATAAGAGTCCTGCCTAAAAATTTTCTCTCACTCTAGATCTTTAGACTCAAACTCTAAACAAAGAGTTTCCATCAGAAAATCATTGTAGAACTTATTAGAGTGAGAAGAGAAATAGGGATGGTAACTGGAAACATGGAATATACCTTAGATTGCAGAAAAACAAGTTAGGAAAACTTTGTGGCTCATTGGCTTACTGTAGGTCTGACAGTTTCAGTGCACATGTATTGTGGCATCTTTTTTTTTCCATAAGGTTTTGGAAAATTATTTTGAAGCTAAATCTGAGTCTCCCAGTTCTAAGATGAATATTACCTAATTTTGGATTCTCTGTGATATACTGACTTAAATGCCTGATGATGAGTGTGTGGTTTGACTATGGTAGATGTTATTTTGAGTTAGAATGGTGTGCTTAGTCTTATGATGGAGTGAATAAAGAAAATATAGGAAAATACTCTCATATCTCAGTTGCTATCCTTGCTTTTACTGTTTATATTTTTAATTGGAAAAGTTTCACAATATAGAAAAATATAGTGAGACCACAAAGCTTAACATTTTCCCTTTTTGGTTTCAATTTTTATTTTGAAAATATAAACTCTTACAGATACAATTAAAACCCATACTACTTGTTTATGTTATCCTCTACCCTTCTTCCTTCCCCAAAGAAGGCACTATCCTAAATAAAGTAGTCATAATATATATTATATCTGTTTTATAAAAATAACAGTATTTTCACATCTCAAAAATTCATATCTGCTGTACTTTTCTAACATCCTGAACTAGCAGTTTTCAGTTAATATGTTTTGAAGACTTAAGCTTATTGATGCACAGGGTTCTGGTTTCAAGGGCTGTGTAACATGAGTAGATCACAATTAAAATATATGTATGCAGAGTACATCAAGAGAAACGCTGGGCTGGAGGAAGCACAGGCTGGAATCAAGATTGCCGGGAGAAATATCAATAACCTCAGATAGGCAGATGACACCACCCTTATGGCAGAAAGTGAAAAGGAACTAAAAAGCCTTTTGATGAAGGTGAAAGAGGAGAGTGAAAAGGTTGGCTTAAAGCTCAACATTCAGAAAACGAAGATCATGGCATCTGGTCCCATCACTTCATGGCAAATAGATGGTGGAACAGTGGAAACAGTGTCAGACTTCATTTTTTGGGCTCCAAAATCACCGCAGATGGTGATTGCAGCCATGAAATTAAAAGACACTTACTTCTTGGAAGGAAAGCTATGACCAACTTAGATAGCATATTCAAAAGCAGAGACATTACTTTGTCAAAAAAGGTCTATCTAGTCAAAGCTATGGTTTTTCCAGTGGTCATGTATGGATGTGAGAGTTGGACTATAAAGAAAGCTGAGTGCCAAAGAATTGATGGTTTTGAACTGTGGTGTTGGAGAAGACTCTTGAGAGTCCCTTGGACTGCAAGGAGATCCAACCACTCCATCCTAAAGGAGATCAGTCCTGGGTGTTCATTGGAAGGACTGATATTGAAGCTGAAACTCCAGTACTTTGGCCGCTTGATGGGAAGAGCTGACTCATTTGAAAAGACCCTGATGCTGGGAAAGATTGAGGTCAGGAGGAGAAGGGGACGACAGAGAATGAGATGGTTGGATGGCATCACCAACTCAATGGACATGGGTTTGGGTGAACTCTGGGAGTTGGTGATGGACAGGGAGGCCTGGCGTGCTGTGGTTCATGGGGTCGCAAAGAGTGGGACACGACTGAGTGACTGAACTGAACTGAAAATAGATATATACATATAGTACAGTATTTAGCTGAATAATCCATCATTCACTAAGAATTCCTTGTCAATTCTAAAAATTATGAGTTTGTTTTGGGGCCACTTTCTGCATTCCATAGGTCCATTTAGCCACATTTTAGTTCACAAAGTNTGGGACACGACTGAGTGACTGAACTGAACTGAAAATAGATATATACATATAGTACAGTATTTAGCTGAATAATCCATCATTCACTAAGAATTCCTTGTCAATTCTAAAAATTATGAGTTTGTTTTGGGGCCACTTTCTGCATTCCATAGGTCCATTTAGCCACATTTTAGTTCACAAAGTAAGTCTCAAAATGCTTCTAAGAAATAATCTAATAGAGATTTAATTATTTGGTCACAATGTTATTATATTAAAAATTGATAATGAAAAGATAGTTTAAGAAAACAAGTTTGGAAATGAAGATACATCTAAAAGTGTTATTTAAGGCCTTAATGAACATTTGGGGAGGGTCCAAGTGCAATTCCTGCCAGTGCATGGAGAACAATTTGAGAAGGCTGTATTTCCAGAATTTGTGGAATGAGATTATGAGTTTTTCTTGGGATAGCTGGATCCAAGGAGGGTGCATGAGCTGTGTCATCTTGAATGGCTTCTAGTTTGGGTTAGACAATCTTAGACAATGAAGTCTGGAGGGATACAGTCTGATGTCAGTCCTGAGGGAAGGTTCCGAGGGATGAGCAAGGGTTTGAATTAGTCTTTTCTGGGAAGAATGCAGCAGTCATTACCTGTGGGTGCTCTCCAATGGGCTCATATGATGCTACAAGAGGAAGATTTTATAGGTAGGTGATTATTGTAAGGGAAAAGAAGTCAAGGAGTGATTGGATATGGGGAGATGATGGAGAGAGTCCCCCTGATTTTGGTTTGGTCCATCAAATGGATGAAAATGATGATGCTGTTAACAAACCAAATCAAATAAAAGGGAAAAACAAGCTAGTTCATGACAACCTGAAGCAATTTTGCTGCAAAAACCAACTACTTATAAAGATCCATTTCTTTATATGTTACATATTAAATGATACATTATGTTCCTTACAGGTTCATACAGAAGAAATCATGAAGATGGCCAGGTGATGAAGTGTGACTAGAAGATGAGGAACTAGAGGCAGTGAGTATAGAAATTTTTTTGTGAAGTTTGTTATTGGAAGGAATAATTGGTAGTTGGGTGAAAAGACAATATTGAATGAAGGGTTTTTTATGGTACAAGGGACTTTATCAGGGTATGAGGATTACATAGAAGAACCCATTAGAATGGATGGAAAGGAAGAAGTAAAGGAAAAAACTTCTATAACAAATTCAGGGAGTAAAGTCATAGACTTAGGAAGGGCTGTAGTGCTCAGTTGAATTTAAGTCTTTAAGGAGCTTGAAGAATATACATAAATTAACTAAAATTGTTATGAGCTGTAACCTATGACTCATGACTTGCTTTTTGATTCAAACTCTTTCAGGAGGGCTGTTTGTCACGCATCATGGGCTGTGCCCCTAATGCTTCACATTCTCCGGTTTTCTTGCTTCTCATGTTCTCAGGAGCTGAAGTTCCCCCATTGTCCTCTTTGTCCTGTTCCTGGCTATTTACCTGACCACCATGATGGGGAATGTGACTTTAGTGCTGCTCATCTCCCAGGACTCCAGGCTCCACTCGCCTATGTACTATCTGCTCCGTGGTCTCTCAGTTATAGACATGGGGCTGTCCACAGTCATTCTGCCCCAGTTGCTGGCCCATCTGGTCACTCATGACCCAGCCATTCCTGCTGCCCGCTGCCTGGCCCAGTTATTCTTCTTCTATGTGTTTGGCGTCACAGACACACTTGTTATTTCTGTCGTGGCTCTGGATGGATGCATGGCCATCTGTGACCCTCTGCACTCCATTCAGTGATGAATCGCCAGTGCTGTGCCCGCTTCCCGGCCTTGTGTTGGGTGGTGTCTGTGCCGCACACCATGCTGCACGTGGGACTCCTCTTGCCTCTCTCCTGGGCTGCGGATGCTGAAGGCAATGTTCGCCTTCCCCACTTCTTTTGTGACCACAGACCACTTTTGCGAGCCTCTTGCTCTGACATCCATTCCAATGAGCTGGCCATATTCTTGGAGGGAGGCTTCCTCATGATGGGCCCTTGTGCCCTCATTGTACTCTCCTATGTCCGCATTGGGGCCACCATCCTACGTTTGCCCTCAGCAGCTGGTCGCCGCCGTGCAGCTTCCACCTGCGGGTCCCATCTCACCATGGTTGGCTTTTTCTATGGCACCGTCATCTGGGTCTACTTCCAGGCTCCTTCCCAGAACTCTCAGGATCAGGACATGGTGGCTGCTGTGATGTACACGTCCATTACGCCATTGGCCAACCCTTTTGTGTACAGCCTTCGCAACAAGGATGTCAAGAGTGCACTGCACAGGCTGCTTAGAGGAGGGAGGGTGGCCTCCTGATTAGCCTGATGCTTTTGAACTGTGGTGTTGGAGAAGACTCTTGAGAGTCCCTTGGACTGCAAGAAGATCAAGCCAGTCAATCTTAAAGGGAATCAACCCTGAATATTCATTGGAAGGACTGATGCTGAAGCTGAAGCTCCANGTGGAAAGCTCTTGAATTATGTTATTTTGATGACTTAAATTATTCCATTATTCTGTTTCTCAAACTGTAATGATGACTCTAACAGAAAGCACAGATTTATAGGTGATAACAACTAATTCAGGAGCTAGTCTATGAGAAAATACTTGGTCAATTAGCATCCTCTAAGACAGCAGTCCCCAACCTTTTTGGCACCAGGGACCAGTTTCACAAAAGACAGTTTTTCCACAGACCCGGGGAGATGGTGAGGGGATGGTTTCGGGATGATTCAAGCACATTACACTTATTATGCACTTTATTTCTGTCATTATTATGTCAGCTCCACCTCCTATCATCAGGCATTACAACCCAGAGGTTCTGCTGCTCTAGGACCCTGGCCCACTTCTAGGAATGCACAGAACACTTGAATGGGCTACAAGCCCACATCTCTGAAATCCTACCCTTGCCTCAAAGCACAGTTCAAAGTCCATTATGCCCATGGCTTTGCTCACTGCACCTCATGCCCCTCCTACCCCAGGTGTCTGCCTTTGGTCATTTCTCTGTGCTTGACACAGAGAAATGGAAATTCCTTTATATAATGTTAACAGTGTTGTTCAAAGAGTAAGCCTCTGGTGAATATTTGAAGTAAAATCCCAAGCTTGGCCCAATATCTGGAATTTTGCAAGCAGTGCCTTCAGGCAACCTCTACGCACAGCTACTGACAGAATATGCTATTTAAATGAGATCTGATCACTCTCTGCCTGAAACCTCTGCGGCTTTCTTTCACCATGAGATAAAATTGCGATTCTTTGGAAGGGCATCATCAGGTCATCATAATCTGCTCTGACCTCATTGGCCAATCACACCATCTACCTACCACAGTGCCTTTCATGTGTGTTACTTTCTCCAGTTACCCGAGTCTTCTTGCCATTTCCTAAAACCCTTGTGTTCTTTTATCTCTTAAAAAAAAATTATTTCTAATTGAAGGATAATTGCTTTACAATATTGTGTTGGTTTCTACCATATATTTACACGACTCAGCTATAAGTATGCCTCTTGAACCTCCCTCCCTCCTCCCACCCCATGTCTCATTTTTCTTTTTTTTCCTTATCTGTGCTCTTCCTTCTTCCTTCCCCTCATGTCCCCTTCTACAATTTCCCCCCTGTTTATTCTTCCATGTAAAGATGTTCCCAACTGTTCCAGTGAGATGTGGTTGCTCTTCTTTCTTTTTCTTTATCCCAAGATTTACCAAGAGTATGGTCCCTAATATCCTAGCTCTAAGAAACATGCTTCTCTGGAAGAATAATTCAGAAAAGATTGCCTCCTATAATCTCTGCTAGGGTTATGAATAGACGTATACCAAAGGTTTTGTGAAATTGTACAACCAAGGTATAGAACCTAGTATTCCCACGTGTATGTGAACTCACACCCTATTTACTAAAAAAAAATTATTTCTAATTGAAGGATAATTGCTTTACAATATTGTGTTGGTTTCTACCATATATTTACACGACTCAGCTATAAGTATGCCTCTTGAACCTCCCTCCCTCCTCCCACCCCATGTCTCATTTTTCTTTTTTTTCCTTATCTGTGCTCTTCCTTCTTCCTTCCCCTCATGTCCCCTTCTACAATTTCCCCCCTGTTTATTCTTCCATGTAAAGATGTTCCCAACTGTTCCAGTGAGATGTGGTTGCTCTTCTTTCTTTTTCTTTATCCCAAGATTTACCAAGAGTATGGTCCCTAATATCCTAGCTCTAAGAAACATGCTTCTCTGGAAGAATAATTCAGAAAAGATTGCCTCCTATATTCTCTGCTAGGGTTATGAATAGACGTATACCAAAGGTTTTGTGAAATTGTACAACCAAGGTATAGAACCTAGTATTCCCACGTGTATGTGAACTCACACCCTATTTACATGTGTGAATGTGAACCACGTACTAACATCTGGCAGATGTTTGAGAAAATTCTCACATTCTTTGTAAATAATAAATAAATCACTAAAACACCAAAGTCCTTTTTGCACTGAACTGCAATGATTAGTTTTGCGAGTCTGTCCCACCCACTGAATGTAAACTTTCTTCAGAGTCTTTTGTATGTGTCCTTGTGTTGCTCTGGGCTGGCACACAGCCTGACCTTCTAAAGTGGCTCTATGATTTCTGATTAGCTGAACCACTGAGAGCCCATGAAATAGACTTTGTTTATTGAGAAGCAGCAGTGTCATCCTCACTATGCCTCATCTTCAGATGTTCCATCCACCACCCATTTTTTCCCCTCTCTCCTACTCTGCAGATCCATCCTGGCTCCTGAAGCAACAGTCAGGAAAAACTGCATATAAATGTCCATTAGTTGTTTTTTTTGTTTGTTTGTTTTTTTAACCACTTTGGCATGTACTTTCCAATGACAATCTGAACTTTTTAAAAAACTTTTTTCTTTTTTCTAGAGCATTTCAGAAGATGTTTAGAACCTACTATCAACTACTGAATATTTTAGATAATTGGTATATAAATGTAATTAACTAGATTATGGTTAAGATCTTAAATTCTTTTGAATCCAGTTTGACAATTCAAAAATCCAGCCCTTTATGTTAGATTTTAATTCAATCTGATTAAATACAATCATAATTCATATAAAGTTCAGTAATTTTATGAGTGTCTAATCTATACAAATATTTCCATAGAAGCAACCAGAAGTTTCACTCCTGGCTGATCTGTATCTTTCATATAGCATTTTATTGTCCCAAATCCACCTACCATTAAATCGATATAACTCATATTTCATTATATTACAAAAAGTTGATGAGAATCAATCCAAGGTTGTGCTGAACCTACACAGAAACTCCCCATCTAGTCAGTCAGCAGCTTTATGAAAATTATCCTAACATAGCCCTATGCAATCTTTCAGTGAACAGCCCTGCTTTTTCCAACAGTTCACAACAAATACTTTCCTCAGTGTCTATGTACAAAATTACAAAAAGTGATGAGAATCAATCCAAGGTTGTGCTGAACCTACACAGAAACTCCCCATCTAGTCAGTCAGCAGCTTTATGAAAATTATCCTAACATAGCCCTATGCAATCTTTCAGTGAACAGCCCTGCTTTTTCCAACAGTTCACAACAAATACTTTCCTCAGTGTCTATGTACAAAACTTCATTTGCCAAATCCAGTTTATAAATTTACATATTTACATAAATGTCCATTTCTCCTTTGTAGAAATCATAACTAATATACCTATATATTTTTCTAGTGTATCTCATGATTATAGCCATTCCTCATGGAATATAATGGAAAGAATCTGACCCCATCTGAAAAATCTGTTTAAACTAAAATTATGAATTTAGTTTATTCAATGAAGTAGTCTGACTTTGTTTAAAGACTTTTACTTCTAACCACTGGAGATACCAATATGTACTAATGACTAATGTTAAATTAATCATACATATAAAGCCAAAATATTATCCTTATACACATGGCTAGGAAATTTTGAGGAAGAACAAGTCAAGTCAAGGTATCTCTTTATTAAAAGGAAGGAAGGAAGGAAGGAAGCAGGGAAGGAAGCTTGGAGATGCTTGTGATTAAGAGGACTGAATTATTAGCTCTTATACTGAAATTTACATTTAAAAATTCATAGTGTAAAGAGAGGGATTGGTCACATTGCTGAAGAGAAAAATAAATGAGAAAATAAGACTGTTTCTTAAGCAGCATTTTGAAAAATCATTGGGAAGATGGTTTAGCTCACTATTCCATTTGGCACATGTCAGAGATGGGTGTGCAAGGCTTTTATATCACAATGGCATTCAATAGTAGAGATACTGAAGTAATGCCACTCAATCGTCTTTATCACCAAGAAACCTTCCAATATAATACAACTTCTGTAGATTATTTTCCATGAGATACAGAAACTGTCAGCCAATGGGAGCTTTCTGCTACACATGGCAGTTAAAATTCTGAATGTAGAACTATAAACTGGTATCTGGTTCATTTTCATTGTTTGTCACTATATAATGTGAATTATTACCTAAGATTCTTATGACCTCATGGTATTTGGAAAACATTACCTCTAAACTTTAGGGCTAGATACAAAATTGCATTGTCAGTTGATACATTGTTGGAGAACAACCTCTCTCAGTTATCACCTAACCCCTCATTGTGTTAGGCATTCAACAGCAAGCCACTAGTAGAATTCAAGAACTCTGTGGAAGACCTAAATAGGCATTTCTCCAAAGAAGACATACAAATATCCAAAAGGCACATGAAAAATGCTCAGCCTCACTAATTATTAGAGAAATGCAAAGCAAAACTACAGTTCACGCTGGTCAGAAGGCTGATCATCAAAAAATCTACAAACAATAAATGTTGGAGAGGGAGTGGAGACAAGTAAATCCTCTTACACTGCTGGTGGGGATGAAAACTGATACAGACACTATGGAGAACATTATGGAGGTGCCATAGAAAAACAAAATAGAACTTTCATATGACCCAGCAATATCACCTCTGGGAAAATACCTGGAGAAAATCATAATTCAAAGAGACACATGAATCCCAATAATCATTGCAGCACTATTTAGAATAGTTAGGACATGGAACCAACCTCAGTGTATATCAATGGAGGAATGAATAAAGATGTGGTACACACACACACACACACACACACACAATGGGGTATTATTCAGTTATAAAAAGGAATAAAAAATTGTGCCATTTGCAGAGATATGGATGGATCTAGAGAATGTTATACATAATGAAGTATGTCAGAAAGAGAAAAACAAATATCGTATATTAGTACATATATGTGAAATCTAGAAAAATAGTATAGACAAATATGTTTGCAAAGCAGAAATATAGACATGGATGTAGAGAACAAAGGTATGGACACCAAGGAGGAGGGAATGAGGGGTGGGACAAATTGGGAATTGACACATATACACTACTGATACTATGTAAAAATTGATAACTACTGAGAACTTACTGTATAGCATAGGAGTAAAAAAGAGAAAGTACTATCTCTTTGTAGGACATATTAAAGGTAAACATTCATTCCAATATACATTAGATACAGGGAATACTGTTTGATTTCATTTATATGAGATACCTAGAATAGTCAAATTCATAGAGTCAGGAAATACATTAGTAGATGACAGGGGCTGAGGCTTGGGGGTAAGTGGGGAGACAGGGAATGTGAATGAATGAAGTCGCTCAGTCATGTCCGACTCTTTGCGACCCTGTGGACTGTAGCCTATCAGGCTTCTCTGTCCGTGGGATTTTCCAGGCAATAGTATTGGAGTGGATTGCCATTTAGTGTTTAATGGTGACAGAGTTTCAGTTTAGGAAGGTGAAAAATTTGGGAGAGGAATGATGGTGAGAATTGCACAACAACTTGAATATACTTAGTACCCTTGAATGAACAATTAAATATGATTAAAATAGCAAGCTTTGTATTATGTGAGTTTTACCACAATAAAAAAATTTAAAAAGAAAAACAACTCTGGAGGAAGATAGACTTTGATTCAAATCCTGTTTTGCCACTTCCTTGCTCTTTGGATAAGATATTTCACCTAAACAGACATCAGTTTGTCATTTATAAGTTAAGGATATAAATAGTTTCTACCTCATGCAAGTTTTTGAGAGTACAATGAACTAATATAAATTTGGTGACACATGTCAAGCATTAAATAATGGTAATATAGTACTCTGAGATACCTGCTTTTTCATGTGACTTAATATAAGAAAAAACTAAACAAATACTCTTTTGAATGAACACCCTCTACAAACACATTTATCCATGAATTACCATTTTATTTTATAAGACAATATGATATAGTCAGTTGAATATAAACATTTCTGTCCCAAATAAGTCTAATTCAGAGATTTTAGCCCAAAGAAGTGCTTCCTCACTGCTATATGTATAATGCCATTTTATAAACTAGGGCATACACATGAATTCATTTGACTGACATATGAGTTTGTTTTAAAGGATTTAAAGGAACATACACCAATTCATTCAGAATAAGCAGCATAGCTTTAAAGAAAGTATCCCTATTTAGCCATCTAAACAGAATCAGAAACTGGTCGTTTCTCAGGAAATCCTCTTTAGAGATTACTAAAATATTCTAAAACTACTTTTTTACATGAAGGGATGAAGAGATATTAAATAGTAAAGTTTGAACTTAGAAATCCTAAAGGAAATCAGTCCTGAATATTCATTGGAAGGACTGATGCTGAAGCTGAAGCTACAATATTTTGGCTACATGATGTGAAGAACTGACTCATTGGAAAAAACCCTGATGCTGGAAAAGATTGAAGGCAGGAGTAGACGGGTGCAACAGAGGATGAGATGACTGGATGGCATCACCAACTCGATGGACATAAATTTGAGTAGTTCCATCCGGGAGTTGATGATGGACAGGGAAACCTGGCATGATGCAGCCGAAGAATCAGACATGACTGAGTGACTGAAATGAACTGAACTGAAAAGTTTGAAGTAATAATGTTCTCAATTCTGAACCTACACACATACTTTAGATGATATAAATTTCTTAACTCTCTGCTTATAGAAAGCTCAGTATTTCTTCCTTTTGTCTTCTTTTTATTTTAGCTTCAAAATGTAGGAATATTTTAGAATATCTTTTTAAAAGTTAAAAAAAAAACTTACTTGTCCCAAATTTTATAAATCTTTTGATTTAAAAAAATCTACCAGTGTTTACTTAGACTGCGTACAAATATTATGCTATCCTAAACACAATATCAAAGCACAGATAAGACATTTAACTGACAAACTTCATTTTATTTTTCCATATGAGTATGAAAAAAAATTGCATAAAAGACCTCCCAACACAATATTTAGCTCTTCCTGTGGTTTGGTAATATGTTTGCAAGTGGCACTACGCTTGCTTTTATATGAGCATTTTTTATGCCTAGAGCATCAAATTCATCAGAGTATTGTCAGAGGCATGGCTGTGTAACAAATAGCTCAAATGGCTATAATGAGATATGCTCCATGACAGAGCACCTGACAGAGTAGCAAGATATTTCTCAGTTAAGAAATCCCTCTCCGTGATTGATGCACTTCCAGACTTGACCAGTCTGACATGCCCTTTGGCCAGCTGTCTCCTCTAGATGACTGGGTGCATTTCTCACACAACTCAACAAGCACTTGTGCTTACAAAAAACTTTGTCTATAACATCTCCTAATCTATCCATGCTATGAGGAAAAGTTTGAATATCTGCCTTTAAAATTATAAATTTCTCCTTCATGCATGCATAAATGAGTAGGTTACATCATGAATTCAAGAAATATTTTTAATTATTAGTTTACTATGTCTTTTGATTTTTTACAAACAACTTTGCATTTTTACACACCTTCAAACTCCTTTCCTAACTATGTCAGTTAACTATAGTTTTAAAACTGATACTACGTTCTAAAGAGATGGGAATACCAAACCACGTGACCTGCCTTTTGAGAAATCTGTACGCAGGTCAGGAGGCAACAGTTAGAACTGGACATGGAACAACAGACAGGTTCTAAATAGGAAAAGGAGTACGTCAAGGATGTATATTGTCACCCTACTTATTTAACTTCTATGCAGAGTAAGTAAGTAAGTAAGTAAAGTCACTCAGTCGTGCCCAACTCTTTGTGACCGCATGGACTGCAGCCCACCAGGCTCCTCAGTCCATGAGATTCTCCAAGCAAGAATACTGGAGTGGGTTGCCATTTCCTTCTCCAGGGGATCTTCCCAACCCAGTGATCGAACCCGGGTCTCCCACATTGGAGGCAGATGCTTTAACCTCTGAGCCAGAGTACATCAAGATAAACGCTGGGCTGGAGGAAGCACAAGCTGGAATCAAGATTGTGGGAGAAACATCAGTAACCTCAGATATGCAGATGACAGCACCCTTATGGCAGAAAGTGAAGAATTAAAGACCTCTTGATGAAAGTGAAAGAGGAGAGTGAAAAAGTTGGCTTAAACTCAATATTCAGAAAACGAAGATCATGGTGCCTGGTCCTATTACTTCATAGCAAATAGGTGGGGAAACACTGGAAACAGCAGCAGACTTTATTTTTCTGGGCTCCAAAATCACTGCAGATGGTGACTGCAGCCATGAAATAGACGCTTACTCCTTGGAAGGAAAGTTATGACCAACTTACACAGTATATTCAAAAGCAGAGACATTACTTTGCCAACAAAGGTCCGTCTAGTCAAGGCTATGGTTTTTCCAGTGGTCATGTATGGATGTGAGAGTTGGACTATAAAGAAAGCTGAGCACCGAAGAAGTGATAATTTTGAACTGTGGTGTTGGAGAAGACTCTTGAGAGTCCCTTGGACTGCAAGGAGATCCAACCAATCCATTCTAAAGGAGATCAGTCCTGGGTTTTCATTGGAAGGACTGATGCTGAAGCTGAAATTCCAATATTTTGGCCACCTCATGAGAAGAGTTGACTCACTGGAAAAGACCCTGATGCTGGGAAAGATTGAGGGCAGGAGGAGAAGGGGACGATGGAAGATGAGATGGTTGGATGGCATCATCAACTCGATGGACATGGGTTTGGGTGGACTCCGGGAGTTGGTGATGGACAGGGAGGGCTGGTGAGCTGTGGTTCATGGGGTCACAAAGAGTTGGAGATAACTGAGTGACTGAACTGACTCACATTCCAAAGCAGTATCTGTTTGGTAAAATTTGCATTGTTCCAGCCCCAGTTGCATCATTAGAAAAATCATGAATATATTTACAGAAAAATACTTTTGAGTGCTAATAGTTTTATGCACATTAGGTTTGGCATGGCATATTCAACAGGATAATTATTCTTCAATATTAAAAATCAATTCAAGATGCTTTTTGGTGAAGTGTTTTTACTGAAGTTAATGTCCTCTTTTCAGTTCTAAAGTAGTGACACTAGGGAGCTCAGAGGCCCAGATAGAGAGACCAAAATAGAAAGGTTCTGACTAAGTAGAAGGAAAGTGAAGCTAGCATAGATTTGGACAAGAGAAACATTTGATACAGTTTATCCACTTTGGATGGTATCCAGCTTGAATTCCTCCCCCTTATCCCCAGGAAGCTGTTTCTAAATTTCCTAAGCCCATTTAGTGGCTTTCATTTTTATGTGTTTTTTTTTTTTTTCTTTCATCGTATTTTGCCGATGCATTTTTTTTTCTGGCTATGCATCTTAATAGCACTTGTTATATCACCTCAATTATGTGTAGCTTTCTTTATTTTTAGTTTCAGAGTGTTTGGTTACTAAGGGATGTGGATTATATACTTGCATTTTCCATATCTTATACATTTAGCGTACAGTATGTGTGATAAATGTATAATAATTAACTAATAATAGAATTCTTGAAGAATATGATTTTGCAGTTCTCAGCTATACATAAGAATTTGTTGAACTCGATGTGTTTGGGTTTGAGTCTGATCACCGAGTTTGCATATGCCATGGCCACCAGGAATACAGAGACCTGGGAAAAGCTGTATGTGTAAGACAGTGGCACATGCCACAACTAAAGAATTCAAAGGCTATAACTAAAGATCCTGCACACTACAGTGAAGACCAAAGAGCCCAAGTGCTGCAACTACGATCTGGTGCAGCCAAATCCTATTTTTTATTTTTATTTTTTAAGGATTATTGCCTTATGATCTATGTTCCAACACAAGGAAAGATGAAATGTGTGTTACCCATAGCAAGGATGATGAAAGTTGAGAATAAAGGTATTCTGGAATTCATTAGTACAGAAGTGGCACTGCTTATTTGTAAGGCACACCAATAAACTGACATAATCAAATTTCTAGAGAGTATGCCTATATATTGGCTAATCAGTTTAATTTATACCTAGAGATGCTGTAGTATTAGGATGATATCATCTTCCATGGGACAATTTTGCCCATGTGGATTTTAAAATTATGAGTTAAATCTCAAAAATACTTATTCCCAAAGCAATGCACAGAATATTACACATTCAGTTAGAGGAATCTGGGGAGGGGGTGGGGATGAATAGTGTCTAGAATTAGTGAGGTCAGTGAAAACAGTTTATTCATTAAGTCTGAAAACCTATTCACCATTCAGAATATTCCGTTATTTGCCATTATCTATATGCATACTAAGGACTTCCCTGGTGGCTCAGATGGTAAAGCGTCTGTCTACAATGCAGGAGACCTGGGCTCAATCCCTGGGTTGA
>SJXQ01011017.1:0-16200 GCA_006408695.1 Aepyceros melampus | reverse complement strand
CAGTTAATACCTCCTGCAAAATATACACTGCTTCCTATAGACAGCAAAATTATATACCTAAACTTTCAACATGTACATATGCATGTATATGTGTAGTCACACATAAACTGATGGTTGCCAAAGTAGAACTAGTACTAAGGAACCTGCCTTCTAAAGCAGAAGTCATAAGAGATGCAGGTTCGATCCATGGGTTGGGAAGATCTCCTGCAACTGAGCATAGCAACACATTCCTAATTCTTCACCTTGAGAATTTCATGGATTGAGAATAAATGATGGTGAAAGTCTGTGTGATACACATTGTCAGAAAAGAATGTATTGACTTAACACATGAAATATCACTTTAACAGGTAGGAATGATACTAAAACTGAAGCTCCAGTACTTTGGCAACCTTATGCGAAGAGTTGACTCATTGGAAAAGACCCTAATGCTGGGAGGGATTGGGGGCAGGAGGAGAAGGGGACGACCGAGGATGAGATGGCTGGATGGCATCATGGACTCAATGGACGTGAGTCTGAGTGAACTCCTGGAGTTGGTGATGGACAGGGCGGCCTGGCCTGCTGCGATTCATGGGGTCACAAAGAGTCAGACACGACTGTGCAACTGAGCTGAACTGAACTGATATATTTGCTTTCATATATTACCAATGCCATGCACAGCAAAAAATCAGCTCAACCACTTACTTCACTAGAGTTGCACAGTCGTGCATGGCTCTTTGTGACCCCATGAATCACAGCATGCCAGGTCTCTCTGTCCATCACCAACTCCAAGAATTCACTCAAACTCACATCCATCGAGTCCGTGGTGCCATCCAGACATCTCAAACTCTGTTGTCCCTTTGTCTTCCTACCCTTAATCCCTTCCCAGAATCAGAGACTTTTCCAATAAGTCAACTATTTGCATGAAGTGGCCAAAGTATTGGAGTTTCAGCTTTAGCATCAGTCCTTCTGATGAACACCCAGGACTGATCTCCTTTAGGATTGATTGGTTGGATCTCCTTGCCATCCAGGAGACTCAAGAGTATTCTCCAACACGACAGTTCAAAAGCATCAGTTCTGCGCTCAGTTTTCTTCAAAGTCCAACTCTCATATCCATACATGACCACTGGAAAAAAACATAGCCTTGACTAGATGGACATTTGTCAGCAAAGTGATTGCTCTACTTTTATAATATGCTATCGAGTTTGGGCACAACTTTCCCTCCAAGGAGTAAGTGTTTTCAATTATATGGGTGTGATCAAAATATGTAGTGATTTTGGGCACCCCCACCACCACAAAATAAATACATAAATAAATAAAAATAAAGTCTGACACTGTTCGTGTCAGTTCAGTTCAGTTCAGTGGCTCAGTCGTGTCCGACTCTTTGCGACCCCATGAATCGCAGCACGCCAGGCCTCCCTGTCCATCACCAACTCCCAGAGTTCACTCAGACTCACGTCCATCGAGTCAGTGATACCATCCAGCCACCTCGTCTTCTGTCGTCCCTTTCTCCTCCTGCCCCCAATCCCTCCCAGCATCAGAGTCTTCCAGTGAGTCAACTTTTCAAATGAGGTGGCCAGAGTACTGGAGTTTCAGCTTTAGCATCATTCCTTCCAAAGAAATCTCAGGGTTGGTCTCCTTCAGAATGGATTGGTTGGAACTCCTGCAGTCCAACGGACTCTCAAGAGGCTTCTCTAACACCACAGTTCAAAAGCATCAATTCCTCAGCTCTCAGCCTTCTTCACAGTCCAACTCTCACATCCATACATGACCATTGGAAGAACCATAGCCTTGACTAGACGGACTTTAGTTGGCAAAGTAATGTCTCTGCTTTTGAATATACTATCTAGGTTGGTCATAATTTTTCTTTCAAGAAGTAAGCATCTTTTAATTTCATGTCTGCAGTCACCATCTACAGTAATTTTGGAACCCCAAAAAATAAAATCTGACACTGTTTCCACTGTTTCCCCATCTATTTCCTATGAAGTGATGGAACCAGATGCCATGATCTTTGTTTTCTGAATGTTGAGCTTTAAGCCAACTTTTTCACTCTCCTCTTTTACTTTCATCAAGAGGCTTTTAGTTCCTCTTCACTTTCTGCCATAAGGTTGGGGTCATCTGCATATCTGAGGTTACTGATATTTCTCCCAGCAATCTTGATTAGGTCCATATAATTTCTGTCCTTTTTCAAGCCCATCTTTGCATGAAATGTTCCCCTGGTATCTCTCATTTTCTTAAAGTGATCTCTAGTCTTTCCTATTCTGTTTTTTATTTCCCCTCTATTTCTCTGCATTGATCATGGAGGAAGGATTTATCCTTTCTTGCTATTCTTTGGCACTCTGCATTCACATGTTATATATTTCCTTTTCTCCATTGCTTTTCACTTCTCTTGTTTTCACAGCTAGTTGTAATGCCTGCTCAGACAGCCGTTGTGCTTTTTTTGCATTTATTTTCCATGGAGATCGTCTTGATCCCTGTCTCCTGTACAATGTCATGAACCTCTGTCCATAGTTCATCAGGCACCCTATCTATCAGATCTAGTCCCTTAATTATATTTCTCACTTCCACTGTATTATCATAAGGGATTTGATTTGGTCATTCCTGAATAATCTAGTGGTTTTCCTTACTTTCTTCAGTTTAAGTCTGGATTTAGCAATAAGTAGTTCATCATGTGAGCCGCATTCAGTCCCTGTCTTGCTTTTGCTGACTCTATAGAACTTCTCCATCTTTGGCTGCAAATAATAGTATCAATCTGATTTTGGTGTTGACCATCTGGTGATGTATGTGTTAACAGGTGGGAAGAGGATGGGTTACAAGTGTATCTCTACCTCCTAAGTGTGACACAGCAGTAAGTCCTGCCTCTTTGGCAGTTTGGAAATACTCAAAAGTAATTCCCTGATACACAACTACTCATATCTGCTCCATCATTCCATCTCCACATAGTCAACAGCAATCCTCTCCCAGGATGGTTGCATTGCAGTTTGGGCCATATACGGCCACAAAACACATTGTCTGTATAACTCTCACTCTATACAAATTATATTTAATCAGCTGTTTTACCTTGCTTCCTTTCAGTCCAAAGTAATTTACCCTTTAGTGAAGGGGCTTGCCTCATTCTGGAAATCTCTTCCCTGCTTCTTCGTCTCTCACCTCAAGATACAGGTTTTATCTTGCTCCCTCTTATCCTTCTCCCTTCTTAATTCCTTTCCACCCAGGTATGTCTGAAACCCATATGGGACACTCTGGTGACAAGGGTCTTCTGTTAGTATTTATCAGAGGCTCTGGGAGAACTATTGTCTGTGTAGAAGTATTATTTGAGATCCATTCATTAAGAGAGTTATATTTCACATCCTCCTATGTTTCTGCCTTTTTGGAACTTCTCAGTTTTTCCTGGTAAGCTCTATTATTGTTTCTTACTTGACAGTAAAACAGGAAATATTGTTTGACATGAAATATCTGTTTGATGGAAGGTTGCATACCTACACACAAAACTGGTACTACTTTGACTTCCAAAACACAATCAGGCACATTTGCTGTTGCTGTTGTTTCCTTTCCTCCTTGGAAATTTCTCATAATGAGAAATTGTCATCAGCATGAAGAAATGCAGAATTTTCCACATAAAATATAATAGTATTATTGGGCTCAAACAGTCAGAATTTTAATATATCTAGCTATTTTTTTTAATGTTCCTGACATTTTCCAAGAGTAAGATGTCTGATTTCAGATCTCAAAGCTTAACTGCATTCAGTTGGTGTCAAATGTAAGAGACTGCCATGGGCATAATTTAATTCTTGTAGAATAAGATTTCAAGTTCATAGTAAATTATGAGTTGGTACTTGACTACTTGAAAATGAGAAAAAAACAACAGGAACTATGACTAAAAAATGAAGTAAAACAAATAAACACAGGAATGGGTAGTTAGGGATTTAATCATAAGAGGTACACATAAATTGCAGAGAAGGCAATGGCACCCCACTCCAGGAGTCTTGCTCGGAAAATCCCATAGATGGAGGAGCCTGTTGCTGCAGTCCCTGGGGTCGCTGCGAGTCGGACACGACTGAGTGGCTTTGCTTTCACTTTTCACTTTCATCATTGGAGAAGGAAATGGCAACCCACTCCAGTGTTCTTGCCTGGAGAATCCCAGGGACGGCAAAGCCTGGTGGGCTGCCATCTATGGGGTTGCACAGAGTTGGATATGACTGAAGTGACTTAGCAGCAACACAAAAATTGATGTTTGGATCATATAAAAAGCAAAGGGATACTATAAATCATTTATATCTGCTAAATTGTCTCTGCAAATGACTTGGACACTGTGAACCACAAACCAAAAAAAAAAAAAAAAAAAGAAAGAAAGAAAGAAAGAAAGAAAAAGAAAAGGAAATATAATCTTAGAAAATTCTTAGAGATATGAATACTCGAACTCCTTACCTGTCTCATGGGAAACATGTACACTAGTTAAGGTGCAGCAGTTAAAATTGGACATAGGGCAATGCACTAGTTTAAAATTTGGAAAGGAATACCTCAATGCTATATATTATTGACCTGCTTATTTAACTTCTGTGCAGAGAACATTATGAAAAAATAAAATCCTAGATGAAGCTCAAGTTAGGAAAAAAAAATGTGTGGGAGATGTGAATAACCTTAGTTATCTCAATGACAGCACCCAAATGACAGAACAATTGGAATTAAGGCACCTCTTAATGAAGGTATTTCGTTTTCAAGTATAGACACTTAAGTGAGATATTCCTACATAAAAGATGAAATTCTCAGTTTCATATATGCACATTTCAGGGTGTGAAATATAAAATTCTCTATTATTCACATATACAAATCAGGAGAGATTTTCCAACTTGAAACACAGAATTTTTTTGTACATCACACATGAAAGTATGGACATAAAATTTTCTGCATAAAATGTGGAATTTTTCACATGGAGTTATGAAGATCTGGATGCAGATTATTTGATAGGAAATATGAGATTTTCTATTTCACATATGAAAACATGGTCACAGGTTTCCTCACATGAAATATGAATTTTTTATATTGCTTATTTGAAAATCTTTGTATTGTATTTCCTTCATGAAATACTCAATACTGCCTATTTAATATTTTAAAAACTTGCATTAATTTTCCTACAAGAAATATAGAATTTGCCCACAGATTTCATGTTAGAGCTATGAAATTCTCTATATTCCATCAAGAAACTTTGAATGAAAGTCTTCTGATATGATGTTTAAAATTCTGTGTATTTCACATTTGAAAATCTGAGGAGTAATATTCTCATATGAAATATGATATCTCAATTATTCACAAAAGAAATTTTTTCCAGATTTTCTGTCCACAAAATAGAGAATTTTCAATGATTCAGAAATTAAAATCTGAGCTAAACCATCAAACAATGAACAGCTATATTTCACGTATTTCCCAAATAACAGAGTTCTCTGTGTTTCTTTGATGAAAGTCTGGGTGAAGATTTTCCTATATGAAATAAGTAACATATATTTTACACATATAAAATGAAAACCCTTATGATTATACAATGAAAATGATAAACAGATTCAGTAGACTCTATTCGATAGACACAGTGTCTGAAGACCTCTGGGTGGAGGTTTGTGACGTTGTACAGGAAGCAGTGATCAAGACCATCTCCATGAAAAAGAAATGCAAAATGGCAAAATGCCGAGGCCTTACCAAGAGCTGAGAAGAGGAGAGAAGCTAAACAAAAAGTGGAAAAGAAAAATTACAAACATTTATGCAGAGTCCCAAAGATAGTAAGGAGAAATAAAACCTTCCTCAATTATCAATGCCAAGAAATGGAGGAAATAAATAGAAAGGGAAACACCTACACATGTCTTCAAGAAAATCAGAGATACCAAGGGAAATTTTCATGCAAAGAGGGTCACTATAAGGGACAGAAATTTTACAGATGTAACAGAAGCAGAAGCTATCAAGAAGATGTGGGAAGAATATACAGATGAACTATGCACAAAAGATCTTCATGACCCAGTTAAGCACGATGATGTCATCACTCACATCAATCCAGACATCCTGGAATGCGAAGTCAAGTGGGACTTAGGAAGCATAATTACAAACAAACCTCATAGAAGGGATGCAATTCAATCGAGCTAACTCAAATTCTGAAAGATAATGGCCTCCATGTGCCAGCACTCTTGTAAGACTTGGCTGCAGTCAGAGGACTGGAAAAGGTCAATTTTCACTTCAACAGCAAAGAAAGGCAATCCAAAGAATGTGAAAACTGCCATCTAATTGCACACATCTCACACATTCACAGAGTAATTCTTAAAATTCCCCAAGCTAGGCTTGAACAGAATGTGAACCATGAGCTTCCAGATGTTCAAGCTGGATTTAGAAAGGCTGGAGAAACCCGAGATCAAATTGCCAACACCCATTGGGTCATCAAAAAAGTGGGAGAACACCAGAAAAGAATCTACACCTATTTGACTATGCCAAAATTTTTTATTGTGTCAGTTCAGTTCAGTCGCTCAGTTGTTTCCAACTCTTTTTGACCCCATGAGTCGCAACACGTCAGACCTCCCTGTCCATCAGCATCTTCCAGAGTTTACTCAGACTCACGCCCATGGGGTCAGTGATGCCATCCAGCCATCTCATCCTCTGTCATCCCCTTCTTCTCCTTCTCCTTCTCCTAGTACCTCCCAGCATCAGATTATTTTCTGATGAGTCAAATAATCGCATGAGGTGGCCAAAGTACTGGAGTTTCCGCTTTAGCATAATTTCTTCCAAAGAAATCCCAGGCTGATCTCCTTCAAAATAGACTGGTTGGATCTGGTTGCAGTTCAATGGACTCTCAGGCGTCTTCCCCAACACCACACTTCAAAAGCATCAATTCTTCGGCGCTCAGCCTTCTTCACAGTCCAACTCTCACATCCATACATGATCACTGGAAAAACCATAGCCTTGACTAGATGGACCTTAGTCGGCAAAGTAATGTCTCTGCTTTTGAATATACTTGGTCATAACTTTTCTTCCAAGGAGTAAGTATCTTTTAATTTCATGATTGTAGTCACCATCTGCAGTGATTGTGTAGATCACAATAAAATGTGGAAAATTCTTCAAAACACAGGACTTCTAGACCATGTTACAAACTTCCGAGATATCTGTATGCAGGTCAAGAATCAACAATCAGAAAAGGACATGGGAAAACAGACTGGTTCTGAGTTGATAAAGGAGTATGTCAAGGCTTGCTGGGGTCCAGCCCTGGTGGATCCAGGGAATTCGAAGGGTGAATGGTGTAGGTGAGGAAAGCTTATTCATTTAATTAGAAATATAAAAGAAATTAAGAAGAAATAGTATAGTAGGAAAATTTAGTGGAGAAAAGAGACTGAATAACATTGTTTATGGGGAAAATCAATAAAACTTTGAGACAGGAAGTTTGCACTATCTACATTAGGCCACCAGCACCCACTTGAATATCAAAGGGTGCCCCGCCTTAGGCTCCATTTCATGTGGATCTTAGAAGCCAGGGCAAATAAGTAGATGTGGTGAGCCTTCCTGCTTCAGATGGGAATTCAGCCAGAAAAGGAAAGGGAGGGAGAGAGAGGAAGAGGGAGGGAGAGAGACATGAGGGGAGCCAGATTTCCAAGAAACTAGCTTGAGAAACTAGTCCAAGAAACTGGTCCATCCTTTATTGTTCAGAACGGTTTTCATACATTTGATTGTACATAGAGATCAATGGGTAATAGAAAGTTATGCAGTATCAGCAGTCCTGACTCTTATCAAAACCAGGCTTTTCTCTCTGCATACCTAGTTGTAAACACAGTCTTAGGTGATTTATATCATCTTCTGGCCAGAAAGCCAATTAGCATTTTACAGCCTTTTTCTGATAAGGGTTTGTCAACCAGAAGACTTATTTATTTTGTTTTTCCCAAAGTCTAGTGCCACTCTCAGAAAGCACTAAATAAAGTTACATTCTTATATAGCAAAGATACAGCAATTTATAACAAGTAAAAGGAGTACAGTGATTTATAACACAAGAAAAGTAATTAACTCAAAAGTCTAGTGTTGCTAACATCAAAACTACTATATTCCTATTTCTATATCCTAATTACATTGATTAATATCCTTCAGGCACCTAAAAATAAAGAATATGGAGGCCCGGCAGCAGACATTGAGTCAACAGTGAAAACCCATCACTAATATGATTTTTCACTTTTTAGAAAAGGTGCTTTATCTTTAAGATACTTTAAGCTTTGCGCCTCTTGCAGCTGGGGTCTGTAAACAATTTACAACTTGTAAAATGTCCGGAGGAACCTGTCAGGTAAGTTAGAGAGCCATCAGAGGGAGTTTGAGAAGAAACATTCCTTTCAAATGCAGAAGATTGAAGCCCTAAGTTAACTTTTTCCAGAGAGTGTCAGAAGAGTGGAAAAGCACAGTACAATAAGGCAGGAAGATTCTGGTTTTGGGGGGTAGATGCTCAGGGAAACTCAGGGGGAACCCCTGAAGCCTGACTCACCTTGCCCATCAGGCCTCTCCACATGACATTGTCATGGGTGGGATCTCCCGTGCTGGCTCCTGGCAAAGGCTGTACATTGTCACACTCTTTATTGAGCTTACATGTAGAATTCATCATACAAAATGGCACATGGAATGAAACAGAGTTTGGCATCAAGGTTGCTGGGAGAAATATCAATAACTTTGTATATGCAGATGACATATAGCAGAACATGAAAAGAACTACAGAGCCTCGTGAGGGAAGTGAAAGAGGAGAGTGAGAAATGGGGATGTAAAACTCAACATTCAAAATTAGAAACACGGCATCCGTTCTCATCACTTCATGGCAAAATATGGGAAAACAATGGAAAGAGTGAGAAATATTTTTTTTTGGGGGGGGGTTCCAATATCACTGCAGATGGTGACTCTGGTCATGAAATTAAAATATGCTTTCTCCTTAGAAGAAAAGCTTTGACCAGGCTAGACCACATATTATAAAGCAGATAAAGGTCAACACAGTCAAAGCTATGTACAGAAGTGAAAATTGGACTATAAAGAAAGATAACCTCCAAAGAATGGATGTTATTGAAATGTGTTGGAGAAAACTCCTCCTAGTCCCTTGGACTAAAAGGAGATGAAACTGGTCAATTCTAAAGGAAATCAGTCCAGAATATTTATTGGAAGGGCTGATGCTGAAACTGTAACTTGAATATTTTGGCCACCTGATGTGAAGGACTGACTCATTGGTAAAGACCCTGATGCTAAGAAAGATTTAAGGCTGGAGGAGAGGGCAAAGACAGAAGACAAAAAGCTTGGATGTCATCACTGACTTGATGGGAATGGGTTGGAGTAGGCTCTATGAATTGGTAATGGACAGGGAAGACGGGCCTGCTGCAATCTATGTGGTCAGAAAGAGTCAGACAAGTCTGAATGAGTTAAAGGAACACACAGTACTTACTTAGGTTATCAAGGAAAGAAAGTGGTAAAGAACTCTCTTATGCATCAACTGATAATCCTCACAGATTCCTAATGTTCCCTAAGAGTTTTCACTGTTTCCTCAGAGATTCAGCCAGGATGAACATTCTATTATAATGGTGAAGGTCTCCTAGGAAATATTGGAAATGGAATCATATACAAAAAGTGGTAGAATAAAGTAAGCACATTAGGAAGGCAGCATGAACTTGTCAAAAACATACAGTACACTTCTTTAATCCTTCCAACTGATTTCCTTCTTAATCCTGAGGATAAGAACTCCCCAATCCTAAGGAATAGTCGTTACAAAGAGCAGTGACCAAGGCATTGCTGCCTATTGCTTTAGTGATGACAAAATACAAGCACATCATGGTAATAATGCCTCTGTTAACTTCTAACAAGACAATAGGCTGCAGTAGCCATTGGGGAGCTTAGAAAATCACAAGGTCTCCCACAAAAGATTTGAGCCACCTGGGCCTTTCCAAAAGAGAGTTTGCCAGGTGTGATGAGGTCACCTTTTCCATGTAAAATGTTCTCTTCTATCAGCACCAGACTTTTTGCATGCACTATTGGAGAAGGAAATGGCAGCCCACTCCAGTGTTCCTGCCTGGAGAATCCCAGGGATGGCAGAGCCTGATGGGCTGTCATCTATGGGGTCAGACGGAGTCAGTCATGATGGAAGCACCTCAGCAGCAGCAGCATGGATTTGTGAGATCCAAACAAGAGCACAATTCTAGCTTGCAAATTATACATCTGATTAAATAATAATAATAAAAGAATAAAATCCAGTCAAAACTGAAGGGCCTACTATTAATCACATGGTCCTCAGCCCTCAGAAGTGTTATCAGGTCAGTAAAAACCCCAGCTCCAGGCAAGTTCATTGTTAGCACCTGCAGTCCTTTAAAGGATATGCCCCAGTTATTGATTAAAGAGTGTAGATTGTAAGTCCTCTACCAACATGATAAATTGTGCCAACAAGACCACTGAACCTCCCATCTTAGCCAAGCCTAAAAGACAGAATATGTGCACATCATGCCCAAGACACATTCAACTGGGAACATTTGAAGGTAACAGTACCAGGTATCGGACACTATAGGGAAGGTTTACACTGAAATGAAGTCATAATCTCCAAAATATACAAGCAGCTCATGCAGCTCAATTCCAGAAAAATAAATGACCCAATCAAAAAAATGGGCCAAAGAACTAAATAGAAATTTCTCCAAAGAAGACATACGGATGGCTAACAAACACATGAAAAGATGCTCAACATCACTCATTCTCAGAGAAATGCAAATCAAAACCACAATGAGGTACCATTTCACACCAGTCAGAATGGCTGCGATCCAAAAGTCAACAAGCAGTAAATGCTGGAGAGGGTGTGGAGAAAAGGGAACCCTCTTACACTGTTGGTGGGAATGCAATTAGTACAACCACTATGGAGAACAGTGTGGAGATTCCTTTAAAAATTGCAAATAGAATTGCCTTATAGCCCAGCAATCCCACTGCTGGGCATACACATCTAGGAAACCACAATTGAAACAGACACATGTACACCAATGTTCATCGCAGCACTATTTTTAATAGCCAGCATATGGAAGCAACCTAGATATCCTTCAGCAGATGGATGGATAAGAAAGCTCTGGTACATATACACAATGGAGTATTACTCAGCCATTAAAAAGAATACATTTGAATCAGTTCTAATGAGGTGGATGAAGCTGAAGCCGATTATACAGAGTGAAGTAAGCTAGAAAAAAAAAAAAAAACACCAATACAGTATACTTACACATATATATGGAATTTAGAAACATGATAATGATAAACCTGTGCGTGAGACAGCAAAAGAGACACAGATGTATAGAACAGCCTTTTGGACTCTGTAGGAGAGGGAGAGGGTGGGATGATTTGGGAGAGTGGCAGTGTAACATGTATGATATGATAAGTGAAATGAATCACCAGTCTAGGTTCGATGCAGGATGCAGGATGCTTATGACTGATGCATGAGGATAATCCAGAGAGATGGTGTGGGGTGTGAGGGGGGAGATGGGGGTCGGGATTGGGAGTTCATGTACACTCGTGGCTGATTCATGTCAATGTATAGCAAAGCAAATACAGTATTGTAAAGCAAAGCAAACTAAAAAATAAAAATTAATTTAAAAAATTTTTAAAAAGTCTTTTGTGCCCCTCTCAGAGGGAAAATGTGCATCTCCAAGATGAACAAGTTGATAGGATTCAAGTCACTAATAACATTCAACGTAGTCACCTGTAAGTGCAGATTCCCACTATATAACTTCAGAAGCTTCCGTGTAGCCCTGAGGGCAGCCTCTGTTTTCCATTACTAAATTGTGTTCATTCAATCAGCAGACAGTTTGAAATGTAGGCGATGGGTAAGTACCCGAGGAAGTTGATGAAGACTGTAAGAACAAAGAATCTTTCCAGGGCAGGGACAGAAAATGCCACAGATTGGTGATAAGATGGAGGAAATTGGAGAGGAGAATGAAGGGCAGATTTCAGAGCTACTATCTGGCCTTTTTAGGTGGTGGCAGCTGCTCCAGACCTGGTTGCAGGCCTTGGGGAGATATTTCCAAATGGAATAAGTTAATGTGGTCTCTGTCCCCAATGAGCTTTTGCAATCTTAAAGCCTCAGTCTATGATACTATACCAAGTACAGTACTGTAGCTTAGAAATTCAGGAGATATTAATTTAAGGGATGGTGTGTGAGACTTCCTGGAGATGTGTTCTATCAGACATGTTCTAACACTTAATATAATTAATAAGGCTCGAGCCAGGACTTCCTTTATACATGTAGACTGTTCTCTTATGCATATTCCAATTATGAGATCATATAACCTCATATCTGAGATTTCACTTTCTTGGTGAGCACGTCTGAACTTACAAAAAAGGAAGATAGCACTAGCTTGTAAGGCATATGTTTTTATGAGGACTTTTCTATCAATTTCCCAACTCTACCAATTGTGCTATTTAACTTCCTGTACTGTTAAATATAGCCAACTTTATAGTATCTCCTCCTGCCAAACCAAAGACACTACAATAAATGTAAAGGCAGATAACTTAGAGAAGCACATTTACAGCTCATGATTCTTTGTTAATTTTCTTTTCAGTTGCTATATCCATAGATGTGAGTGGGGTTTTAATGTCTCTCATTATAATTGTGGTACTCTTAATTTCCCCTTTTCCTACTTGCTTTCATTTGCATTACATATTGAGGTACCCCTAAATGGCACAGTGAACTAGTTACACCTAATTGTTATATATAGGCATTGTACCCATTAGTAATGAAATCACATTTTCTCAAGTGTACCCAGAGCATCTTCCAGGATAGATCGAATCCTGGCCCATAAACCTATTCTTGGTAATTAAAAAATAATAACAATAATAATAAAGAAAGAAAAAATAAAGTATTTCAAGTATCTTTTCCAATCATAATAAAGTAAGATTAGATGTAACAGCAGAATAAAAAAAAAAAAAAAAACACATAAAAAATCCAAACATATGGAGGCTAAATCACCCAAATCTGAATAACGAACAGGTCACAAAAGAAATCAAAAAGGCTGTGGTACATATACACAATGGAGTATTACTCAGCTATTAAAAAGAATACATTTGAATCAGTTCTAATGAGGTGGATGACGCTGGAGCTGATTATACAGAGTGAAGTAAGCCAGAAAGAAAAACACCAATACAGTATACTTACACATATATATGGAATTTAGAATGATGGTAATGATAAACCTGTACGCAAGACAGCAAAAGAGACACAGATGTATAGAACAGCCTTTTGGACTCTGTGAGAGAGGGAGAGGGTGGGATGGGTTGGCAGAGTGGCAGTGTAACATGTATGATATCATAAGTGAAACGAATCGCCAGTCCAGGTTTGATGCAGGATGCAGGATGCTTGGGACTGATGCATGGGGATAATCCAGAGATGTGGGGCGGGAGGAGGGAGGTGGGGGTCGGAATTGGGAGTTCATGTATGCTCGTGGCTGATTCATGTCAATGTATATCAAAATGAATACAGTATTGTAAAGAAAAACAAACTAAAAAATAAAAAATTAATTAAAGAAAAAAAAGAAATCAAAAAGGAAATAAAATTTAAATGCAAACAAATGAAAATAAAAACATGACAACCGAAAAGCTTTGGATTCAGTAACAAGCAGTGTTAAGAAGGAGATGCATATCATATAAGCCTGCCTTATGTAAGAAGAGGAACATCAAAGAAACAGTCTACATTTACATTTAAAGTAAACACAAAAAGCAGAAAAGAAGACCCTCAAAGTTAGTAGAATGAAAGGAATCATAAAAAATCAGAGCAGAGATAAGTGAAAAATAAACAAAGGTGGCTATGGCAAAACTCAGTAAAAGGGAAATCTGGTTCTTAAAATCATAAATCAAAGTCAAAGAAATAGCCATTTTGATCAAGAAGAAAGAAAGGGGGTGTGATGAGAAGAATGAAAATAAAATTAGAATGAAAATGGAGAAATCACACCAGATAACATAGAAATACAAAAGATTGTAACAGATTACTGTGAACAATTATATGTCACTTAAATGGAGAACATTGAAGAATTGGAATAAATCTTAAAAAAAAAGAATAACAGTACATAATGGATGTGCAAAAAGTAGAAAATCTTAACAGACCCTCAGAATCTTGGAAACTAAAGCTCTAATCAAAAATCTTTAAACAATCAAAAGACCAGGACCAATTTTTTTTACCTCTTTTTTTTCTTTTTTTTTTTTTAGAATTTACCAAAAAAATTTTTATGGAAGAACACTTAAAGAACTCAAACTCTTCCTGAAAATTGCATAAGATGGTAAGCTCCTCAACTGATTCTATGAGGCCACCATCAACCTGATACCTAAACCAGACAAAGATGCAACAAAGAAAGAATACCACAAGCCCATATCACCAAACATATTGGTGAACATACATGCAGAATATTCCCTGGAACTTCTAGCAAACAGAATCCAACAACATAATGAAAAGGTCATACATCATTACCTTATAGGCACATTGGCTTCATCCCAGGGCTGCAAGGATTTTTTTTTAATATTTGCAAATCAATCAGTCAATTAGATACACCATATTAAACTGAAAGATTAAAAACTATAGAATTATCTCAATAGATGCAGAGAACATCTTTGACAAAATTCAACATCTACTTATGATAAATTTCCAAAAAGCAGGTATAAAAGGAAGATATCTCAACACAATAAAAGCTATATATAAGAAAACCAGAGCAAACAATGTTTTCAATGGTGAAAAATTTAAAGCATTTACTCTAAAATCAGGAACAAGACAAGGGTGCCCACTGTCATCACAACTGTTCAATATTGATTTGAAAGTCCTAGCCACAACTCTCAGTAAGTAAAATGAAATGAAAAGGAATCCAGGTTGGTATAAAAAGAGAAAGGAAACTCTGTTTTCAGGTGACATGATCCTCTACATAGAAAGCCCTAAAGATACCACAAAATGTTACTAGGGCTAATTATGAATATTATAATGTTGTAGGTTATAAATTATAACAGAGAAACCCATTGCATTGCTATACATGAACAATGAGAATATAGAAAGAGATTAAGGAAACAATACTGTTCACAACTGAAGTGAAATGAATACCATGCTCAGGGGTAAATTTACATAAACAAACAAAAAGACATATATAGAAAACTATAAACCAGTGATGATAGAAATGAAATATAAGACAAACAGATGGAAAATTACAAAAGGCTGATGGACTTGAAGAAACAATGTGGTGAAAATGAGTATACAAACCAAAGCAATCTATACATTCAAGGCAGCCCTTATCAAGTTAACAATGGTATTCTTCACAGAACTAGAACAAATACAGTATGTATACTTTTACAGTAAGTATAGAAATGGAAGGAAACCTGGAATAGCAAAAGCAATCTTGAGCAAGAATGGAAATGCTGGAATCAACCTGCCTGACTTTCAAATATACTGCAAAACTACAGTCCTCATGACAGTAGCACAAAGACAGAAATCTAGATCAATAGAACAAAACAGAAAGCCTAGATATAAGTCCACACACCCATGGACATCTAAATTTTGACAAAGGAGGAAAGTATATATAACGGAGAAAAGACAATCTTTTTAGCAAGTGATTCTTGGACCAGCTGTAAAAGAATGAAACCAGAACCCATCCTAACACTAATATGTAAAACTAAACTCAAAATTGATTAAACACTCCTCAGACAGGTATTTTGCTTTCGTGCATTTCTTTCTTAGGGGTGGTGTTGATTCTTTTCTGCTGTACAATGTCACAAACCTCCATGAATACTTCATCAGTCACTCTGTCTACCAGATCTGGTTAGCCCCTTAAATCTTGGCTTGGGTATCAGGACTCTGCAAAGGATGGCTTCAGTTGATCCTCTTGCTGCTGCTGCCCCATGGTGTTAGGGTGACAGAATAGGCTGGGATTTTTTCTCACCTGGAGCCTGGAAGGAAACAGAACCAATTTGAAAGGGTCTCTATACAGTAAATGGCAGTCTTAAATATTTGTGACACCAATAAGTTATAGCCCTTAGCACTATGCTGTCTCTTCTTATCTTCATATTTAGTGATGCTGCATCTGTAAATTTCTCTTCATAGAGAACTCTATTCGAAATGTGGAATTCTCTGAATGTCACATACTGAAATGTGGACAAAATTTTGCTACATGAATCATCACTTCAGTTCAGTTGCTCAGTCATTCCAGACTCTTTGTGACCCCATGAACTGCAGCACGCCAGGGCTTCGTGTCC
>SJXQ01011016.1:77387-176556 GCA_006408695.1 Aepyceros melampus | reverse complement strand
TGTGCCGGCACAGGCAGGTGACCCCGCACAGCGCGAGGATGCTGGTGGCCGTGCCCAGCGTGGCGCCCAGCGCGATCACCGGCACCGACAGCACCATGGTGCCCCGCTTCCCGCACCGAGCTCGGTCCCGTCGCCGTGCGCCTGCCCGGCCTGGGGTCCAGGCGCGCCAGCCGCTCTCCCGCCGCCGCCGCCGCCGGAGGGGCGGAGGGGCGGGCAGGGAGGGCGGCCCGAGGACGTCAGAGCGGGAGGCTGGACCCGGAGCTGGCTGGCGCGGCACCGCGTCAGCCCAGCACGTGACCCGACCCCCTACCCCGGCCCAAGGCGGATCGGCTCAGGTGGAAGGAACCTGAGCGCATCGTCCTCTCGTCTCGAGTCATCCTTCACGCTTTACGCAGGACACTTGGGTTCAAGAACAGGGAGCTCGGCAAGGTCACGCTGTGCGTTAGGTTAGCCGGCAAACCGGGACTCAAACCTTGGCCTGCCGCTCTGTCTGGATAGGGGCTCGTTTTACCAGACTACTAACTGGTGCAGAGAGCCCTCTCCTTGGAAAAGATCCTGATGCTGCTGGGAAAGATGGAAGGCAAAAGGAGAAGGGGGCAGCAGCAGACACGGTTAGATAGCATCATCAGCTCAATGGACATGAATTTGAGCAAAGTCTGGGAGATGGGGAAGGAGAGGGAAGCCTGGTATGCTGCAGTCCATGGGTTTGCAGAGTCTGAAACGACTAAAGGGCTGAACAAAATAGCTTTGTTCACCCTCTGGCCAAGGAGGCTGGAAAATCGAGGCTTGCAAGAGCTTTTTCAAACACAAAAAGCTGGAGATTTCCCGTCTCCCGAACTTGCCATGTGTTTACTACCAGGGAGAGGGACTGGTGACCAGGGAGAGGGCACTGGTGCCCTGTCTGGGGTTGAGACTATACCTATCTTGTCCTGGAGAGGATGATTGCAATGATTTTTTTCACATGTGTCTGCACTTCCTCAGCCATGAGATTGGCATGTATTCTCATCTCCATTTACAGATGAGAAGCCTAGACTCAGAGGGGATGTGGGGCAGGTTGAAAAATCCAAACTCAAGTTTGCAAGATTCAAGTCCACATGCCACCCTAAAGGAAAGGACTTACCTTAGAAGGATAAAGAGTATCAAATGCAGCAGCTCCGAGTCCTTGCTTTGATCCAGAGAAAGACATTTAGTGTGCTTAGAGTGAGGGGAAATTAGAATTCCAGGCATGAGGAGGGTTGTCTCAGATCACAAACAGGGCTTTCCAGTGATTTTCATTATGTGGAATGTTTCGTTTAATTCAGCGAGCATTTGCTGTGAGTCGGCGGTGATTTCGTTCCAGACAGGGTTCTAAACTTCCCATGAGGCCGATGACTCCCAAATCTATGATCATTCTAGCCAGACCTTTTCTGTCGAGATGAAGACGTGACCAACATTTGATACCTCACAGTGTTTGTTATCCACTTCTGCATAATAAACCCGTAACTTAGTATATTAGAGGGCTTCCCAGGTGCCTCAGTAGGTAAAGAATCTGCCTGCAATGCAGGAGACGTGGGAGACATAAGTTCAGTCTCTGGGTTGGGAAGATTCCCTGGAGAAGGAACCCACTCCACTACTCTTGCTTGGAGAATCCCATGATTCTGGTGAGCAACAGTTCATGGGGTCGCACAGGGTCGGACATGACTGAAGCAAGTCAGCATGTAGTGGCTTAGAACAATCCTTCTGTGACTTCTCATGTGGTTTGTGAGTTGACTGGGCTCAGCTGGGCAGTTTTCCTGCTCAACATGCCATCTCCTGGGACAACGGTCAGCTGGGCTGAAACATCCAAGATGGCATACTTCATGGCAAGTGGTTGGTACTGGCTACTGCTCAGGGCACAACTGGGCTGTGTATGTGGAGTGATTGGGTTCTTCCTTACGCAACTGGAGCTTCTCACAGCATTGCAGCCAGCTTCCGAGAGGAAAGAAGCAGAAATTTCCAGTTCTCTCATGGCCTGGGTTTGTCAGTCCTAGAACATAATGTCTTTGGTCAAAGCAATCATCTCTTTTAATCCTTTCTCTCAGTTCAGTTCAGTCACTCAGTTGTGTCCAACTCTTTTCGACCCCATGGACTGCAGCACTCCAGGCCACCTTGTCCATCACCAACTCCCAGAGTTCACTCAAACTCATGTCCATTGAGTCGGTGATGCCATCCAACCAACTCATTTCTCTACAGGACATCAAAAGGGATGTTTCTGAAATGCAGAGCTGATCTTGTCACTTACACACATAAAACCTTTCACAGTTTCTCCAGTAATAAACCTGATAGACTCCAGTTGAATCCAGAGCCCTTTCTGATGTTATCCCAGCCCTCTACACACTTCCCAACCTTCCCTCGAGCCCCAGACACTCCTGGGGACAATTGGATTCAGTCAGCAAGTGAATATCTATAGAGCTTCCACACTGTCACCCATGGGTATGTCCAGCAGGCCCTCAGTAACTGTTGAAAGGGTGAATGGTTCACCATCTCATGTAGGACTTCCAGTGATTTGACAGGAATCCCATTTGCTAAATGAGCTCCATTTGATTAAATGGACTCTTCTGTAAGTATTTATTTTGTGCCTACTGTATGCCCAGGCTTATTTATTTTCCTACAGAGCTTCATTTGCTGCCATCTGTGGAGCTGAAGTGCTTTATTCCCGGGTAATAGACTTAGCATTCTCTCTCATAAGAGCTTCCCTGGGAGGCTTTCTTGGCTCTTGAGCCTGGCAATGCAAAATGTCCTGGGGAAATAAGAGGTTTAATTAATGCTGTCAGTCTGGATTTCCCATGCCTGAGCTGCTCCCCTGGGAGACCCTCAATGCCACCTAACAAGATCTGGGGTGGGGGTGAGGAGAAGGATGAAGAACACTTACTATCAGACATTTTCTGATGGGGATCAGACATCCGTCATGTGGTCCCTTGTTACTATGGTTACTGAGATGTTAGCAGCTGCAGTGACCTTCATTTTTAACAGGAAGAGGGACTCCAGTCCAAGAAGAACAGAGTGCCTTTTGCCTGAACACAGTGAACTCATGGCAGAGCTCAGCTAACCTCTGGAGATTTGAGACCCCGTTAGGTCATTAGGGCCCTGAGTCACCTGGGCTACATCTCATCAAAGATGTGACTTTTGCTTCTTGGTTACTGATACCCAGGCAGCAGCCTTTAATGACAACTCTCTAAGAAAAGGCATTAGTGGAATCCTTTGAAAAATGAGATCATCACTATTGAGAAAGGCAGTTGACAGAGTGGAACACTAAGACAGTCTGAGGATGAGGTTTGCAAATAATTGGAATGCTGGGGCCACCAGAATGCCAAGGGCAGACAGAGCAGGACGTTCGGGTTTGGAAGCGGTGGTGGTGGTTGGGGGGCACTTCTGGAGGGCTGAGGAGTAGATCTCTGAAGATTCCCCAGCCTCTTGATGAAATGCCATTGTTATTTTGATGCATATTTTACTTGTTGGATGTTGAATTTTGTTAAGTATTCTGAGTAACTGCTTTGAATTGTTAAGATATTAAAATGCTTTTAACTTGGGGGAAGGATTTTAAATATAGGAGATACTCTTATTTAGCAAACATTTATGATGTCTGCCTATAGGGCTGGGCAGGAGGGAGGAAACTTACAAGCAGAGCAACTGAATTTTAGCATCAGGAGGATTTCAGAGATCACTGTGTGGAATTCCTTCATTTTACTAAGAGGAAGCCTGGAGGCTGGAGAGATTGTGGCTGGTTGCAGGGTAGAAGGAGTTAATGGCAGAGCTGGGAAGGTGTTTTCCATCAGGGTAGATTAGGTTTTGCTACTGTAACAAGTAACTTCAAACCTCTGAGATTAACTCAATAAAAGTATATCTTGCTTCTATCACAATTCAAGGAAGGCCAGAGAACCTGGGTGGGCAGCTCAGTGAAGGAGCTATTTTCGCTGTGTAGTTGCTAAGCTGTGTCCAGCTCTTTGCGACCCCATGAACTGCAGCATGCCAGGCTTCCCTGACCTTCACTAACTCCCAGAGTTTACTCAAACTTATGTCCATTGAGCTGGTGATGCAATTTAACCATCTCATCCTCTGCCACCCTGTTCCCTTTTGCCTTCAATCTTTTCCAGCATCAGGGTGTTTTTTTTCTAATAAATTGGCTCTTTGCATCAAGTGGTCAAAGTATTGGAGCTCAGTTTTAGCATCAGTCCTTCCAATGAATATTCAGAGTTGATTTCCTTAAGGATTGACTGGTTTGATTTCCTTTCAGTCCAAAGAACTCTCAAGAGTCTTAACCAGCACCATAATTCAAAAGTATTCAATATTTTGGCACTCAGCCTTCTTTATGGACCAACGCTCACATCCTTACATGACTACTGGAAAAACCATAGCTTTGACTAGATGGACCTTTGTTGACAAAATGGTCTCTGCTTTTTAACATGTTGTCTAGGTTTGTCAATGCTTTCCTTCCAAGGACCAAGTGTCTTTTAATTTTGTGGCTGCAGTCACCATCCAGAGTGATTTTGGAGCCCAAGGAAATAAAACCTGTCACCGTTCATGCTTTTTCCCCTTCTACTTGCCATGAAGTGATGGGACCAGATGTCATGATGTTAGTTTTTTAAATGTTGAGTTTCAAGCCAGCTTGAAGATTCAGGGGATCTTCCTAGCCCAGGTATTAAACCTGTGCCTCTTGCGTCTCCTGCCTTGGCACGCAGATTCTTTACCACTAGGACCACCTGGGAAGCCCATGAAAGAGTAAAGTTAGGGGGCGAAAACCTAACTTTGGCATGGTCCCTCTCGCCATGGAGTTTACATTCCCCCAGGGAAGACAGACAGTAATCATTCCTCACACAAGTGCATGTGAAATGACAACTGTGATACAAGCTAAGAAGGAAGGTTCAAGGTTGACTTATTCTGAGACACCAGTGACGGCTTCCCAGAGGAAACAGTGGGCTTCCCTGGTGACTCAGATGGTAGAGAATCCGCCTGTGATGCGGGAGCCCTGGGTTCAATCCCTGAGTTGAGAAGGTCCCTTAGAGGAGGGCATGGCAACCCACTCCAGTATTCTTGCCTGCAGAATGCCCATGGACAGAGGAGCCTGGTGGGCTACAGTCCATGGGGTTGCAAAAGTCAGGCACGACTGAGCGAGTAAGCACAGAGGAAGCAGTGATCTGAAGGACCAAAGCTGATGCAGCAAAGAAGGAAGAAGAGTGCTCAGGGCAGAGAAAGAGTGCACGCAAGGCCCCTGTGATGGAGCTGCATGCCGGGCGAGAGTCAGCGGTGTGCTGGCCAGCCAACTCTGGAGGAGGGGAGTTGATTTCTCTGGTGTAAATACTCCTGTCATGGTCGGTTTCCAGCTGCCAGCAAATTCCTGAGCATTCACCAGTAGGAGCGGTTCCAGCACACAGCTGGCCCAAGCTCTGTGTGAGGTGAGACTGAAGGGAGAGACAGGGGCTGGGGCCCCGGGCTTGTGGGCCACGACGGAGGGGTGCTCAGGGTTCTCAGCAGGATGTAGCCCGACCTATGCTTAAGAAAGCTCCTCTGGTTGCCCTATTGCAAACAGATTGGAGGGCGACAAAGTGGACGCTGGTGGGTTGGAGAGGGGGCCACAGCGGCAGGCAGGAGAGGGCTGCCAAGCTTCTGTCATGACGTGTGTAATCGTGTGATGGGCTGGCACTGTCAGTCACATAAGGAGAGGGTGGGCACGGGGGCACTTCCATTTTCCCTCTCTGCCAGCCCCCAGTGTTCAGCTCTGCACTGTTAGCTCACTCACTGGGTGACCTTGTGGTTCTCCAAGCTGGACCGCTGCTAACTGGAGGTTCCCAAGCCCTGGGCCCCACCGAAGGCCGGACGTGCAAGAGGAAGCTGGTGAGAGTGGGGATCCTGGGTCCCCACTTGAAGGATGCATACACATCCCAGAGGCTAGACAGGGGCAGAGGGGCCAGGAGGGGAGGCCCATCCCAGGACTCATGTTGCTGGCTCGGAGCAATTCTGGGGCCAGGTCATTAAGCAGGAAGGAGAAAGGGGCTGGATATAGGGGCCCCTGAAACAGAAATCCAAGTCAGCAAAGGGGGACAACAGAGGATGAGACGGTTGGATGGCATCACTGACTCAATGGACATGAGCTTGAGCAAGTTCTGGGAGTTGGTATGGACAGGGAGGCCTGGCATGCTGCAGTCCACAGAGTCACAAAGAGTCGGACACGATTGAGCAACTGAACTGAACTGAACTGAAGCCACGTGCCCAGGCAGGTCACCTTTAACACCCCTGTGCTCTTCTAAACCTCTGATTCTATCTCAGCAGAAGATGAAGCAGCATAATTCCAATTCGCAGAGGCAGAGCTCCTCAACTCCATGGTATTGCTCATGAAGCTGGCCTAATGGCTTCTTTTCTCCCTAGGCTTCTGGAATATATGAAGATTACAGGGCTTTGTCTAAAGGGTTTTTCCTGCCTGGTTGGGAGGAAGATAAGCACTTACACAGAAATGTGGTGGTTTACCTTGTGTGGGGGACATAGATCCCGTTCAGAATTGAACAAAAGCTACTTCGTTCTTCAGAAAAGTGCTTGAATGCAATGCATACGAATTTTGTATGTAATGCCAAATTGTTCAAAGACCATGTGACACCTTCTGGAAGTTTATGGACCCCAGAACCCCAGAGGAATCTTTAGCGTGAGTGAAAAAATAGTGGACCTCAAATCAGAGAAAATAGGTTCTAATCCTTTGTCTTTATGGACACTATACAGCAATGATCCAATGGCAGATAGTTTTTAAAACTTCAAGCTTTCTGAGCCTTGATTTCCATATCTGTAGAATGGGCACAATCATCTCCACTTCATGAAGATGTTGTGAGGATCTAAAGCTTAGTGCTTATAAATAATAGAGTACTACTGCAAGGAGAGCCAACCAGTCCATTCTGAAGGAGATCAACCCTGGGATTTCTTTGGAAGGAATGATGCTAAAGCTGAAATTCCAGTACTTTGGCCACCTTATGCGAAGAGTTGACTCATTGGAAAAGACTTTGATGCTGGGAGGGGTTGGGGGCAGGAGAAGAAGGGGACAACAGAGGATGAGATGGCTGGATGGCATCACTGGACCTGAGTCTGAGTGAACTCCGGGAGTTTGTGATGGACAGGGAGACCTGGCGTGCTGTGATTCATGGGGTCACAAAGAGCGGACATGACTGAGCGACTGAACTGAGCTGAAGTGAATGAATATTAAGAATTAAAATGATTCTATTTGCTCCAGACCCTTTAATTTCTCAATGAAGTAGCTTAGCTTAGTGAAAGGGTAGCTATTGAAGTCACACAGGTATGTATTACTCTATCTTGGTTGCTTATGAGCTGAAAGACCCTGGATAGATGAGTCAGCTTAGCTTGCTTGAGCTTTACTTTTTTTCATTTATATGAGTGTGGTATATTTGCAAAGGTGGCTGCAATTATTCCCTTTCCTGTGCTCATCATTCTTTGCACTATTACAGCTTTCCAAAAACTGGACGTCTCTTGCTTCACTTTCTCAGGGCTGGCCTAGTGACTTAATTTGGCTGACAGACTGGTGGACACGTGTGCCGGTTCTGAGCCTAGGCCTAAGGAGGCCTTGCGTGCTTCTGCTCTTTGTCGTGGGATCCTGACCAGCCAGCCTGTGAACAAGCCCAGGCTGACCTGCTGGAGGATGAGGGACCAAGTGGCCCACGTGTCTGCATGGCCACAGCACCCCCAGAAGCCGAGCTGTGCAGCTGACTGGCCGCTCACCGCAGACACATGCGGAGCCCAGCTACCACTAGAAGAGCCACCCAGCTGAGCCCAGTCAAAGTGCCAGCCCACAGAACTAAGGGCTGAAGGAAGACTTGGGGTCATTGTAAGCCACTGACTTTTGGAGGGTTTGCTACGCATCCAGAGCTGCCTCTGTAAATGATATTCAGTGCCTCACGGGGTTGCTAGGAGGGCATGGAATGCACCCAGTGCAGAGCCTGGTGCACAGACGCCATACGATTGGTTCTGATCATTACTCCTGCCTCCCTAAGACATCCTCACTGAGAACGTTCAGCAATGCCTGGTGAGTGCACTAGCCATTAAAATCCTGTAAGAGTCAATCCTGGGGACCTTAACACTTAAAATGGTAATAGCTTCCTGATCCAGCTTCCACAGAACCAACTTTCCCGACTAGTCCAGTGTCTCTAGTCCAATTGCTGTGTTCTCTCCAAATCTTTTCATGCCAGTTGTTCTCCATATATATATATATATATAAAATATGTCAACTAACGAGATAGAGGGGCTTCCTGGGTGGCTCACTGGTAAAGAATCTGCCTGCCAATGCAGGAGACACAGGAGTTGCGGGCTCAATCCCTGGGTCTGGAAGATCCCCTGGAGAAGGAAATGGCAACCTACTCCAGTATTCTTGCCTGGAAAATCCCATGGACAGAGGAGCCTGACGGGCTACAGTCCATGGGGCTGCCAAGAGTTAGACAACGAGATAGAAGCATGAAGAGAGTTAGTTCTAGAAAAACAAAGGTGAGTACTCTGGAAAGACCCATAAAGATAAGTTGCTTTCAGGACTTCCATTAAAATAAGTCCTAGCAAATTACCTACAAAGAGCTGAGGGAAATTATAAAATTCTAGGATTCTGCCATCAAATTGTTAGGCAAGTGTATTGAATCTCTTCCTCTGCTGTAAAGAAAGTGAGACTGGATATCACAGGTGGTACATCGTGGTATGTACAAAAGGAAACAGTGTTAACATTTATGAACTACTTCCTGCATGTCAGGCAGGGCTCTGAGCATTTTATCTGTACTAACACATTTCAGAAACTTTAAGAAAGATGGCACAAAGCTCTAATCAGTAAAATATGGGGGGAAAGAATGAAAACTATGATTTACATTAAAACAGAATCCTTAAGGAGTGTGTGTCATTTTAAACTTTTTATTGAAGTATAACCTAAGGGCTTGGAATGAAAACTGATCTTTTCCAGTCCTGTAGCCACTGCTGAGTTTTCCAGATTTGCTGGCATATTGAGTGTAGCACTTTCACAGCATCATCTTTTAAGATTTGAAACATCTCAACAGGAATTCCATCATCTCCACTAGCTATGTTCAGTTCAGTTCAGTTCAGTCGCTCAGTCTTGTCCGACTCTTTGCGACCCCATGAATCGCAGCATGCCAGGCCTCTCTGTCCATCACCAGCTCCCGGAGTTCACTCAAACTCACGTCCATCGAGTTGGTGTGCCATCCAGCCATTTCATCCTGTCGTCCCCTTTTCCTCCTGCCCACAATCCCTCCCAGCATCAGGGTCTTTTCCAATGAGTCAACTCTTCGCATGAGGTGACCAAAGTACTGGAGTTTCAGCTTTAGCATCATTCCTTCCAAAGAAAACCCAGGGCCGATCTCCTTTACAGTGGACTGGTTGGATCTCTTTGCAGTCCAAGGGACTCTCAAGAGTCTTCTCCAACACCACAGTTCAAAAGCATCAGTTCTTCGGTGCTCAGCTTTCTTCACAGTCCAACTCTCACACCCATACATGACCACTGGAAAAACCATAGCCTTGACTAGATGGACCTTTGTTGGCAAAGTAATATCTCTGCTTTTCAATATTCTATCTAGGTTGGTCATAACTTTCCTTCCAAGGAGTAAACATCTTTTAATTTCATGGCTGCAGTCACCATCTGCAGTGATTTTGGAGCCCCCAAAAATAAAGTCTGACATTGTTTCCACTGTTTCCCCATCTATTTCCCATGAAGTGATGCTATTATGTTAGTAGTGATCAAATCACTACAGATCGAAAATCACTGCAGATGGTGACTACAACCATGAAATTAAAAGATGCCTGCTCCTTGGAAGAAAAACTATGACCAACCTAGACAGCATATTAAAAAACAGAGACGTGACTTTACCAACAAAGGTCCATCTAGTCAAGGCTATGGTTTTTCCAGTAGTCATGTATGGTTGTGAGAGTTGAACTATAAAGAAAGCTGAGCACCGAAGAATTGATGCTTTTGAACTGTGGTGCTGGAGAAGACTCTTGAGAATCCGTTGGACAGCACGGAGATCCAACCAGTCAATCCTAGAGGAAATCAGTCCTGAAACTGAAACTCCAATACTTTGGCCACCTGATGTGAAGAACCGACTCATTGGAAAAGACTCTGATGCTGGGAAAGATTGAAGGTGGGAGGAGAAGGGGACGACAGAGGATGAGATGGTTGGATGGCCTCATGACGCGATGGACATGAGTTTGAGTAAGCTCCGGAGTGTTGATGGACAGGGAAGCCTGGCATGTTGCAGTCCATGGGGTCACAAAGAGTCAGATGCGACTGAGTGACTGAACTGAACTGAATTTATGAGCTAGAAGTGCACAGATTATAATTTAGCTCATTTTGCAAAATGGACACATTTGTTCTATCTAGCACCCAGATCAAAAAACAGAACAATATTCACCTCCCAGGAATTCTTTATGCATTGTTATCTAAAATTTCCCATTTTTAACCAGCATTTTTAGATGGACAGAGCAGTCCCGGTTTCCATAGTGTGAGAACAAGCTCCCAGAGGGAAGGAAGCTTGCAGACAGGAGGACGGGTCTGTGCTGTCCACCGATGGGAGGATGCTGCCACCTAGAGGAAAAGGGGGAAATGGATTCTCCCCTCCAGGTCTTCACTCCTGTGGGAGGAGCTGTGGCCAGACAGTCCCTCCGTGGTGGTCTGGACCAGTGGTCAGGCTGGAAGGTAGTACTGCGTACTCGTCAAGTCAGAGGGTGGCAGCAGCTACCCCAGAGTGATTCTGGGTCCCACAGGGAACCAGCTGATTGGGCAGTGGCAAAGCCCTTTTTATCCTGTGTGTGCTAAGTCGCTTCAGTCCTGCCTGACTCTTTGCGACCCTATCACCTATCCTCTGTCCATGGGATTCTCCAGGCGAGAATACTGGAGTGGGTTACCACTTCCTTCTCCAAGGAGACCTGCCTGAACCAGGGATCGAACTTGTGTCTCTTGTGTCTCCTGCAATGGTAAGAGAGCGGGTTCTTTACCCCTAGTGCCATATCTTGGTGAGTCACCATTTTGACATCTATACATGGAGAGAATTAAGTAATATAATGGGTAGGAAGTGCTTGGCCCCAAGCCTGGTTCATAGCGTAAGACTGTTGGAAATTATGACTCTCATGCTGAGAGGCTAGGGCTGAAAGGAAAACTAGAGGTCATATGGTGGAGGAGAAGCGCTGCTTATTGTTGTTATTGGAGAACATTTCTTGGATTTATCCAGTGGTTAAAAATCTACCTGCCATGCAGGGGACATGGGTTTGATCCCTACTCAAGGAAGATTTCACATGCCTCAGGGCAACTGAGCCCCAGGCCACAGCCACTCAGCCTGCCCTCCAGAGCCCGTGTTCTTCAACAAGAGACACCACCACAGTGAGGAGCCTGCATACCACAGCTAGGGAGCAGCCCTCGCTTCCTGCCACTAGAGAAAGCTCGCATGCAGCCACAAAGACCCAGCACAGCCCCAAATGAGTACGTTCTAAAAAGAAAGAAAAATATTTCCCTGCATGAAGTTTTATGTAGAAATTGAACTTGTAAACAAAACACAAGATGCTCTGGATGACGAAGGAGCAGAGAGAAGAATCGTGTGGGTCCCCCATCCCCGCATCACACATCAGCACCTCTGAGGAGCTGCCAAGTGGCTCAAAGGTGCCCATGAAGCCCCTGAGGTTGGTTAACACCCTCATTTCACAGTTAGGGACACCAAGGGCCAGAGAAGAGAAGGGACTCATTCGAGTCACCAGACTTTGTAACTGAGGTGGTCTGAGCCTCCAGACCTTGTGACTCCACATCCCGTGTTCCCCTCAGGCTCACTGCTGACCCCACAAACCATTCACAGATTTGCTTCTTGGCTGATGGGTGAAGGGCCTAAGGGGACCTCTCAAAGAATGCTCTCCTTTCCCCTCATTCAAATCATGGTGGACTTCCAGGTGGAGGTGGAGTAGGAGGACGTGGGGAGGTGTTTTGGAGAAGACTTCACGCCACATTGAAGAAGAAATCTCAGAGGCAAAGTCAAGCTGGTGAATTTGAGGAACTCTGTAGGCAAAGCCAGGTGTCAAAGAGGTAAAACCCCAGAGGGGGTTTGTGAAACAAAATCGATTCATCAGCGAAAAGTACTTTGAAGGTGGCTAAGTGCCAAACAAACAAGATATTTATTATCATCAATGTTACCAGGACACTTTATATTAATCAATAGGCCTGGAAGGGATCCTAATTAGGTGAGGAATCAATGCTGTGAGAAAAACACCACAAATGAAAATAACAAATGCGAATTTCTGGGCCCCATTTCTACCAGGGAGGCTGATCCAGGGTCGCTGTTATCTCCCTGTGTTAAAGGTGAATGAGATCTCTACCTTCCGTCACTGCTCATAAAGAAAATCCATCATCCTCTTCTGCTCACAGAACTGAGTTATTTATTGATTACTTATAACACTAATTACATTCGATGCCTTACCTTCAAAATTTGAAGTGTTCATAATTAGCAAATATATCTCAGGAATGAATGAAGGTGACATTCATTCTTTTCTGTAAGTACAGTGAGAATGGCATCTCTTTCTTTTGTAAATAATCTCTCTTTTGTAAAAAATCTTGATACAATGTAAACTTAAGATCATTCTTGCAAATATCAGTCTTGGTTTCTGTGTACTAAGGCAACTGGTAGATGTGACTGATATCTCCAAAGATGACCATCAATTTCTTCCCTCTCTGTAACTCTTTGCTTCCTTGCATGGAGACGGAGAAGCTGCTTCCCTCACCTTTGATGTGGGCCGACCTTGGTGATTTCCTGGACAACAGAATCCACAGAAGTGATACTCTGAGCCTTCCAAGACTAAATCATAGGAAACCTCCCAGCTTCTGCCTGGGCCTCTTGGAATGCTCACTGGAGATGCTCCCTCTATGAGCCCAGCTTCCAAATTCTGGGAAGGCCAAGTACATGGAAAAGCCTTGTATAGAAGCTCTAGTCAACAGCTTAGCTGAGCTCCCAGCCCACAGCCCACACAGGCTGTGATGAGTGAGCCATGTGGGATGTCCAGCTCAGGTGAGCCTTCGGATGACAGCAGCCCCAGCCACGATCTGAATGAAGGCAACTGTCTGAAAGACCCTAAGTGAGATCTGCTCATCTGAGTCTAATCAACTGCTGAGACATGAGAGATAATTACAAAGTACCGTTTCAGGCCACTGAGATCTGGGACTCTTTGTCACATCACAATAGATAATCTGAACGTGTCAATATTTGTGAACCTACCGCCAGTGTATTCTGTCTCCTGTTGACATAAATCTTTCTGCAAAGTATAATTCAAACAGAAGGATTAAAAAAAAAAAAACTCCTGAGACTTCAGAACTTTTTTTCCCATGTCCTGTGAAAATAATTTTCAAAGAGAAACCTGTAATTTGGTGCAACCATTCTCCTGATGATAACGCTGCAATGGACATCTCTGTATTCATAAAGAGCATAAATGCTTGTAAGGTGCTCTGTCAAATCAGGACAGGACTGTTGGACTTTCTTCTCCCACTTATGTAATGGGACAGAAATACAAGCCCGTGGCTCTGCTAGATTTCTTATTTTAATAAATAGTCTGTCATTTAAATTAACATGGGAAATGCATGTTTTCCAGTGAACTCCCCGGGGGGCACTGGCATGGGTGGTCCACGGACCACAGTCTGAGGAACATCAGAGTGCTGGCTGTGCCTGGGGAGGGGAGCAGAGCCGGGCCCTGGTTTCTCCTTTGTTGTTTTCCTGCCTTTGTTCCACCAGCTTTCTAGCTCCACCAGTGCGCATGGCCTCTATCCCTGCCTGCGTCTGTCTCCCACCCGTTTTCTACCTGCCCTGAAGGAAAGTCATCGGTTTTCAGGAATCAACAACCAGATTCTCTCTGCTCTCCTGGGGGCCCCACCTCGCACACTCTGGCCAGAAGGTTTCCCCCTTGCCCACTCCCCTGCCCGCTGCCGCTACTGCCCTTGGCTCCGTTATGGGCATCTCACCGTGCCCTCCATCCACAGCCACCTGCCCCTCAGGAGCTCTAGCTGCTGACCTCAAAGGCCGAGAGGTACCCAGCGTGGGCGAGCTGGCACCCTCTCTGTGGGTATCACAGCAGGAAATGGCAGCAAAGTCACTTCCCTTGCTCAGCCCTTAATTGCCTTAATCAAACCCACAGAGCTTTATTTTTAAAAAAGAAAAGTGATATTTATAGTTAAATAAATAGGATTCCTCAGTAATGACGAGTGTGTATCTGTTCACAGTGCCCTCATTTTCTTTCTTTCTTTTTTTTAAATTGTTTTTTAGGATATAATTGATGTTTAAAAACCGCAATATTTAATGGGCCTTCGTAAAGTTAAATAAATTAACGCAAGCAAAGGGCTTAGAACAGCAGTCATTGCATTTGAAGCATCTGGGGAATACTGGCTGTTATTTGTATTGTTGTTGGCATTGTTATTAATCAGAGCTTCTCTAAAGACAGCGGTAACTGTGGCCTTCCTTGGAAGTCGCTATACTTTTACCCTAAGAAAGTATGTGATTTTGCATTCTCATCCACCATAGATTTGTTTTTATTGGCCTTGAAATAGTGTCTTTTAAATGATCCCAGGAGGTGAAACAAAAATCAGTCCCAGATTTCTCCTGTGGCTTCTGTCACTGCTGGCCCGGCACAGGAATGGGAAACACTGGGCTTTAAGGGGCTCACCTCTCCCCCTCGTCTGCCCTGGCCTTCCCTGTCGTGATCCGGTTACAGCTGCTTGACACCCTGAGGGCGCGGGCTGGGCCAGCGCACTGCTGTTTACAGAGCGTGGACGGTCAACAGGGCCACGCCCGGAGTCAGACAGCTGGGGTTCACATCTCAGCTGCTCTACTCACAGCTGTGGGGAGTTGCTCCACTGCTTTTAAGCCTCAGTTTTCTCATCTGTAATATGGGGTGAGGATGGTTAATATTGGAATGGTCATGTTGTAAGGAATGAGTCAGGTACCTGCACCACAGTGCCCGGCAGCAAAATAGTGTGAGCTCTGCTCAGGTGGTGTCCTGACGGCAAATCCTGGGATTTAGAAGCTGTTCAAATCCTCTCTGTGGTGAACCTTGAGTTAGATGTATTGTTAGGGGTGTGTGTTGGTGTGTGTGTGTGTGTGTGTGTGTGTGCCTCTCCAATTCAGTGGTTCCCACTTGGGAGCAATTTTGCCTTCCGGGAGACACTTGGCAATGTCCGGAGACATTTTTGGTGGTCACTGTTGGGAGAAGGGGAGTGGCTACTGTGTAAAGAATAAGAATGCTGCTAAACATCTACAAGGCACAGGACTGTCCCCCTTCCCCGACAAAAATTCAGCTGGTAAAATGTCAATGTGCTATGTCCTGGCGCGGATGGTAAAGAATCCACCTGCAATGCGGGAGACCCGGATTCGACCCTTGGGTCGGGAAGATTCCCTGGAGACGGGCATGGCAACCCACTCTAGCATTCTTGCCTGGAGAATTCCATCGATGGAGGAGCCTGGCAAGCTACAGTCCTTGGGGTTGCAAAGAGTCAGACAAGACTGAGAGACTAACATCTTCAAATGTCATTGGTGCTAAGGTTAGAAATCCCTGTTCTGGTTAAAATATGAGCTTTGTAAGGACAGGGGCTGCCTCTCTGCCCACTGATGTATCCCCAGACTGCAGCAAAGCACTTGGTCCTCAATAATCTCTGCTTGGTGGATGTCTGCACGAGTGAATGATGGTCAAGGTTCTCTGTGGGTAGAGGTGTCTGTGGAGCTGGTGATCACATGGTTTGGCTGCAGCCTGTTCCCCTGCCTGAGGAGTCATCAAACCCGGCAGAAAGGGTCCCAAGCCCAGAGGGCAGTAGGAGGGTGGGTTAGGGTGAGCCCTGGGATGCAGGTCTCTCTGGGAGCTGGCTGGGGGATCGTGGGTTCATGCAGTCTACACCAAGCGTAGCATTCAGGAAAGTCATCAGAAAACTCTCACGCAGCAGCCATCAGAGCAGAGATTCACCTCGGAGCTCCTGACACCTCGGAGCCTCCTGGAGGCAGGGTCCATGGTTTGCAGGCCCCCGGGACACCTCAGTCGGGTTATTTTGCCATCAGCAGTGTTGAGTGGTCCTGATGGGGGCTGGAGGTGGTGCTAGTATCGCCTGCGAAGCACTTAGGACAAATCCTCTAGGATCTGCTGATTCCAGCAATCTCCCTGTTTCTTTTTTTTCTTTAGTGATCACTTCCTGCCCTGGAACGTGCTACCTCCCAGCATTTCTGCAAGTTTGAGAAGGGAATCCACATCAGCGAATTCCAGCAACCCTCTCGCTCTAGGCCCAGCATCCCTCGTGCAGAAACAAACAGGCGGAGGCCCCCACCTGTCCCGTTCACATCCCGCGCTCCTTCCGCAGAGCAATGAGCCCCCGTGCATGGCGAGGGCGCAAGACGGAGACTAGAGGTGCCGTCCTTCGAAACTGTGTCTTCTTGAGCCTCCTTTCAAGTCCACGTGACAGTGGCCGACAGAGAGACCTTGGAAGTGAGTCCAGGGCATCTTCCAGCCAAGTAGTGACCGAAGGCTTTTCATGCCGGTAACAGGCTCTCGCTTGAACTTTTCCAGGAGTGCAGCTCTGAACTGGTAAGTGCTTCCAGGCTTTGGGAATTGCAAAGTAAGCTTTGCAATCAAGATGTGCATGTATTTTTTAAAATATAGGCATTAAATTTGATTTTACTTAAATTTAACAGCAGAAACTGAGGTTATGCGAAATGAGTTTCTGATCAGGTAACTGCTCTTCTCTACAAGGTATTAATTTAAGAGATTTTTTTAAGGTGAAAAAGCAGAGCGTGGAAAAATTAGGAGATTAGAGCTATTATAGTGTTTTTTTAAGCTCCATGTTTTAATTTGAAGCAGAAGAGGTTGGTACCCACAAGACTCTGTGACAGATGTGTCCAGCAAACCCTTCATTCCTCCTCTCCTCACAGCTGGACGACACTCCCCAGTGTCCTTTGTGATCGCGTTGCACCTGCACTTTAGACGGCCTACGGGCAGGAGTGCTGTGGGCTAGCATCGTGGCCGTGAAAACTGCAGTGGGCGGCCCTCCATGCTCCTCCCCATCCCACTGACTGGATGCATGCAAACCCAACCCACCTCGACACCCATGCTGACTGCCGGGGGCAGACACCTGGAGGCCTGAATCACCAATTAAGGCAGAGCTGCTGCCAATCAGGAAACAACTATTTAAAACTTCTATCATGTTTGAGCCTTTATATATTTTGGATGTGTTTATTAAGGTAGTTAACATGACCTTAACCAGTCCTCTTGTTCTATAATTAAATTGACACATCACTATAGTTTTTCCAATATGTGTTTTTTATATATATATTGACTATTGGTTTTATTCACAAATTGGAGAAGGAGATGGCAACCCACTCAGTGTTCTTGCTTGGAGAGCCCCATGAACAGAGGAGCCTGGCAGGCTGCAGGCCATGGGGTCTCAAAGAGTCAGACATGACTGAGCGACAAACACTTTATTCACAAATAAATCCTTTCAGGAAAACCCCTAATAATAATGGCTTAAATTTACCAGGCTGTTACTATGTGACAGACACTATACTATGTGACAGACACTGTACTAATTACTTACATGTACTAATCCATGTAATTTTTGCAACAGTCGTATTATGTATGAATGCCATCCCCATTATATAGATGAGTAAACTGAGGCACAGCGAGGTTATGTAAAACAATACAGCTGAAAATTCCAGAGCTGGATTTCACCAGTTTAGCCATTTTGGCTCTGAGTTCACTCTCTTCCCCTCAGTATCAAACATTTTAGGGAGTTAGATTCCTTAAGTTCTTGTGTGCTTCATTGCCTTATTTATTTATCAAACTGCTTGTAATACCCTTTTATGTGGTACCAAATTCCATGAATATATAAAGTCTCAACTCTGTTTTTCTTTCTAAGAGATTCCTCTTAGAATCATCCAGCTCTTTTTCTAACAAGGTTAATTGCTCTCTAGGCCTGCTCTGTTAGCTGGAATTCTGGAACTTCTATCACACTCCTAGGTTGTGTGCCACATTTCTCTCTCTTTGGTGCAAGAAAGAGGACTCCATTTGCTGGAGCACATCCTGAAGAACTTCCTCAGAAAGTGACTGTGAGAGACAAACGTTCTCAGCATTGGTAAATCCGAAAATGGCTCTTTTCTTCACTTCAGACCGCACTCAGTGCTGCTGGCCGCTTGGGCGCAGAGCTCTGGACTGGCGCTGTCTCACCTTGTGCTTTCCTGCTGCCCAGGTTCCGGGCCAGTCTGAGTTTCACTCCTCTAACAGCGATCTTTGTTCTTGTTGTTTCTCTTTAAAAAGTTCTACTGTTTAGAAGACCTGCTCTTTACGCTTGGGGTTTGTTTCACCACAGTGGATGTGGGCACCTTTCTATTCATTGTTCTGGGCATTTGTGGGCCCTTCCGTCTAAATATCTGGTCCCGAGTGCTTAGTCATGTCTGAGTCTTTGCCACCCCATGGACTGCAGCCCACCAGGCTCCTCTGTCCATGGGATTCTTCAGGCAAGAACACTGAAGTGGGTTGCCATTCCCTTCTCCAGGAGATCTTCCCTACCTCGGAATTGAACCCAGGTCTCACGCATTGCAGGCAGATTCTCTACCATCTGAGCCATCCGGGAAGCCGACATGGTCCTTAGCCCTGAGGAATACTTTTATTCTCTTCACTTTCCCAATTCTTTTTCTGCAATTCCAATTAGTCAGATGTTATACTCTCTAGATCAATCTTTCATGTTTCGTATTTTTCTCATATTTTCTATCCTTTTCTCTTTTTCTTCTACCATCTGGAGATTCCCTTGACTTTATAAATCAAACTTCTTTTAATTCACTTTTAATTTTGGCAGTGGGCTTTTCACTTTTCAAGAACTCTGTTATCTTTATCGCAACTCTTGCTTTTCTTGGTTGCAACATCTTCACAAACTTTTCTGCAGAAATTCTGAAAACTACTCTCTATTACCTGTACTAGCTCTATTTCCTTTATATTCAACTTTACCATTTATTTATCTTATGCTTTCAGTATGGCTGTTAGCATAACTGATGCCACCTCGGGCCCTTACAGTTTCTCCTGGCCTTTCACTGACTCTACCCATCACTTCTCTGTCATTAAGAGCTTTGGTTAATAATCATTAAGACCAGGTGGCCTCTATGCTCTGTTAGTCCCCAGACAATGATGAAAAGCTTTCCTGATGTATTATTCCCAGCACCCAGGAGATTAGTTACCCATTTGTAAATCCTGACTTAGGAATGCATGTCCTGTTCCCAAGCATCTACCCCCGTACCCTAGATTAACTATGAAATTGGGCTGCTGGCAGTGTGGGGTGAGGCTGGAAGCACGTCTGGGTCACTGGCTGCCCAATCCAGAGTCCACCCTGTGAGCAGCTTACCCTACAGTAAGTCGATTCATTGACTCTGTGGAGCGCCTGACTCATTTTTTCACCTTCTCAGTTTGATGAACACTTTTCCTTCCCTCCATCCTTTCTTCCCTCAGGGACTTCTACTGAGAGAAAAGAGAAAAGAAGCTCTTTCTGCTAGGATCTGTGGCTGTAACAATAATGGAAATCAGTCCTTGCCAGGTGCCACCTTTTAGAGGTTTGAGACACAAGTCCACAAGGGCAAGTAGAATCTAGAGATGATGGGAAATACCAATTCCTGGATTCAGCTGTGCCTGAAGTCAGCCTAACCTTTGGATTAATGAGTCACTGATTTCTTTTTTCCTTTGTCTTATCCAGTTTGAAAAAAATTCTATTACTTGCAACCGACAGAGCTCCAAATAACATAACTAACCAGTTACCTACTGACCTTTGGCAAGTCCTTTCAACTTTTAAAACTCAATGTCCTCATCTGTAAGATGAGGGTTGGGATCCTGGCCTCCCTTGATGGTTGTGATGAGGACTGAGTGAGAGGCTTGAGTTTGATCACCCTTTAAAAACTGTAGAATGCTGTGTGTGCTCAATCGCTAAAGTCGTGTCCGACGCTTTGCAATCCCATGGATTATAGCCCCTCTGTCCATGGGAATTTCCTGGTAAGAATACTGGAGTGGGTTTCCATGCCCTCCTCCAGGGGATCTCCCCAATCCAGGGATCGAACCCAGGTCTCTTGCATTGCAGGCAGATTCTTTACCTGCTAAGCCATCAGGGCTCCACTGGGGAGACTCCGTACAACGGTATGAATGCACGTAATTATTATTGTGGGAATTCTGGTATTTGAGATTTTCCCATTTCTGTCACTTGGGAACCACACAAATGACCAAGAACTGTCCCCGACCAAACAGGGGCCTGGAGATGAGTGATTCTATGCCACAGAGTGAGCTCTGGACGGGACACACAGACTGTGACCCCTGGCCTGGTGTGGGCATTATCCCTAGACTGTGATCTAGTCTGCTAGGGACTGGTAGCTCAGCTGGTAAAGAATCCACCCGCAATGCAAGAGACCCCAGTTCGTTTCTGGGTCAGGAAGATCCCCTGGAGAAGGGATAGGCTACCCACTCCAGTATTCTTGGGCTTCCCTGGTGGCTCAGACAATAAAGAATCTGCCTGCAATGTGGGAGCCCTGGGTTCTATCCCTGGGTTGGGAAGATCCCCTGGAGGAGGGCATGGCAACCCACTCCAGTGTTCTCGCCTGGAGAATCCCATGGACAGAGGAGCTTGGCGGACTGTAGTCCATGGGGTCACAAAGAGTCACACACACACTGAGTGACTAAGTCGTTACAATATCCTTACAATTGATATTGTAATGATTCACACTTTTATTTAGTCCCTTTGGTGGGGTCGGTTTTTCTTTTTTTTTTTCCCTCCAGCCAAAAGAATTACTAAATCTTTATTTCTTCGGAAAACTAAAACCAAACCAAACTAAGCGGACTTGGTCTTCGGGCTGGTTCCATTGTAAGGCAGGAGCCTTGGGCTGGCGTGTTTGGCAGGGGCACTTCTCCAGGGCAGAGCTGGAACGGATGGGTTTCTTACTTAATGTTTGTTAGTGCTCTGGGCCTGTGAAGGGCCATGGGGTCTCTTACTGGGTTTGTTATTGATGTTTAGTGAGCCGTAAAACCCCGATTTCCTGCCTACACTCCCAGCCATAAAATAACTGTTTGCTACAGCCTGTAAACACCCCTTGGTCAGCAGGCCCTGCTCCCAACGTCTGAGGAGCTGGTTCACCAAGATCCTGCAAGGGCCTGCTGCCAGCATTTCCCACCTTTCTGCTCCACCCTGCTGGCTCCTCTGACTTGCTCCCCAGATGCGGACTCGACAGTCCTGGTTTTGCCAGCCTTGCCCTTCAGGACAGGCGGGGCTCTGTCCTGGGAGCAGAGGTCTCAAGGGACTGCTGTGTCTGACCCTGAACGTGTAGCCTCAGCCCTCTCTGCTCACTACACAGAACTCAAGTGGGCTCATCTCAGGGCCAGGGACCAGCTGAAGCCACCGCCCCCGGTGAAGCCTCAGCCTTGATGAGGCCCTGCTCAGACTGCACTCGGGCTTCATGATAGGAAAGTCTACTGGCCTGAAAGGTCTCAGAAACCTGGCCCACACCTTCACCTTCTGTCTCGGGGCCCCTGCCTCTAGCTGCAGGACCGGACCAGGGGTTGTATCCCCACTGTAAACATACCTCGACTCTGCAGCAGCTACAGCCGCCATTGGAAGACTTTCCTGAGAGTGAGCGCATTTGGTCCAATTCCCTCCAGAGACTGGGAGAAGTGATGGGGGAGGCTGGGTCTGGCTCCTTCCAGCTGGAGGAGAAATTCCCACATCTGAGCATCGTCCAAGAGGACAGTCGACCTTGTGGGCAGTGAGTCCTCTGTCATTTTGAGAGACAAGGGACACAACACTCATCTTACTCTAGCTGAAGCCAAACAGGAAGACCATTAACTCAGCCCCCAACTCAGGCAGCGGCAGAGGCTGGGTTATCCTGTCTGCAGATCCAGGGTCTCCACATTTTGTCCTGACCTCCCATTCTTTCAAAATCCTCCGACAGGTCTGGAGGCCAATCCCGAAGCTGTGATTTAACAGGAAAGAACAGTCTTCTCTTTTCAACAGCCACGTGTAAAACCCTAGGGACAGTGCCTGGCTGGCCTAGGTTGGGTGGTGCGCCCATCCCTTGGGCCAGTCACAGAGTCTGAGGGAGGGCACGGGTGAGGGTCCCTCTCTTCAGGAGAAACACGCTGAGTGGCGCCAAGCTGAGCTCAGAGGAAAGTTTGCCAGACAAGAGGGGAACTCAAGCACTAGGCAAGCGCTCTAAGTGCCTCTGGAAGGAGCTATGCGGGGAATTTCCTCCGGGGGAAGAGTTGGCCTAGACATGCAGCAAGCCCCTCTTGGCTGCTCTCTGGATATCACGTCTCATGCTCTGTGGGAGGGTCGTCCTCCCTGTCACTCCAGAGACTGCCCAGGCAGTGCGAGGCACGGGGAGGGGGCCTGAGTGCTCTCCACTGTGTAAAACCTGGGAGCTCTCCCAGCTGTGAGTCTGGAGACGTCCTCAGAGGTTAGTCTGTCTCTGCTGGGGCATACACCCGGTCCCAAGGAGCCGTGAGCTTGGACCGGGTCTCCCGCTCTGCAGAAGCAGCTCTGCCTGTGGATACAGGACTATCTCCCTGCACAGCTCTGGGCCTCCACCCCCATCGTGGAGCAAAGGTGTGAACTTGCCCTGAAGCTGTGGGTCAGCTACAGAGCTCCTGCCACTCTCTGGGTGGACCCTGCTCAGGGAAGCCCCAGCCTTTCAGTCTCATTCCCAAGGCCACTCAAGATGATGCCCGTGGGGGTCCTGTAGGGCCTCCTTATGCTCTAAAGCCAATGTGACAGAGCGAACTCTTTCTCTGGCTCACCACCCCTTGTGCTGGCCAGTGGGTGAGCTTTTCACGAGGCCTAGGTGGGCAGATGGGTAATTAAACGTGTTCAGACAGGGGCAGTGGTCGCCTCAGGGCACATCCCCCTTTCCTCGTGGAAAAGAAGCATGTCACACACACAAACCTTTAAGCTGCATTTGTGAATCCTGGAAATGGATCCATGACTGTCTGCTAGCTGGACATGATGCCCGTGGAGGGAACCTTGTACCATCTAATCAAGTAGTTGGTATGGTTTTCTCCCAACAGGATAGCGAGCTGCCTGGGCAGGCTTTCTTCACATACACACTCCTTCCCCAAGCACAGGTGCCAGAGTACTAGGACCGTTCTAAATCTCTGCCTCTGCAGTGGCCTTAAACAGCACCAAGAGCTCCTGCAGGACCAGGAGCAGGCAGTGAGAAGAGCTGGGTGGCCGTAGGTCTCCTAGGGGACCCTAACCTCAGCTCCGGCTGCCCGCCCAGGCTTCTGGAGCCTCCTTTGACTCTGACACCTGGCACTTTTTCCTCTCTTGCCCTCCAGTTCAGCTCTGCCTCCCGCGGAAGTGGGCATCCAGCATTCTGTGTGTTGGGGGGTAGGGGAGCAGAGTCTCTCTAATCACTTCCCCATGGGCAGGTGAATGGGTTTTTCCCTCCTTTTCTTCTTATGGAAACATAATTTACATGTAGTAAAATCCCCATTTTTGTATGTAGCTCTATACGTTTTGATAAAGGCACACAATTGTGTGGACCCTCTCACAATTAAGACAGAGAACATCTCCATCACCCCCAAAATGTTCCTCACCCTGTGCCCCTTTGTGATCAACAAACTCACCTCCCCTCAACCCCAATATGTGGCCACCACTGGCCTACTTTCTGTCCTTTTATAGTTCTGCCTTTCCCAGGATGTCATATGAATGGAATCATACAGAATGGAGCCCTCTGTGTCTGGGTTCTTTCTCTTCACAAAATGTACTTGAGATGTACCCATGTTGTCGCATACAGCAGTGGTTTGGTCCTTTGATTTTATTTATTGGACATGTATACCACAGATTGTGTGATTGTTCATCCGCTCCCCTGTTAAAGAAAATCTGGGTTGTTTCCAGCACTAAGCTATGATGTCTAAAACATTCCTGCACAGGTTTTTGTGTGAACATAAGCTTTCATTTCTCTCGGGTCATCTGGCAAGTGCATGTTGAACTGTATAAGAACCTGCCAAACTGTTTTCCAGAGTGGCTGTACCATTTGACATTCCCACCATCGGTGGAGGAAGGTTCTGGATGCTCAGCGTTCCGGCTGGCACTTGGTACTGTCAACAGAGTGAACTTCTCAAGATGCAGATCTGATTCTGTGAGAATGATGTGATGTCTTTGTATTGCTTTGAGGCTGAAGATCTTTACATGTCCCGGGAGAACTTACCTGGCCTTGCTGTCTCCTCTCCGGCTTCCTCGGGCTCTGTACCCTGCACTCAGGCCCCGTTCTCTTCCCCTAGCATCTTTCTCCAGGTGCTTCCTCCTGCCTGGAGCCCTCTGCCTCGAATCCTTTACCTTGATCTTTGTTGGGTGAATGCCTTCTCAGCCTTCACATCTCAGCCCCAAAGCCCCTCCTCAGCTAAATTTCCTGACCCCCAACCTATGTGTGGGCCACCGGGTGGGCTTTCCCATAACACACTGATTTTTCCATCATAGCCCTTATCACAATCTGGAAACACAGATTTATTTCTGTGACCTTAGATTAAGGCCCATCTCAGCCTCTAGCCTGTCATCCTGTCGGCAGGAACTCTGTCCATTTCACTTTCTATTGTTTCTCCACTTTCTTGGTCACATAGTGAGTAGTCAATAAATACGCGTCATAATTCAAATAGTGACTGGTGAGATTCCCTATAGCTGGGATGGGCCTGGAAAGGACTTCAAACAATACATGACTTCCGGCAGGTGTCTGAGCTTTGTGATGTGACACAAGTCTCTCCCACCGTCCCAGGGCTCGGACCGGCCACCGTCCTATGCATCAAACACCAAAGCCGGATGAAGAGTGTGCGCGTCATTCTCCTTGCTGGATCTTCCATCCTGCCCAAGGTGGAACCAGCCATCCGGCGCTCTTCATGGTGGGCCCAATCTCTGGCATTTACAAATTGCTTTGCTTGTTTTCTATCAGATTTTGTGTTTTATGTTCTTCATTTTTTTATTATGAAATATTTTGACATAGCAAAAAATGGTACAGGGGAGCATATAACGTACATCTGTATTCCCACCCCCCTGGATAAAAGAGAAACCATTCCTGATACAAATAAAGCCCTCTGCTCTCTCCAATCCTTATTTCCTCTCTAAAGGAAATCTGGAAAGTCTGGAATTTGGTGGTTATTATTTTCACGTGTGTTGTTGTATTTTTCCTACATATGTGAGTATCCATAAACCATTTATAGTGTTTTTCAAATTTTAAGACTCTATATAAATATTATTGCATTGTATGTATTTTTACGAACTCTGGCTTCTTCCCAGTTTTATGTTTGTGAGATTTACCCATGCTGTATTTATAGCCTTGGCTCGTTTATTTTTATTGCTGTGAAATATGTTATTTTTTCCAATGTACCATAGTTCTTTCTTCTCTCACTGATGAGGAGTGAAGTTCTTTCCAATTTTTGCTCTAACAAATAATGCTGACTTGAGCATTCTTATCTGTCTTCTTTGTGCACAAGAGTTTCTCTAGAATGTACTTGGGTGGACAGTAATGTCGTAAGATTTACACTCCTTGTATTGAGAAACCCTGTCTGATAGGTTGTACTCGTGGCCACAGATGGGATTTTCCATGATTCTTCACCTTTGCCATCACAGAGTATTATCTGACTCTTTGCTTTTATTAATAATGGAAGGAAAATGGAAACCCATAATGCAATTTAATTTGTATTTCCAAGTGACTGCAGCCATGAAATTAAAAGACGTTTACTCCTTGGAAGGAAAGTTATGACCAACCTAGATAGCATTTTCAAAAGCAGAGATATTACTTTGCTGCCTAAGGTCCGTCTAGTCAAGGCTATGGTTTTTCCTGTGGTCATGTATGGATGTGAGAGTTGGACTGTGAAGAAAGCTGAGCACCGAAGAATTGATGCTTTTGAACTGTGGTGTTGGAGAAGACTCTTGAGGGTCCCTTGGACTGCAAGGAGATCCAACCAGTCCATTCTGAAGGAGATCAACCCTGGGTGTTCATTGGAAAGACTGATGCTGAAGCTGAAACTCCAGTACTTTGGCCACCTCATGCGAAGAGTTGACTCATTGGAAAAGACCCTGATGCTGGGAGGGATTGGGGGCAGGAGAAGAAGGGGACGACCAAGGATGAGATGGCTGGATGACATCACTGACTTGATGGACGTGAGTCTGAGTGAATTCCGGGAGTTGGTGATGGACAGGGAGGCCTGGCGTGCTGCGATTCATGGGGTCACAAAGAGTCAGACATGATTGAGCGACTGAACTGAACTGAGTGACCAGTGAGGTGATTGTCTTTCCAGCAGGGCCTTTCATGCTTCATCTGAGAAATGTCTCTTCACGGATTCCGCCCATCTGACCGTTGCATTGTTTGCCTTTTTGTTACAGCTTCACAGAAGTTGCTCATGTGTCACTGACCCTCATTCTCTGTCAGTCATCTGTGTGACCCTTTCCCTCTCCCAATGAATGATCACCTTTTTGCTTTGCTGGTGGTGACTTGTGGTAGGCAAACATTTTTAAGTTAAGAAGGTCCAATTTTTTCTTTCATGGCTTGTACTTTTATTGAATTTTTAAGAAGGGCTTCCCTATCAATACGTTACTATATTTCTATGTATTTCAAACTATATGATCTATAAGTTCAGTTCAGTTCAGTTGCTCAGTCGTGTCTGACTCTTTGCGACCCCATGAATCACAGCACGCCAGGCCGCCCTGTCCATCACCAACTGCCGGAGTTCACTCAAACTCATGTCCATCGAGTCAGTGATGCCATCCAGCCATCTCATCCTCGGTTGTCCCCTTCTCCTCCTGCCCCCAATCCCTCCCAGCATCAGAGTCTTTTCCAATGAGTCAACTCTTCGCATGAGGTGGCCAAAGTACTGGAGCTTCAGTTTAGCATCATTCCTTCCAAAGAAATCCCAGGGCTGATCTTCAGAAAGGACTGGCTGGATCTCCTTGCAGTCCAAGGGACTCTCAAGAGTCTTCTCCAACACCACAGTTCAAAAGTATCAATTCTTCGGCGCTCAGCCTTCTTCACAGTCCAACTCTCACATCCATACATGACCACAGGAAAAACCATAGCCTTGAGTAGACGGACCTTAGTCGGCAAAGTAATGTCTCTGCTTTTGAAAATGCTATCTAGGTTGGTCATAACTTTCCTTCCAAGGAGTAAGCGTCTTTTAATTTCACGGCTGCAATCTCCATCTGCAGTGATTTTGGAGCCCAAAAACATAAAGTCTGATTGTTTCCACTGTTTCTCCATCTATTTCCCATGAAGTGATGGGACCAGATGCCATGATCTTCATTTTCTGAATGTTGAGCTTTCAGCCAACTTTTTCACTCTCCTCTTTCACTTTCATCAAGAGGCTTTTTAGTTCCTCTTCACTTTCTGCCATAAGGATGGTGTCATCTGCATATCTGAGGTTATTGGTATTTCTCCCGGCAATCTTGATTCCAGCTTGTGTTTCTTTCAGCCCAAAGTTTCTCATGATGTACTGTGCATAGAAGTTAAATAAGCAGAGTGACAGTATACATCCTTGACGTACTCCTCTTCCTATTTGGAAAACCAGTCCTATTTCAAGCCAGTCTATTGTTCCATGCCAGTTCCAACTGTTGCTTCCTGACCTGCATATAGGTTTCTCAAGAGGCACGTCAGGTGGTCTGGTAGTCCCATCTCTTTCAGGATTTTCCACAGTTGATTGTGATCCACACAGTCAAAGGCTTTGGCAGAAATAGATGTTTTTCTGGAACTCTCTTGCTTTTTCCATGATCAAGCGGATGTTGGCAATTTGATCTCTGGTTCCCCTGCCTTTTCTAAAACCAGCTTGAACATCTGGAAGTTCACAGTTCATGTACTACTGAAACCTGGCTTGGAGAATTTTGAGCATTGCATTACTAGTGTGTGAGATGAGTACAATTGTGCGGTAGTTTGAGCATTCTTTGGCATTGCCTTTCTTTGGGATTGGAATGAAGACTGACCTTTTCCAGTCCTATGGCCACTGCTGAGTTTTCCAAATTTGCTGACATATTGAGTGCAGCACTTTCACAGCATCATCTTTCAGGATTTGAAACAGCTCAACTGGAATTCCATCACCTCCACTAGCTTTGTTCATAGTGATACTTTCTAAGGCCCACTTGACTTCACATTCCAGATGTCTGGCTCTAGGTGAGTGATCACACCATCATGATTATCTTGGTCATGAAGATCTTTTTTGTACAGTTCTGTGTATTCTTGCCACCTCTCCTTAATATCTTCTGCTTCTGTTAGGTCCAGACCATTTCTGTCCTTTATTGAGCCCATCTTTGCATGAAATGTTCCCTTGGTATCTCTCATTTTCTTGAAGAGATCTCTAGTCTTTCCCATTCTGTTCTGTTCCTCTATTTCTTTGCAGAGATCGCTGAGGAAGGCTTTCTTATCTCTCCTTGCTATTATTTGGAACTCTGCATTCAGATGCTTATATCTTTCCTTTTCTCCTTTGCTTTTCACTTCTCTTCTTTTCACAGCTATTTGTACGGCCTCCCCAGACAGCCATTTTGCTTTTTTGCATTTCTTTTCCATGGAGATGGTCTTGATCCCTGTCTCCTGTACAGTGTCATGAATCTCCATCCATAGTTCATCAGGCACTCTATCTATCAGATCTAGANGAATATCTTTCCTTTTCTCCTTTGCTTTTCGCTTCTCTTCTTTTCACAGCTATTTGTAAGGCCTCTTCAGACAGCCATTTTGCTTTTTTGCATTTCTTTTCCATGAGGATGGTCTTGATCCGTGTCTCCTGTACAATGTCATGAACCTCTGTCCATGGTTCATCAGGTACTCTGTCTATCTGATCTAGGCCCTTAAATCTATTTCTCACTTCCACAGTATAATCGTAAGGGATTTGATTTAGGTCATACTTGAATGGTCTAGTGGTTTTCCCTACTTTCTTTAATTGAAGTCTGAATTTGGCAATAAGGAGTTCATGATCTGAGCCACAGTCAGCTCCCGGTCTTGTTTTTGCTGACTGTATAGAGCTTCTCCATCTTTGGCTGCAAAGCATATAATCAATCTGATTTCAGTGTTGACCATCTGGTGATGTCCATGTGTAGAGTCTTCTCTTGTGTTGTTGTGTGTTTGCTATGACCAGCGCGTTCTCTTGGCAGAATATTAGCCTTTGCCCTGCTTCATTCTGTATTCCAAGGCCAAATTTGCCTGTTACTCTTGGTGTTTCTTGACTTCCTACTTTTGCATTCCAGTCCCCTATAATGAAAAGGACATCTCTTTTGGGTGTTAGTTCTAAAAGGTCTTATAAGTCTTCATAGAACCATTCAGCTTCTTCAGCATTCCTGGTTGAGGCATAGGCATTGATCACCGTGATTATTGAATGGTGTGCCTTGGAAACGAACAGAGATCATTCTGTCATTTTTGAGACTGCTTGCAAGTACTGCATTTCGGACTCTCTTGTTGACCATGATGGCTCCTCCATTTCTTCTAAGGGATTCCTGCCCAGAGTAGTAGATGTAATGGTCATCTGAGTTAAATTCATCCATTCCAGTCCACTTTAGTTCGCTGATTCCTAGAATGTTGACATTCACTCTTGCCATCTCCTGTTTGACCACTTCCAGTTTGCCTTGGACCTAATGTTCCAGGTTCCAATGCAATATTGCTCTTTACAGTATTGAACCTTGCTTCTATCACCAGTCACATCCACAACTGGGTATTGTTTTTGCTTTGGCTCCTTCCCTTCATTCTTTCTGGAGTTATTTCCCACTGATATCCTGCAGTATATTGGCCACCTACTGACCTGGGGAGTTCCTCTTCCAGTATCCTATCATTTTGCCTTTTCATACTGTTCATGGGGTTCTCAAGGCAAGAATACTGAAGTGGTTTGCCATTCCCTTCTCCAGTGGACCACATTCTGTCAGACCTCTCCACCATGACCCATCCGTCTTGGGTGGCCCCACACGGCATGGCTTAGTTTCATTGAGTTAAACAAGGCTGTGGTCTGGGTGATCAGATTGGCTAGTTTTCTGTGATTATGGTTTCCATGTATCTGCCCTCTGATGCCCTCTCGCAACACCTACCATCTCACTTGTGTTTCTCTTACTTTGGACATGTGGTATCTCTTCACGGCTACTCCAGCAAAGTGCAGCCACTGCTTCTTACCTTGGACAAGGTCACCCCTCCTGACTTTGAATGTGGAGTAGCTCCTCTTGGCCCTCCTGTGCCCATGAAGCCGCCACTCCTTGGATGTGGGGTTGTTCCTCTTAGCCGCCTTTTTTGCTTTAGAACCAAATAAATAAATAACCTAATAAAAAAATACTGTATATAAAACCAGCAATTGAAAAATAACTTTTCTGTTGAGAGTTCCTAATCTACAAGAAAACAAGTGAAAATATCTCAAGGGCTGAGTAGCTAAGTTCTTCCAGAGGTTAAAAAAAAAAAAAGGCAGATCTCTGGTCACCTGTTGCAGCCCTGACTCCCCATCCTATGTGGTCTTGTTGCAAATGACTGGTGGCCGCACTCCCTCCAGCAGGGTGGGTCGCTGAGGATGCACTTACCGTGTTGACCAGATATAGGGCAAGGCCAAGGGAGTGAGGGGCCGAATGAAGAGCAGAATGACTTGGGTGTGGGACTGACGGGCCTGGGTGGTTGCTGGGCCCACCTTCTCAAAGACCTCTCTAAATGATGTTATGAGTCAGTCAGTCTCTCACTTTACCCTGTGCCTTTTTATCACAGCCTTTTCACAGTTTGTAACTCATGATTCATTTACTCGTTTTTTGTCTTTTTCCCAGGTAGTCTAAGAGTTTTTAAAAGCAGAGACTGTCAGTTTACGCACCCCTAGCTCCCTAGCACCTGTGCAATTTCTGGTATACTTTATAATAGATACTCTGGGTTCTCGTTAGAACACAGGAAAGGAAAAAGGGAGGGAAGGAGGGAGAGAAATGTCATCCAACTGGTAATTTCTTGTAACAATAACCTTGAAAGAAAGAAAATCAAGGTAGTTAATTGAAATCCAACTTTTCCTCAGTTCTAGTTTTTTGATATATCTGTAAAATGGAACAATGAGAGTATTGAACTTACCCATACACTGTAGCAGTTCAAACAGTTGTAGGTTACCGTATGCCATGGCTCTTTATGTATAAGCAATGAAGAGACTTTTCTGTCAAATGAAATCTCATCTGAAATTCCAATATGTAAAATAGTTACAAGTGGAACCTCTCTGACTGAGTGCGAGTTAGGGTTTCAGAACCCTGCCATGGGGCCCTGATGAACCAGTTAAAAACATCGATGTAGTCCGTTGCCCTCAGTGTAACCTTGCCCAAGGTCAAATGCTCAGTCAGAGTTAGAATTTGGATCCAGGTTTCTTCCACAGCAGTGCCTTTCTGAAGAACCATCACACTGGGACATGAAGGTAATTTTGAAGACTGATTCACAGGGAAAGAGTCTCTTCCATCTTCAGACTTCTCAGATGAAAATAACAAAAACATTTATTTCACCTTCCTTGACCCAACAGGGCTTCCCTGTTGGCTCAGAGGTTAAAGCGTCTGCCTGTAGTGCAGGAGACCCAGGTTCGATCCCTGGGTTGGGAAGATCCTCTGGAGAAGGAAATGGCAACCCACTCCAGTACTCTTGCCTGGAAAACTCCATGGACTGAGGGAGCCTGGGCTACAGTCCACGGGGTCGCAAAGAGTCGGACACGACTGAGCGACTTCACCGTTCACCGTTCCTTGACCCAAGCCTCCATGTACACTTTAATTCTCAGAATTAGGTACTATTGTTACCCCCTTTTACACATGAACCCTGGGACTAAAGCAGGAGAGTGATGTGATGAACCACCACGTCCATCAGAGATTGAGAGGCTGAGATGTACCTGTGCAGCTAGTGGCATAACAGGAAGACAGCCTGACCAACAGACAACTCTGGAGGACTTGCCCCAGGCCATACAGAGGTAAAGACACGCATTATACAGGCCCCGGAGCCCCTTCTTCATTCAGTACAAATTCCACAGTTTCTGTTTGGCCAGAATGTCTCAAGTGTGTGAATTCTGCCATGAAGTGAACAGCCCAGCTCCCAGCAGAGCAGCCAGCCGGCAGGAGTAACACTGAGCTCCGTGCCGTTCGACTGGATGGAGAAGCAGGCAGCTGCCAGCCGTTCCTCCTGGGCCACGACACACTTGCCGAATATCAGTCACCATGGGCACGGGTGCCCTTAACACTTCCTGAAAATGTGTTCTCCTGGAGACCGTGGAAAATGTTAAAAATGGGAAGTTAAGATTTCAGAACTTACTCAAGAAAACTACCAAACTGACCTTTTGAAAATGAACCAGACTGCCTGAAAAATAGTTGTCAATTTGTTTTTGACATTTGTTCCTTTACAGATATGACCCTTAAATTATTCATGCTTACCAGCTCCAAAATGAAATAATAATGCCTCTCTCTTCAGGCCTGTAAACCTTTTTTACAGTTTGTGTGAATTTTGAGTGAAGACCTTTTAGAGTTGCCAGGGTCTCATGAAAATAACATCCTTGTACCTTTTGTTCAGCAGAGCCACAGAAGATGTTCCTTTATGAACATTAATTATTCTTCCACGAGTCACAAATAGGCAGCAGATGCAGTTAAGAATCTGCTTGCAATGCAGGAGCCTCAGGAGGCTGTATCAGGAAGATCCCCTGGAGAAGGGAATGGCTGCCCACTTCAGTATTCTTCTTTGGAGAATCCCATGGACAGAGGAGCTTGGTGGGCTACAGTACTCATAGGGTCCCAAAGAGTCGGACATGACTGAAGCGACTTAGCACTCATGCATGCTTATTTTATGCATATAATATCCAAATACTGGTAAATAATTTATAGAAATTTCATGATGCCTCCCAGCTACCCAGAGAGAGGGGAGCATGGCCACCTGTCCTGGGTCCAACAGAGGAATCCTTTCATAGTCCTATTTCCCACCATGAAGTTATTTGACATTTACCTAATACCTTGAATCTAAAAACAGTCTTCCAAAATCTGTTTTATTATTCATCTCACCAGACATCTTGCTTCATTGAACAACCATGGTACCCACAGTGTTTGACATGGCACATGCGTTAGTCGCTCAGTCATGTCCAACTCTTTGGGCTCCCATGGACTGAAGCCCACCAGGCTCTTCTGTCCATGGAATTCTCCAGGCAAGAATATTGGAGTGTGTTGCCATTTCCTTCTCCAGGGGAACTTCCCAGCCCAGGGATTGAATGTGGGTCTCCTGCATTGCAGGCAAATTCTTTACCATCTAAACCACCAGGGAACCCACAGGACATTGTAAAGGCTCCATATATGCTTGATGAGTAGAATGAGTGAATCTTCTGCCTATGGGAAACAGGAGGATCACTTGGTCTACTCTTTGGATCTTCCATATATCTTGAAGATTTATTTAAAATGCAAAGAACTTCCCCCCACCCACCCTCTGCCAAAAAAAGCAATATTGGCAATCAGAGTAGTAACAGAAGCCAGCATTAATTAAGTGCCTGCTTTGTACCCAGTGCTCTGTCCCATTTTCCTGTGATTGGGGGGGGGGCGGTACACTATACAAATAAATGTCTTCTTTTGTGGCACACTGGACGTGAACCCTCTAGCAGAGAAGTGAACACACCAATGGGTGTCTGAGGCTCTCTCCCTCTTCCAGAACCGCTCACACCTATTTGTTCCCCAAGTATACAACAGAAGGGTCTTGACCCAGGGTGTGGTCCTCAATTCCATTGCTGGAATTGGGATGCACTTCCACCTGTCTGTAGCGCTGCCACCTTGTCTGAAATCAGGTACTAGAGACCCTTATGGTGTTTGTAGGCTTCAGAGCTCAGTAGTCTGACTAGGGACCTTCTTCACATGCAACAGAAAGCATTCAGAGTGGTAAGCCACACATTTATAAGTGCATATATGTTTTGTGAGATTTTCCCCAGCTTTATTACTATATAATTGACATGTCATGTAAGTTTAAGGTGACAACATGATGCTTTGATACACAAGTTCACATATGAATCACATTTATAAGTAGAGACTACCTGGAAAGAATGAAATTGCCGGAATTCCTAAGTAATCATCCAAATTTTTCAACTGGTTGTTTTAAATGGCATGTTCCAAGTAAAATATAGCCACCAGATTTTACAAAAGGAGTGATGTACTTATTTCCCAAATGAAACCTGAACTATAATGTTAGCATATCATTTGCCTTCCCAAAAAGACAATACAGCTTGCTGATAGAAGAAAGTACCTTTTCATCTTTTTATTGCGTTTGCGGCCGTTTACCTTTCTCTTCTTTGAGGGCACATGTTTGCTGAGAAGCAGATCACAACAGTTCACTTTCTTGAGTTTTAGTGAAAGGTAATTCTGCCCTACTGTGATAGAAGTTGATGGAAGAGTTTGCCAGCATCTGGTCCTCAGCAGAATAGTATCTAAAATGTTATCTTTATTGATCCTAAGGCTGTTCCCCGTGGTGATCCCCCACCATTGAATTGTCTAAACCATAGTGTATTGGTATGCACATAAAAATACAGTCAATCAGTTCTCAAGATCTATAAGAGAGAAAATGCATCAACTTGTTAAAAAAAATTCTAGATGGCAGCATCAGAAAATCGAAAATCAAGTATAATGTCTTGACTGTGAGATTTTAAATCTGATAAACTGGTGCCACATCATTTATTTTCAAGCTTGAAGACTGAGCTTGTGCATATAGGTTTTCTATTATCTACAATTAAAATGCCTCAAATATAGATAATTAAGCATTTATATTAATTGACTTTCAGAAGGTGAGCTAGAGGAATTATTTGCTCACATTGATCTAACCAAGGGGAGGGCAGCTAATATTGCTTTGTTTGGTCTGGCTCTGTTGGTTTTCCTTCTGTATTGCTGTTAACCAACTTCAAAGTGGATGAAGCTGAAAGTTTGTAAATATATTATTATCTGAAAGGCAATTTTAGTTCACTAGTAATGGCTTTATTATATGAAGAAGAGTAAAAATGTAATTTGGACCCCTGTCCAGATGCTTTTGGTCTGGTAGGAGAGAATGGTTTTATTTCTTAATTTGTCCTTTTAGAGTTTCTGTAGCCAGTCTTTAAATAGAGCAATTTAGCATTTGGGAGAAAAACAAACTATGTGCTATCCAAGAATATAATTGAAAATTACCCTATACCCATGCACAATAATTACCTTTCAAAACATTTCCCATTGCTTGACATCATACTCGTAATTGCTTAACAATATGATAATTTCATTACACAGAGATTACAGTGGCAAAATGATATAAGTTGGAGGCTTTGAAAATTAAGTTATAATGAAAACAAAACCTTTTATGCAAGTTTAAAACACTTATTTCAGTATAAAAGTATACATAATATCACCCAATTTTTGTATGAATGTCATTGTTGGTAGAGTTTTAAAATTCACCCATTTAAAGCTTTTGTTGGCTTAAAACTCAACATTCAGAAAACTAAGATCATGGCATCCAGTCCCATCATTTCATAGCAAATGATGGGGAAACAATGGAAACAGTGAGACACTTTATTTTGGGGGGCTCCAAAATCACTGCAGAAGGCGACTGCAGCCATGAAATTAAAAGATGCTTGCTCCTTGGAAAAGAGCTATGACCAACCTAGACAGCATATTAAAAAGCAGAGACATTACTTTGCCAACAAAGGTCCATCTAGTCAAACCTATGGTTTTTCCAGTAGTCATGTATGGATGTGAGAGTTGGACCATAAAGAAAGCTGAGTGCCAAAGAATTGATGCTTTTGAACTGTGGTACTGAAGAAGACTCTTGAGAGTCCTTTGGACTGTAAGGATATCAAACAAGCCCATCCTAAAGGAAATCAGTCCTGAATATTCATTGGAAGGACTGATGCTGAAGCTGAAACTCCAATACTTTGGCACCTGATGTGAAGAACTGACTCATTGGAAAAGACCCTGATACTGGGAAAGATTGTAAGCAAGAGGAGAAGAGGACAACAGAGGATGAGATGGTTGGATGGCATCACAGACTCGATGGACATGAGTTTGAGTAAACTCCGGACTTGGTGATGGACAGGGAAGCCTGGCATGCTGCAGTCCATGGGATCCCAGAGTCGAATATGACTAATCGGCTGAACTGAAAGCTTTTGAACTAAAAACCACGAAACCTCTCTTAGACCTATGGTTATAATGCATGAAATGCCAGTTCTGTAGTGATATGTATTGAAACAAATGCACTTATATAGCAGTTACTGCTTCAGTTTGCATGTATTATATAGCCAAATCTCTGCTAATGAATTGGATCCACCTTGATCCCTTTGCAATTGGGTGATAAAGACCCATGGCCCATTACAACGGTTATTTTCATCTTGAAAGATTCCTGACTAACTAAAATGTTTTGAGTTTTCTAATTTGATAATACCAGCTTAAAATTTTATCTTTTTGGAAACTGCAAGCACAGAATGCACTAAACAATTATATAGTGTATAACTCTTATGTGCCAGAGATCAGACTTTCCCCCAGCGTTTGATGCAGTAAAAATAAGACATCAGATGGCAGGTCTTCAAGATAATTTGACTTATAATTATTTACCACAGTGATACGTGGTTTTAATATCACACCTGATGGAAAAAAATGAGTGTTATTTTACTTTTTTGAAAAATACATGATTTTGAGTATAACAGCTTTTTATTTAAAGCTGAATTGATTATAATATCCTGTATAAAACTGATAGGGCTTCCCTGGTGGCTCACATGGTAAAGAATCTGCCTGCAATGTTGGAGACCCAGGTTCGATGCCTAAATCAGGAAGATCCCCTGAAAGAAGACATGGCAACTCACTCCAGTATTCTTGCCTGGAGAATCCCATAAACAGAGGAGCCTGGCAGGCTACAGTCCATGGGGTCGCAAAGAGTCAGGCACGACTGAGCGACTAGCACGCACAAAAACTAGTAGGAGGTTTTGTGTTTCATTCAAACTTTTTTTTTTCCTTTAGTAGTAAAAAGTCAAATAGATACAGCTTAGGGGTAGGGAGTTGAGCTGTAAATGAACACATCCCTCTAATGTCTTCCATTTTCCATAATGATTATAACTGTGTGTGTGCCAAGTGTTATTTAGTTCTCATACGTACTGTAACAGGCACTGTTACTATCCTTACTTTACATATGAGGAAACTGAGGCTAAGTAGTGAATTTTCCCAATGCCCCACAGCTGTGAAGTGGTAGAAATGGGATTTGGACCCAGACATGCCTGAGTTCATTGTCTAAATGTCATGCTGACTGTCTCTGAAGCCTTTCTTTTATATTTAAGCTTTATTGATGCTGTTCTCAGTTATTTAAAACTCTATAGCCTATAATTTATGATTTATTGCATTTATTACCAATCTTAATAGTAGTGATCTTTTATTGAACAACTACTTTGTTCTTGGTGTGCATATTATCCAACATCCAACTTCACCCACAAAACTCTGTGAAATAGAATTATTCCCATTTTATAAATGAGCAAAGGAAGGTTCAGTGAGGTAAAATAACCTGTCACCACCTTAAGGGCACATTCAAGTATGGCCTAAATCAAATTATACTAGTAAAGTAATGCTTAAAATTCTCCAGGCCAAGCTTCAGCAATATGTGAACTGTGAACTTCCAAATGTTCAAGCTGGTTTTAGAAAAGGCAGAGGAACCAGAGATCAAATTGCCAACATCTGCTGGATCATGGAAAAAGCAAGAGAGTTCCAGAAAAACATCTATTTCTGCTTTATTGACTATGCCAAAGCCTTTGACTGTGTGGATCACAATAAACTGTGGAAAATTCTGAAAGAGATGGGAATACCAGACCACCTGACCTGCCTCTTGAGAAACCTATATGCAGGTCAGGAAGCAACAGTTAGAACTGGACATGGAACAACAGACTGGTTCCAGATAGGAAAAGGAGTACGTCAAGGTTGTATATTGTCACCCTGCTTATTTATCTATGCAGAGTACATCATGAGAAACGCTGGGCTAGATGAAGCACAAGCTGGAATCAAGATTGCCGGGAAAAATATCAATAACCTCAGATATGCAGATGACACCACCCTTATGGCAGAAAGTGAAGAACTAAAAAGCCTCTTGATGAAGGTGAAAGAAGAAAGTGAAAAAGTTGGCTTAAAGCTCACCATTCAGAAAACAAAGATCATGGCATCTGGTCCCATCACTTCATGGCAAATAGATGGGAAAACAATGGAAACAGTGTCAGACTTTATTTTTCTGAGCTCCAAAATCACTGCAGATGGTGACTGCAGCCATGAAATTAAAAGACACTTACTCCTTGGAAGGAAAGTTATGACCAACCTAGATAGCGTATTCAAAACCAGAGTCATTACTTTGCCAACAAAGGTCCGTCTAGTCAAGGCTATGGTTTTTCCTGTGGTCATGTATGGATGTGAGAGTTGGACTGTGAAGAAAGCTGAGTGCCAAAGAATGGATGCTTTTGAACTGTGGTGTTGGAGAAGACTCTTGAGGGTCCCTTGGACTGCAAGGAGATCCAACCAGTCCATCCTAAAGGAAATCAGTCCTGAATATTCATTGGAAGAACTGATGCTGAAGCTAAAACTTAAATACTTTGGCCACCTGATGCAGAGAGCTGACTCATTTGAAGAGACCCTGATGCTGGGAAAGATTGAAGGCAGGAGGAGGAGGGGACGACAGAGGATGAGATGGTTGGATGGCATCACCAACTCAATGGACATGAGTTTGAGTAAACTCTGAGAGTTGGTGATGGACAGGGAAGCCTGGCGTGCTGCGGTTCATGGGGTCGCAAAGAGTCAGACATGACTGAACGACTGAACTGAACTGAGCTGAAGGGCATTCAGGTGGTGAACAGCGCTCCCCCATCCATCCCCAGGTTCCTTGGATTCCAGAGCCCAGGGGTGTTCTTAGCCACAGCCAGTTAACTCTTCATTAATCTTTAGTAGCTGCTTTTGTTTCATGCGCAGGACACTTAAGACCACAATTTTGTTTCACAGTCACTGATTCACCCTTTCAAAAGGGCTCAGTATTTACAGAGTCTCTATTATGGGCCAGCCATGCCCATGCCCACCGTCCAATCCCTATCCAAAGCTGACCTGGTGAGCTTGCAGGCCAAAGGTTTGGTTTTCTTTGGTCCATAGTAGCCCATGCTAAGAAAAAAGAGAGGGGTAGTGTCTTCATCACCTCCTCCTTCCTGAGCCTGCTCTGGGAGTCTCCAGCTGAGGGAAGTCTTGCTCTCCCAGCCTCTGAATTCCTATCCTGTATATTTTGAGAAGTCCAGAGGGCACTCGCTTGCTGGTGATGGCATAAGGTACACAAGTGCTGAGCACAGCACTGGGCACATATAAGGTGCTCAGGTAACATTTTAGTAACACAGCTTTTTGTTTTCATTTGTTGAAAACCAACCAAACCTTGCTAATGACTTAGGCAATAGGCATTCTGTACAAGCAAATCATCTAAATAATTATCACAGGGAAAAAAAATTGACATGTTCATTTTCCCAGAAAATTTGACACATCTTGCTACCACTAATACAATTACAGATCACCTGACATTGTTTTCTTCATGTGTTCTTTGCTTTGCACAGCTTATATTTCTAAATGTTATTTTAATTCTTGTTTCCGTGGTAGACTTTTTAGGATGTATGAATGGGGATTGAGCTCTTACTATATTACTTCATTTGCACTGTTTGGCATTTCTGCAGCTCTGGCCCATGAAGAAGGCTAGAGCTGCGATAATCAAAGATAATCAAATTTTGAATCCTGTTCAACCCTAATTAGCATAACTGTTTAGTCCTTTGGCCCACTTCCTTAGTTCTTTCTCCTCCCTGCCAGTTCTGCACGCTCATTTTTCTCATGCTTTATAGTGAATCTGGCCCCTCTGATCACCGTTTCTTCTCTATCTTACACGGCAAGTAAGGAGCCATCACATGCGCAGCACTCCTGCCTCCCAGCGTTGACGTCCTGCCCACACAAGGATGGTCCTCCAGGACAAATGGCGATTCCGCTCCCTTGCCCTTCTCTGATGCAGTTTAAGAATTCCCAGCGAGGCCAGCAGCTAACATGACTGTGCTTCCCGTCCCCACAGGTGAAGAGGAGCTGAGTGTGGAAGAGGATGAGGAAGTGCTGACTCTGCTATATGACCCATGTTTGAACTGTTACTTTGATCCCCAAACTGGGAAGTATTATGAGTTGGTATAACTCCTGCTTCCAGGGCCAAGGATGGCTGCCCCAGGTGGAGCAAGATAGCAGCTCTGATTCTGTTAAGTTGCCATCACAAATGTGTCTCTGCCAGGCCTACAGGATCAGAAAGAACTAAGAGAGATGAAGTCAGTTTGTACATAATGTTCAATGTTAGGACTGCCTACATTCTTTATGTAGATGGGTGTGACTTTTCAGAACTGTGAAGAAGTTAATATAGAGACAAGATTGTAGGACTTTGAATTGTTACTTATTTTTTGGTTCTCATCCCATATATAATTCTGTTTACTTCATATACTTTTATGTAAATGAATTAAGAGTTATTGAAATTTTTGCAGTGTTCACGTGTAAATGATGGCTTGATACACAGAAAACGTATTCTTATTTAAAAGATGCCTTTTCTTTTATTACCTATTTTTATTAAAAATAAAATATGTTGGTCAGAGAATGCCTTTTAAACTGCTTCTTTTTATTTAACCCACTTTTCTTTGCCAGAATATTCCTAGATGGTATTTACTGTTCCTTCAGTTCAGTTCAGTCCAGTCCAGTCACTCAGTCGTGTCCGACTCTTTGTAACCCCATGAATCGCAGCACACCAGGCCTCCCTGTCCATCACCATCTCCCGGAGTTCACTCAGACTCACGTCCATCGAGTCATTGATGCCATCCAGCCATCTCATCCTCTGTTGTCCCCTTCTCCTCCTGCCCTGAATCTTTCCCAGCATCAGAGTCTTTTCCAATGAGTCAACTCTTCACATGAGGTGGCCAAAGTACTGGAATTTCAGCTTTAGCATCATTCCTTCCAAAGAAATCCCAGGGCTGATCTCCTTAGAATGGACTGGTTAGATCTCCTTTTGGTCCAAGGGACCCTCAAGAGTCTTCTCCAACACCACAGTTCAAAAGCATCAATTCTTCGGTGCTCAGCCTTCATCCCAGCATCAGAGTCTTTTCCAATGAGTCAACTCTTCACATGAGGTGGCCAAAGTACTGGAATTTCAGCTTTAGCATCATTCCTTCCAAAGAAATCCCAGGGCTGATCTCCTTTAGAATGGACTGGTTAGATCTCCTTTTGGTCCAAGGGACCCTCAAGAGTCTTCTCCAACACCACAGTTCAAAAGCATCAATTCTTCGGTGCTCAGCCTTCTTCACAGTCCAACTCTCACATCCATACATGACCACTGGAAAAACCATTGCCTTGACTAGACGGACCTTTGTTGGCAAAGTAATGTCTCTTCTTTTGAATATGCTATCCAGGTTGGTCATAACTTTCCTTCCAAGGAGTGTCTTTTAATTTCATGGCTGCAGTCACCATCTGCAGTGATTTTGGAGCCCCAAAAAACAAAGTCTGACACTGTTTCCACTGTTTCCCCATCTATTTCCCATGAAGTGATGGGACCAGATGCCGTGATCTTCGTTTTCTGAATGTTGAGCTTTAAGCCAACTTTTTCACTCTCCTCTTGATGAAAGTAAAAGAGTAGAGTGAAAAAGTTGGCTTAAAGCTCAACTTTTCCTTAGACTTCTAGAGAAGGAATTACTGTGAATTAGTCAGACTTTATGATCGTATTTTATTGGCACTGGCCACACAATTTCCATTTCGTTATAGTTCATCCATAGTTTGCCAAAGATCATAACATTGTTAATAACTTCAGCTACTTAGCTCTGTGCTTTTTAAAAAATTATCTATGAATAAAAATCTAGTTCTATGGATCCATATTTAGTAAGAAACCACCCATTTGAACACTCTACTTACCTTACCACTTCTGTGACTTAGACTTGGAGAAATGGAGGAGACTTCCTTTGGTCTTGAAGACTATGCCATTGTAACTGCTCATTCCATCACAAGGAAAAAAAGTCACGTGCTTCCTGAATTTGAGTAGACTAGCCTTGAATTGTGTGCCAAATATATAAATACTGAGTTCAAGGAAATACTTATTGTAGTAGCTTATTGTATTGGCATATTTTGTTATTTAATAAAAATTTCATAATAAGAGTACCATTGGAAATGAAAAATTATTGGTGTACAGTTAGATTTAATGGCAATATTATAATTTCATTTAATGTTGCTTGATAAAGGAACTAAGAGTTCTTTTTTTTTCAGGAGTAGATTTGGGCTCCCGTTCAAAAGATTATATATTATTTAGAACCATGTTGGTATTTGGTAAACTTTTATTAATTCACAAAGAATACCTTTGCTTTGAATCTTTCTTCAAAATCTTCATACTTATAAAATGCCAAAATTAACTACAGCTTCAGAAAACATGCAGAATGATGAAAAGAGTTGGTTGTGACCTTGAAGATTGGAGCAGAACTTGTAAAGCCTTATTACTGCTTTCATGAGTATCGGGATCATCCACATAAATAGAAGAGTCAGTTAAAATTCCATACTAGTTGAGACATGAAGTTGCTAATACTGAAAAATCATGAGCTAAAAGTAATTAAAGATACAAGAGTGCCTCATGAGCCTCTAACAGAATGCTGCAAGGCCTCTGGGTGGACTCAAGCTAGGACCTAGAAAACTCTGTTGGGGTTCTTTAACTATAAGCAACAGATACCCTTGATCCCAGAATCCAAAGACTTGTTGAACAGTCAGACTGCAGGAGACACAGGAATCAGGAAGCTCTGGGAATCCTATAGTAGGAACTAACAGTTTCTCTCGATGGTCACCAGGATAACAGCCACCTCTTTCTGCCTTGAGACTCTCAGCTGACTTGTCAGTTTTCCCCAGGACCACATGAAATGGAAACTAGGTAGTCCCCAAAGAAGAGGGCCCTGTTAAAAACTGGAGAGGGACACCAAGCAGGCAAAAACAACAGATGTCTACCCTGGGTGTCTAAAAATTTTGTTTCTTGGTTATGAATAGAGAGCACAGAATTTTTTAGGGCGGTGAAACAACTCCGTATGATACTATAATGATAGGTATATATCATTATACACTTGGTCAAATCCAAAAAATGTCCAACACCAAGAGTGCACCTAATGCTGTGGACTTTGCATTATTATGATGTGTCATTTTAGGTTCATCCTTGGTTAAAAACAAAAGCACCATTCTGGTGAGTGAGGTTGATAATGGGGGAAGCTACATATGCATAGAGGAAGGGAATGTATGGGAAATCTCTTAACCTTCCTCTCAATTTTGTTAAAAACTTGCTCTTAAAAAGATTGTCTTTTTTAAAAAATGACATTCAAAATAAATTAAAAATTAAAATGTCTCAGCAGCTCACCTCTCATCCATTTTGCCCATCTCTTCTCTCTATTCTCTACCCAAAATTTTCTCAGCAATTCAGTCCACCTATGAGAACATTTAATGAACCACAGCCCATACATCCAACCACACAGAAATATTAACTTGCAGTTTCGATTCAAGTATCCCAGACTTGGGATTCCAACTGGCCCACTTTGGTCCAGTGGCCGTCAAGAACCATCTTCTGTGGATGGTGGAGAAAGGCAGTTAAGGAGTTTCTGATGAACCCAGCAGAGGCTCCAAAAGTTATCTACCATAATGTCATATTTTTTACTTTTTTCACTTTGTTTAAAAAGAGTGACTTCAATTTCTATTGACAAGATTTTTAAGAAGAATTGAAAAATAGAAATGGATGTGCCCCCATGTTTCCAATTTTGAACCAAAATGGTATATCCAGTTTACTTGGAAATTCATTGCCTGGGCTGTATGGCTTCACTTGTCAAATTTTGCTGCATATGAGAATTTCTTGAGAAGTTTATAAAAATATTGATACCTAGGTTCCACTCCTAGAATGTTTTGTTCAATTGGTCTTGGCTGCAACCTGGGCATTGGAAGCTTTTAAAACCTCCCCTGGCAATTTGAATGTGTAGTCAGTGCTTGAACACCACTGTTGTATATTAGATCCAGTGTGATGAGAGGACAGACTTGCCTAATCACATGTAGCAGTGAGGAAAAGTTTATATTATTAGTTTCCTTTTTTTTTCCTTTAATTTTAATTTTTTAGTTTGTTTTGCTTTACAATACTGTATTCGTTTGCTACACATCGACATGAATCAGCCACGAGTGTACATGAACTCCCAATCCCGTCACTCACCTCCCCCTTCCCGCCCCACACCCTCTCTCTGGATTATCCCCGTGCATCAGTCCCAAGCATCCTGCATCCTGCATCAAACCTGGACTGGCGATTTGTTTCACTTATATCACACATGTTACACTGCCACTCTGCCAACCCATCCCACCCTCTCCCTCTCCCACAGAGTCCAAAAGGCCACAATGAGGTACCATTTCACACCAGTCAGAATGGCTGCGATCCAAAAGTCAACAAGCAATAAATGCTGGAGAGGGTGTGGAGAAAAGGGAACCCTCTTACACTGTTGGTGGGAATGCAAANTTCTGTATCCCAAGGCCAAATTTGCCTGTTACCCCAGGTGTTTCTTGACTTCCTACTTTTGCATTCCAGTCCCCTATAATGAAAAGGACATCTTTTTGGGTGTTAGATCTATATATACCTATAAAGATTTTATTCTAGAAGTTTCCCCCCCCATATTTAAGTCATTTGTTCACCAGGCTTTACTTGTGTGCTTGATCAGAAGTAGAATCAAATTTTATTTTTTCCATTAAAATAAGCTATTAATTGACTAGACCATCCTTTTCATATTGATTGACAACGCAACCTCTGCCAAGGATAAAGTTTCCCTGTTCATGTGGGAATATAAAGTGTCTATATTTGCTTCTGGGTTCACGCTTCTGTTCCACTGGCTCACGTTTCTATCCTGCACCTGCATCGCACTATCTTAATAACACTGACTGAATAGTAAGTATTGCTTCCCTTGTGGCTCAGCTGGTAAAGAATCCCCCTGCAATGTGGGAGACTTGGGTTCAATCCCTGGGTTGGGAAGATCCCCTGGAGAAGGGAAAGGCTACCCACTCCAGTATTCTGGTCTGGAGAATTCCATGGACTGTATAGTCCAGGGGGTTGCAGAATCACTCTTAACACCTGTCAGGACAAAGGTCACTGACTTCAAAATTGTCTTGGTTCTTCTTGCTCTCTCACATGTATTTTAAGAATCCATTCATCAAGTGCAGTGAAAAACCTTTTGGAGACTTTGACTGGAATTGAATTGAATTTAGAAATTAATTTGGAAGAAACTGACATATTTATGATGTTGAAATCTCACCATCTCCAAACAAAGCTTATCTCTCCTTTGCCATGTCCTTCTTTAATGGATTTTTAATAAAGTTTCACTGATTGCTACATAAAGCAACTAGTAAATCTTTTTGCTAAATTTATTTTTGCTTACTTATTTTTGTTGCTAGTATAACTGGAATCTTTTTTAAATTATCTTTTCTAGCTCTAGATGCTAGGTGCTAGGATGTAGAATACATTTTATTTTTGCTGATTAATCTTGTATGCAGCAATCATGGGCAAACTCTCTTAGTTCTAATAATTTGTCTGTGGAGTCTCTTGGGTTTTCTATGTAGATAATTTTGTTTCTTCCTGTTCAATCTTTATTTCATTTCTTTTTTCTTTTATTACTGTGTGACTAGAGCCTTCAATTCAATATTTAAGACAGGAATAGCAGATTTTCTGCTCTACTGATGCAATTTATTTTCAGGTGAAAAGTCGATTTAATTTTGTATTGTTTTTTTCTTTCTTTATGTTATGTTTTACACATTGTCTATAATTGGTAGGCATTCCATTCGTTTTTCCTTTTATTGTCTTTTGAAAAAAATTCAAGAACCTAGAAAAGTTAAAATAACAATCCAGTGAGTACCCTTGGAGCTTCTCACCTAGACTCACTGGTTGTTTTGTCAAACTGGCTCCATCTCTCTGTGTGTAGACACACACACGCGCATGTGAGCACACACACACAACCACTTTTCTTTTACTGATTAATTTCATAAAATGTGTGTTAGATATTTTCACTGAAAACCAATTGAAAAATTATTGACATGAATTAAAGATGTAAATATTGCAACTATGTCAATTTTCCCCAAATTTATCCAAAGACAGTGAAAAAGTGTTTAACTCTGTTATCAGGAAATGCAAAATAAAACGCAATAAGAAACTATAACTCACTTATCAGAATGACCAAAGTTTAAAAGATAGACGACTATAAATATCTACCAGAGTAAAAAGAACATTTTTATATTGCTAGTGGGAGAATAAATTGGTAGAACTACTATGGAAAACTGGAAGTATCTTCTACTCAAGTTGGACATGCACTCAAATTCACACACACACACATGTGCACACACACACACACACACACACACACACTTCCCTTTTACCAAACCAACTAAGAGTGAGCTGTAAACATCATGGGGAAGTGAAAAAAAGTCAGTTAGTCACTCAGTCATGTCTGACTCTGCCACCCCATGAACTGTAGCCTGTATTCAACCCTAAACAATTAAGCGTGCATCTCCCAAGAATCTTCCTATTCAGCCTCATCACTATTACCACACTTAAGAACATCAGTAGTGTATCAATAACTTCATCCAACATTCAGTTCATATACAAACTTCTCCAATTATCCTCATAACTCTTTAAAAATCTGAAATTCAGTCAAATTTCACCCATGTCATTTGCCTGTGTCTCTCTGGTCTCCCTGAATCTAGAGCTGTTTTCCTAACTCCCCCGTTCTAATCTGATTTTTTCAGTGGTCATCACACTGTGAACTTCATCCAAGCTATTGCACCTAGCAAGAACTCATTTATTCTTTTGGCTGTGTGATATTCCTCAGTGACTGAATGCTCCACAAATTATTTACCCATTTAAATGGTGGGCATTTGGGTAGTTTCTGGTATTTTCCTGTTGTTAATAGTATTGCTAGTAATATGCTTGTATGTGTCTCTTGGTGAACATGCACAGCTACCCGGGAAGGAATTTGGGGGTCTTGGACGGGTGCATAACAGACCCCATCTTGGGTCCTTAGTTTCTCCTGGCTTTCTGCTGACCCTACCTGGGACTGTATTGTGCAGTAAATCACTTCTCAGCTGTCAACAGCTTTGCAGTTAATAGATATTCTTTAATAATCACTAGGAGATGGCTTCTATGCTCTGTTAGACCCCAATGATGAAAACCTTCCCTGATGTATTGTCAGCACCCAGAAGACTAGTTACCCATTTGTAAACCTTGACTTAGGAATGAATGCTCTGTTTCCAAGCACCTACCAGTGCAAAAGCTAAAGCTCCAATACTTTGGCCACTTAATGAAAAGAGCCGATTCATTGGAAAAGACCCTGATGCTAGGAATGACTGAGGGCAGGAAGAGAAGGGGGTGACAGAGGATGAGATGGTTAGATAGCATCACCAACTCAGAGGACGTGAGTTTGAACAAATTCCAGGTGATAGTGGAGGAGGACAGAAAACCCTGGTGTGCTGTAGTCCATGAAGTCACAAAGAGTCAGACATGACTTAGTCACAGAAAAGCAATAAAAACAACTCTTATACCCTAGGTTAGCTATAAAACTGCCCCAGCAGCCCTTTGACAGTATGGTGTGCAGGTGAACTGCTGCCTGTCCAACCCAGATTCCACTATGTAAGTTACCCTATAATAAACTGATCTGTTGACTCTAAGGAGCTGCCTGCCTCCTTTTACTATTTCAAGATGTCTTCTCAGTTGGGTGAACATTTTCCCTTCAATCCACCTTCCAACATCCATCGTTAAGTATATGTTCTCTGTAGATTTTTTTCGTAGCTACCTTCTATCAAATTGAGAAGTTCCTCTCTATGCCTAGGTTGCTAAGAGTTTTATTTTTTATTGTGATTGAGTGTGAATGTGAATTAATGATTTTTCATGTGTCTATCAAGGAGGTCATATTAACTTTTCACCATTGATCTATCAATATGACAAATTACGTTGATCAGTTTTGAGATGTTAAAGCAATCTCGCATACCTGGAATCAATATCTCTTGTCTAAGTGTTGTCCTTATATATTGCTGTATTTGATTTACTATTTCAAATAAGTCAAAGAAATATTGTTTTTTACTATTTCAAGTAAATACTATATTTTTGTATGTATGCTTACAAATGAGAATTATGTTAAAGAACTATAGCTTTTTAAGCTTATCTTTATTTTTTGATTCTGCTGGGTCTTTGCCGTGAGTGGGCTTTCTCTAGCTGTGCTGAGTGCGGGCTCCTCTTTGTTGCATGCGTGGACTTCTCATCGTGGTAGTCGTGGCACTGCAGCATGTGGAATCTTCCCAGGCCAGGGACCCCCTCCGCATTGGCATGGTGGATTCTTATCTGCTGTGCCACCAGGCAAATCCCCAGTTATTTTTAAAGTTCTATCAATTGTATTTTCTACACTTTAAAGTTAAGGTACTGGGGACACAGAGATTGAAGGCTGTAATACCATCCTCATGTATTTACCCCTTCATCCTTACGTAAGGTCCCTCTATCTGGAATGCTTGTTTTATACTTTCTTTGACATATAGCGTTTGAGGTATATAGTCACATGGGTTTTTATCTGGTTCAAATTTGCACACTGTGGCATTTTCCATTCTTTTCTTTTAAACTTTTTGTGTTTAAGGTGGGTTCTAATTCATATACTTTCTGCAGAATTTGACTTCACATGGGGGTCTCTAATGTGACTTCCCTACTGCTTAGGTCTCAGGTTCTGTATCCTGCCCTTGGCACCTCTTGGGCTGTTAAAACTCAGGCTTTAGCTATCAGGAATAAAAATATGTCTTCTCAAAATTACTTTTATTTTTAAATCACTTCATTGAATGAGGTAGCACTGACATTTACATAGCTGTACATATTTAATGTATGCAACTTGATTAGTTTGGAAATAAGTACACACCTGAGAAACCATCATCACAAACTACACCATAAACATATCCATCACTGTTGACTGTTTCCTTCTACCCTCTATATTATTAAATCCTTGTGATAAGGACACAACATTAGATATACCAAACTTTTAAATATACAGTACAGTATTGCTAACTATTGGGCTTCCCTGGTGGCTCAGTGGTAAAGAATCCACCTGCCAATGCAAGAAACGTGGGTTTGATTCCTGGCTTGGGAAGATCCCCTGTAGAAGGAAATGGCAAACAACTCCAGTATTCTTGCCTGGGAAATCCCATGGACAGAGGATCCCAGTCCATGGGATCGCAAAGAATGGGATATGACTTAGGGATTAAAGAACAACAACATTGCTAACTATAGACATTATGGAGTGTATAGATTTCTAAGGCTTATTCACTGTGTATAACTGAGACTTTATACCCTTTGACTAATACCCCAGTCCACTCCCAGCCCCTGGCAACCTCCGTGATAGTGTTTGCTTCTATGAGTTTGACCATTTTAGATTCTCCATGTAAGTAACATCTTAAAAGTTTTTGTCCTTCTGTGTCTTATTTCACTTAACATAATGCCCTCCAGGTTTATTCATGTTGTCATAAGTGGCAGGATTTCCCACTTTTTCAAGGCTGAATAGCATTCCACTGTACGTGGGTACCTCATTTTCTTTACCCCTTTGTGTGTTGATGGACCTCAGGTTGCCTCCATGACTTGGCAATTGTGAACAGTGCTGCAATGAACATGAAGAGCAGGCATCTCTTTAAAATCCTGACTTTATTTCTCGTGGATTTATACCCAGGTGTGGGCTTGTTGGATCATAGCATAGTTCTGTTAGGTAGTTAGAATAGGAAAAAAGGAGTCCAGAATGCCAGTGGCTAAACGACACAGAAGGGGAAAACCCAAGAAAATGAACAAAGGAAGGATCGGAGGATGGGAGTGAGGACCTTGGGTAAAACAACGTCCCAGGCTAGCAAAATTTACATAGGGCAGGCTCAGGGGGAGGAGAAAAGAACTTAAAAGAACTTAAAAAGAGGGGCCAAAACTGGGCCAGAGGCCAGCCCTCACACCTCAAGGATGTATTTTCCTTTCTTTCTAAATAAAATTGAGCTGTAACACTGGCTGTCCGAGGAAATTACGTGGGGCTGCAATACTGGTCCATCCATTGCTTCAAATTTTTGTTGTGACGAGACAGAATCGAGGAAATTACAAACTCCCCCAACAGTTCTATTCATTTTTAAGAAGCCTTTAAGTAAATACATGGAGAAGCCAATGGCCCCCCACTCCAGTACTCTTGCCTGGAAAATCCCATGGACGGAGGAGCCTCGTAGGCTGCAATCCATGGGGTTGCTAAGAGTCGAATACGACTGAGAGACTTCCCTTTCACTTTTCACTTTCATGCATTGGTGAAGGAAATGGCAACCCACTCCAGTATTCTTGCTTGGAGAATCCCAGGGACAGGGAAGCCTGGTGGGCTGCCGTCTATGGGGTCACACAGAGTCGGACACGACTGAAATGACTTAGCAGTAAGTAAATACTGACTCCAGCACTTGCTTACTCTCTAGTTAGCATTTTCTTATTGTTTCTGCCCTCTCATTGCCTCCCTGACTTCACTGCCAGCTCAGTCATGATTTTAAAAGTATTTTACTTATATTCTCATACATTTTTAGGTCTTTGAGTATTGAGAAGGGTTCCTCTAAATATTTGTTCCAAAATATTTCTGAAAATGAAAATTTCTTCACCTACTCACCAATAGGGCTGTTTGTCCAATATGTAGGAGATCTTTTAAAGTACCATTTTATTTAGAAATACATCCTCCTAGCATAGTATTCATCTTTCAACTTTGTTAGTAGCATCATTTTTTCTAACACACTGGCTTTGGGTTCCCTGCATCATACATGGAACTCCCATTGTATATTTTACATATGGTAACAATATGTTTCAATGTTATTCTCTCGTATCACCTCACCCTCTCCTTCCCCAAGTAGCATCATTTTTATGGAGAAAAATCGAACACTAATAAAATTAAATCTGTCCCTCTTTTTCTTTATGGCTTCTGGGTGTCATACCTCACCCAGTTAAGTATTTCCCATGCCTACATTTTATTTTAATTTTCTAAAGTTTAAGCTGTTACATTAAGCTATTAATTCATCTGGAATTTATTATTATAGACAATGTATAGAAAGGATTTACCTGTATTCAATCCAGGTAGATTGCCAATTATCCTGGCACCATTTAGTAAAGAAACTATGCAATATGTTGAGTTGAAATGTCACCTTTATTATACATTTCATTCTCACATATACTTGGATCTATTTTGGGCTTTCCTATTATGAACCAATGGTGCATTTGTGTCTTTTGGTGTCAAAATCAGACTTATATTCATTGCAGTGCCCTTAGTTTGAAGTTTTAGTATTTCCTATGGCAAGTTCCTTCTCAAAGTAATAGTGAGATTACTTTCCAATTTTTTCTTGGCAATTATTGAATGTTTATTCTTCCATCTAAAATTTTAAATTGTTTTTTCTGTCCCAGGGGATTATATTCTTCATTCTATTTTCTATTAATTTAGAAAGCATTTTTCTTTCCTTGGCTTTCTTTAAGAAGTTTTTTTCCTGCCATACACATAGAGTTGAAATTGCAGAATTTGCTCTGTACATGTAACATGCTGACTCTTTTATATGTCATTCCATTTCATTCTCACCATAATCTCTGTGAAAGAATTATTAATATCTCCATTTTAGAGTAAGAAAAAGAAGGACAGAGAAAGGCAGTAATGTGCCCAGGATCATTAGTGAAGAGTGAGCAGGGGTCCCACCCCTGATATTCTATGTACCATGCTCCCAAGGGGACCTGGGCATCTAAGAGTTCATTTCCAGTGGTTCTCAGGCCTCCATTTTCTTATTAGAGTGTTTGGATTATTAAATAAGAAATAGCCAAAAATCCACTTTGTGTAGAAAAAATTTGCTCTTAGGACATTGATTTCATCTCATAGCCTGGACTGACTGTCTGCTGGGGTCTAGGCATTTACTCATTCTTCCTGCCACTCACGTAGCAGTCATGTGGAGAGCTGCCTAGTACCTGCGACTGCCGATCTTCATATGTCAGTGTTACCAGCACTGTCCGAGACCAAAGAATGAGGCTTTGCCGCAAGGAACTTTCACTATATTTGAGGAGCTGTCAATAGAGAGCTAAAGAGTCAAGCACAGACTAAGACAGCCAACACAGGACTAGCCTCTGTGGTTCCTGTTGAGTCCTCAGGTCCAATGCCTGGCAGGTATAACATTTTGGAGGATGAAGGAACGAACCAAATCTACAACACAGGAGGCTAAGGAACAAAGGGAATAAAAGGGGTCTATTTTCTGTCAGTGTAAAACAGTTCTCTCAGTTGGAAGAAGAAACCCAGTTAGGAACATACTCAACTGAGATCAGCTCTGTAGAAATCATCTTTGAAATAATGGACTGGGCTTCTATACCAATGTTCTTATGAAGATGAAAGAAAGTGATGGTTTCTGGGCAGAAACAAAGGCAGCGCACTCTCATTACCTTGTCCAGATTCCTGCCTGAGGAGAGAACACTGCTGTGTGCTGGGGTCCCAAGATAGGAACTGGGGACATGTGGGCTGGTTCCTGCCCTCCTCCTGCAAGTTTGGGTTTCCTCTTCAACATACTGGGTGGTTCTGCTCTGGGGTCAGAATCAATGTTTGTTCTGGTTTATCACCTGCCCACTTGCCTTATAATTATTTTTATAGTGAGATAGTATCTCCTAACTTAGGACTATTTTTTCAAAAGTACAATGAGTTTAACGCTTACATCAAATTTAGCAATCATTTCATTCACAGTTTCCCAAATTAATCCACTGCAAATTATACACTTTAAGATCTTAGTTGATTTTCCACAAACAAATGGGGATGTTCTATGGTCAGTAAGTTTGGAAATGTCAAATTGAAGAAAACTGAAGAGGCTAGGCCTCTTAACACCATATGTGCATTTGAATTGCACAGAGGGAGCTACAGTCAAAATTACTTATTCGACCTGGGAAATTTTTCCTGTCGGTTTCACTGTCTTCTTGGGATATGGTGTTCCAAAGGAAACTGGTCCAGTTCAGTCCTCTTCACAGATACAAGATCTGAGCCTAAGAGCAGGGAGTAATTTGCTCAAGATTTTCTGTCCATGGGTGGCCAATTCTGGACTCCTGACCCTCAATCTGAGACTCTCTCAATGAAATCAACCATCCTATCTGATCCAGAGTGGGCTAAATGGTGGACAGAGTTGACATCTTGGTTTTATGTGAACTAAATAGAAAATCAGGATGACTTTTCAAAATAGAGCAATCCAGAGAAGAAGGGAGGGATCTGCTAGCTTGGATGGTAGGGGTGGGGGCCATGGGTTCACCTCTTCTTTGTGTCAACTCCCCCCTTCAAGAACCCTTTGTGGTGGCACAATAGTTCTGTGATGCAGGCCTAGAACTCAGCTCTCCAGTACATTCTCAAGGCCCAGCTGCCTGAGGCTGGTGAAAGACTCTTCTGCGCAGGCTAGTGTCCCATGGCTGAGCCCAAGCCTGGCTTCTTGGAGAATTGATTCTATCTTCTACTTCCTGTGTTCCTCCATCTGTTTCTCTGCTTTCTATAAAGGAATCAATCTTTACTAATATTGAAGAAAAATGGAGGTACAGGTCAGATAAGGAAAGGCTACTTTCCAGGGAACAGATTGGGCAGGGCAGAGACTAGAGGGACTAGGGCTCTCCTATCCATGGCTCACAGGCTGAGTGTGGCAGGGAGCCTCCGCAGCAACTCAAGGAGGATGATTCAGTAGCTGTGGATTGGATTCTTGAGAGAGTCTGGAATAGAGTCCCCTAGTCATCAGTGAACCTTGTGCATTGGTTGACTTTCCTTCTCAGTATCCCCAGATGCAGTCTTTCCTTTGTGTTAGGGCTGATGTGGAGAGCAGTCTTTAGCTTCGAAAAGTCTCCTATCAGACCTTCTGGCAAAGTTTCGGGAGAGGGGCTCACAGGAGAAGAATCTGGAAACCACCCATGCTGTCCAAGCAGGGGACTGAGGAGGGTGGAGCTAGGCAGTGCGTCTCGCCACTGGGTGGCGCTGTGAGCTGCTGCGGTTGATTCTGGAGGACGCGTCTCAGGCTTCCCCTTCCGGGGTGACTTCCGGTCTGCCTCACAGGCGAGACCACCAGGGAACGTGACTCCGCACTGCACCTGAGGGCCTCACTGTCAACCTCGTGATCACTGATCGTCTCACCCTGCGTGCGAGTTCCTGGGGCTCTCCACGTCTCATCGAGAGGAACGTCCCTCTGGGCCTCCTTTGCTCCTGCAGCTTCATCCGCTTGCCTGGAAGAAGCCCAGGTGGCCCGGGGGCCCCTGTGTCTTGGGAAAGGCGGTCGTTGCTCCACCTTCCCTCCTGGTCCAATCTTCCCAGAAGACGACACGGAAGGAGAACCTCTAGAGAAGCGGATGTGGAAGAGAGCCTTAGGATGAGGCCTGGAAGGGCCCTGAGAAGTCAGGGATATGACTCCTGACAAGCCCTCCTTGTCCCCATTCTGGCCACACAGCTGGGTATCCATCTCTCAGCCCCAGGGACAAGCCCCTTTGTGAGGGCAGCTTTCTGCAATGGCTGCGGCAAGATCGCTGTTGTGGGGCATGTGGCAGAGTGTCCTGCTGCCCTCTCAGGGCCTCCTGATGGGGCTGCTCCCACTATGTCCCAGCTCCTCTGCGTTTGCCTTTGCCAACACCGGCTTCTTCATCCTCAGCCTCCATTTTCTCCTGGGGCCCGAGGAGCCCTTCATGTAGCCTTTGTTCTCAGCCAAAGTCCTCACTCACTCACTGGCTCCTCTCTTCCACCAGCACGCTTCTACCTCTGGACCCCACTCTTCACCTCTACACCTTGACTTTGTTGTCAAAAGTCAACCGCAGGTGCATACTCGGCCCCTAGAGCTTAAGCCCCGCCCAGGCCCCCCACCCACCTTCTCAGCTGATCCTCCAGCCTCCCTCAGGAGGGTCTCAGCCTCTCACCAATCCTGCGTGGAGCTGACTGATCCATTTGCCTGTCATCACCCACCACCAACTTTCTCCCCAAATGCCAAGCCCCACTTTAAGTCACTCAGGCTGATCTGATGCCATCTTCTCTGTCCCAGGCAGGGACCACTCATGTCTTTTGTTATTAGCTTTATTTTATTCTTTTCTCTAGTTTTGATGTAATTGCCAATATCCATTGGATCATGGAAAAAGCAAGAGAGTTTCAGAAAAACACCTATTTCTGCTTTATTGATTATACCAAAGCCTTTGACTGTGTGGATCACAATAAACTGTGGAAAATTCTGAGAGAGATGGGAAATCCAGACCACCTGACCTGCCTCTTGAGAAATCTGTATGCAGGTCAGGAAGCAGCAGTTAGAACTGGACATGGAACAACAGACTGGTTCCAAATAGGAAAAGGAGTACGTCAAGGCTGTATATTGTCACCCTGCTTATTTAACTTATATGCAGAATACATCATGAGAAACACTGGAAGAAACACAAGCTGGAATCAAGATTGCTGGGAGAAATATCAATAACCTCAGATATGCAGATGACACCACCCTTATGGCAAAAGTGAAGAGGAACTAAAGAGCCTCTTGATGAAAGTGAAAGAGGAGAGTGAAAAAGTTGGCTGAAACCTCAACATTCAGAAAACGAAGATCATGGCATCTGGTCCCATCACTTCATGGGAAACAGACAGGGAAACAGTGGAAACAGTGTCAGACTTTATTTTTCTGGGCTCCAAAATCACTGCAGATGGGGATTGCAGCCATGAAATTAAAAGACGCTTACTCCTTGGAAGAAAAGTCATGACCAACCTAGATAGCATATTCAAAAGCAGAGATATTACTTTGCTGACTAAGGTCCGTCTAGTCAAGGCTATGGTTTTTCCTGTGGTTATGTATGGATGTGAGAGTTGGACTGTGAAGAAGGCTGAGCACCCAAGAATTGATGCTTTTGAACTGTGGTGTTGGAGAAGACTCTTGAAAGTCCCTTGGACTGCAAGGAAATCAAACCAGTCCATTCTGAAGGAGATCGACCCTAGGATTTCTTTGGAAGGAATGATGCTGAAGCTGAAACTCCAGTACTTTGGCCACCTCATGTGAAGAGTTGACTCATTGGAAAAGACTCTGATGCTGGGAGGGATTGAGGGCAAGAGGAGAAGGGGACAACCGAGGATGAGATGGCTGGATGGCGTCACTGACTCCATGGGCGTGAGTCTGAGTGAACTCCGGGAGTCGGTGATGGACAGGGAGGCCTGGCGTGCTGCGATTCATGGGGTCGCAAAGAGTCAGACATGACTGAGCGACTGAATTGAACTGTGTCTTGATGTTCTAGTATCTTGAGTCCTCAATGGCCAGGAAGAAATTACCCCTCCAAAGGGTGACCAGTTCTTACACACAGCAAATGACTTGCCTGTCAGGGTCACGGTTCTTTCATTTGCACCTGCTCAAATGTCTTATTCTTTAAATACTTTTTCATAATACAGTCACCAAGAAAAAGACAAAAAGAAAAAAAGAAAACTAGAAACACTCATGGGCTTGTCAAAGTGAGAGTATCCAGTGGACCCAACCCCAACACAGGTTTACCCAGTATGTCTTCTCTCTGAAACTTTGTACAGCTGTAGGGATGGGTAGGGTTGCATAAGAAGCATGAGAGCACTTTGTTGACAGTGAGAAATTTAGAGTATGCAATACTTCTTGGAATTCAATGTTAATAATATCAAGTTGACACAAGAGTTAGCAAATTTACTTAACTCGGTCATAGTTTTGAAACCAATAAGCTCTTGTCAAAGCCATATCATTCCTCTAAAAGATGTGAACCAGTTGTGTCAACATCAGTCAGTTCAGTTCAGTCGCTCAGTCATGTCCGACTCTTTGTGACCCCATGGACTACAGCATGCCAGTCTTCCCTGTCCATCACCAACTCCCAGAGTTTGCTCAAACTCATGTCCATTGAGTCACTGATGCCATCCAACCATCTCATCCTCTGTCATTTCCTTCTTCTCTCACCTTCAATCTTTCCCAGCATTAGGATCTTTTCAAATGAGTCAGTTCTTCAAATCAAGTGGCCAAAGTATTGGAATTTCAGCTTCAGCATCAGTCCTTCCAATGAATATTCAGGACTGATTTCCTTTAGGATGGACTGGTTGGATCTCCTTGCAGTCCAAGGGACTCTCAAGAGTCTCCTGCATATACAAGGGAAAAATCTTTGAAGTACTAGTTTCAATTACTGGGGAAAAAATTTTGGTGGTAAAATAAATATAATGGAACTTACCATTCTAACCATTTAAAAAGTACACAGTTGGGTGGCATTAAGTTCATTCACGGTGTGGTACAAACTTCACCACAACTTGGTTCTAGAACTTATTTCTATTTCCCTGAAAGGAAACCTCATATCCATTAAGCAGTGACTCCCCATTGCTCCCACCCTTGCAACCCAGCATCTGGCACCTACTCATCTGTCTTCTGTCTCTAGGGACTTTCTTTTTCTGGATATTTCATATAAGTGGAATCATCAATTGTTGGACCTTTCGTGTTTGGCTTTTCACTTAGCACAATGCTTTCAGTGTTATTCCATGTTGGCCTCCCCCCGCCCCGTATTAGTACTTCGTTCCTTTTTATAGGTGAACAATTTTCCATTGTTTGGATAGCCTACATTTCTAGTCATTCATAGGATATTTGGGTGGTTTCCACCTATTTGCTATTGTAACATAGCTATGAAATTTGTATACAGATTTTGTTTGAACACCTGTGCTGAAGAGGCCATTTTTTCTCCCATTAGTCTTGGCACTCTTGTGGAAAATCAGTTTACCACATATGTATTAGTTTATTTCTAGACTTCAAATTCTATCTCATTAATCGATATGTCTCTCCTTATGTAAGTAACATACTGCTTTTAGTATTCTAATTCTGCAGTAAGTTTTGAAATCAAGAAGTGTAAGTCCTCCAGCTCCTTTTTTTTTTCAGTATGACTGGGGGCCCTTGCAAGTCCATATGAATTTTAGGATAAGTTTTTCCATTTCTGCCAAAAATGCACCCAGGATTTTTGAAAGGAATTTCAGTGAATCTGTAGATCACTTGGGATGATTTCTATCTTAATGATATTAATTCTTTCAATCCATAGGCATATTGTTTTTCCATTTATTTATATTTCCTTTAATATCTTTCAGCTTTTTTTTTTTAATTTTTGATGTATAAATCTTCCCAAAAATAGGTGGGAAATATTTTAACTCATTACATGAGGCCAACATTATCCTGATATCAAAGCAATCAAATGCATCACAATAAAAAGAAAACTACAGATCAATATCCCTTATGAATAAAGATGCAAAATTCTCAAGAGAATAGCAAACCAACAGCATATTAAAAGGACTACATACCATGACCAAATGAGATTTATCCCAGCAATTCCAAGATGACTTAACATATTAAAATCAATATGATACACCATATTGATAGAATAAAGAAAACAACTACATGAATTAATGCCAAAAAGCATTTGATAAAATCAAACACAAAATGCCAAAGACTATTCAAATTACTGTACGATCGCACTCATTTCACATACTAGCAAGATTACGCTCAAACTCTTTCAAGCTAGGCTTCAACGGTATGTGAACCAAGAACTTCCAGATGTACGAGATGGATTTATAAAAGAGGAACCAGAGATCAAATTGCCAGCATACGCTGGATTATAGAAAAAGCAAAGGAATTCCAAAAAAAAACATCATCTTCTGCTTTATTGACTACACTAAAGCCTTTGACTGTGTGGATCACAATGAATTGTGGAAAATTCTTAAAGAGATGGGAATAACAGACCACATTACCCGCCTCCTGAGAAACCTGTATGCAGGACAAGAAGCAGCAAAACTGGACATGGAACAACAGACTGATTCCAAATTGGGAAAGGAGTACGTCAAGGCTGTATATTGTCACCCTGCTTATTTAACTTATATGCAAAGTACATCATACGAAATGCTGGGCTGGAAGAAGCACAAGCTGGAATCAAGGTTGCTGGGAGAAATAGCAACAACCAGATATGAAGATGATATCACTCTAACGGCAGAAGGCAAAAAGGGCCTAAAGAGCCTTTTGATGGCAGTGAAAGAGGAGATTGAAAAATCTGACTTAAAAGTCAACATTCAAAAGCTAAGATCACAGCATCCGGTCCAGTCACTTCATGGCAAATAGATGGGGAAAAAGGAAAAGTGGAAACAGTATTAAATTTCATATTTTTTGCTCCAAAATCAATGCAGTGACAGAAGCCAGGAAATTAAAAGACATTTGCTCCTTGGAAGAAAAGCTATAACAACCCTAGACAGTGCATTAAAAAGCAGAGACATCACATTGCTGACAAAGATCTGTATAGTCAAAGCTATGGTTTTTCCAGTAGCCATGTACAGTGTGAGAGTTGGACCATACAGAAAGAAAACTGAGGGCTGAAGAAACCATTCTTTCAAACTGTGGTGCTGGAGAAGACTTTTAGAGTCCCTTGGACTTCAAGGAGATCAAACCAGTCAGTCCTAAAGGAAATCAACCCTGAATATTCATTGGAAGGACTGCTGCTGAAGCTGAAGGTCCAATAATTTGGCCACCTGATGGGAACAACTGACTCATTGGAAAAGACCCTGAAACTGGGAAAGACTGAGGGCAAGAGGAGAAGGGAATGACAGAGGATGAGATGGTTGGATGACATCGCTGACTCAATGGACATGAGTTTGAGCAAACTCAGGGAGATAATGAGGGACATGAACTTGGCACACTGCAGTTCATGGGGTTGCAAAGAGTCGGGCACGACTGAGCGACTGAATGAAAATGACACAACTTCCATAATAAAACACCCAACAGCCAGCAATAGAACTGCTCAACCTAATAAAGAGCATTTATGAAAAACCCACAGCTAACATCATAATCAGTAGTGAAAGACTGAATGGTTTCCCCCTAAGATTAGGTACAAAGAAAGGTGCCTGCTTCCACCAGTTTTTCAGTATTGTAGTGGAAATTCTATCCAGAGCAATTCTACAAGAAAAATAAATAAAAGTCACCTTAATTGAAAAGAGAGAAGTAACAGTCATCTGTACTCTTTGGGGGAGGTCTGTTACTAGCAAGTGCTCTGTTTTGTGCTTTGTTTTTGTGGTTAAAAGATCATTTCACTGGTTGCACAACTCTAGGTTGATAGTTTTTCTCAGCACTTTTAAGACTATATTCTACTGGCTTCTAACTTCATTATGGATTGTAGTGGGGTCCGATGGCGGTATGATGTCTTTTCCTGTGAAATGATTTTCTGTCTCCTGGGCTGCTTTAAGATATTGTCTGTGTTTACTGATCTGCATATCCGCTGCCACAAATCTAAGGGAGTGGTCGTGAGGGTGATCTGCGCCTCTCAACTTTAAAAGAAAATAATTACACTAGGGCAAAAGGGCACTTTTCCAGAAAAGAGAGCAACCACAGTCATTGGGAACCCAGGGAACACAAGAAACACTTCCTAAAATTATATTTGCCTCTTAACTCAAGAGTCTCCCTTCATCCAGGTGAGCAAACAGCTTCTAAAATGCAGCCCAGATCAGCTGAGGTTGGCCTCCGGGGGGTGAGGCTCCCAGAAGCTGGTGTGGTAAGGAGGGGGGTGTGGACTTTGCACTCTGCTGAGCTCTTTCCTGCAGGGCTGGGGACACTGGGTAAATGTGCTCCATCAGCCTGGCGACAATGACACTATACTGACGTCATCGCTACCTGAACGGCCCTCTGGCAAGGACCTCAACCACTGGTAATTGGTGGGGGCGCGGTGGGGCGGGGGCAGTCTCCAGGGGTAAAAGCAAGGTCACCTCACAGACACAAAGCATTATGATTCTGATATCACCTCTGGAAGGTGCTTCATGGGCTCTCGGCTGCACAGAGGCCTCCCCCTGTGCATCCCACATGCTGTGGGGGCCTCCCTTCTGCTTCATTTCCAGCCCAGACACAAGTCTAGCTCAGAGCTCAAGTCCTCATCCTGTCCTGGGTCTTTCCAGCATCCCAAAAGTACCTTGCCACCCGTTATTCTTTGTTTTGGTAGTGGTGGGAAAGCAACCCTCACCCTTTATTTATTTTTTTTTTTAAAGAGTTATTTATTTTTGGTTTTGGTGGGTCTTCATCGCTGTGCATAGACTTTAGTTGTGACTGGGGGCGGTGGGGCTGGGCTGCTCTTCCTTGCAGGGTGCAAGCTTCTTATTGCAGTGGCTTCTCTTGTTGCAGAACACAGGCTTTAGGCACATGGGCTTCAGTAGTCGCAGCTCCTGGGGCTCAGGATTGTGGCTCATGGGCTCTAGAGTACTGGCTCAGTCGTTGTGGCACTTGGAGCTTAGTTCTTCTGTGGCATGTGGGAACTTCCCAGACCATGCATCAAACCTGTGACCCCTGCATTGGCAGGCAGATTCTCAACCACTAGACCACCAGGGAAGTCCCAACCCTCACACTTTAGTGCCATCTGTACATCCACATATCACTGAGTCCCTAAAGGTTACTTCCTGTTATGACCCCCTCCGAAAGCTGAGAACACTGAGCTTCCAGTCTTGTGGCCCAGCAGGGTTGAAACCAGTAGAGCTACCCTTTCTCTTTCCACCTCTCTGCCCTCCTCAGCCCCTGGCCCATTCTTTTTCTCCATTTCTCCTTCAACCAGACAAACCCCTGACACTTGAACACGCCTGATGATCCAACCAGTCCATCCTAAAGGAAATCAGTCCTGACTATTCATTGGAAGGACTGATCCAATACTTTGGCCACCTGATGCGAAGAACTGACTCATTTGAAAAGACTCTGATGCTGGGAAAGATTGAAGGTGGGAGGAGAAGGGGACGACAGAGGATGAGATGGTTGGATGGCACCACCGACTCAGTTGACATGAGTTTGAGCAAGCTCCAGGAGTTGGTGATGGACAGGGAGGCCTGGCGTGCTGCAGTCCATGGGGTCACAGAGAGTCAGACGCGACTGAGTGACTGAACCGAACTGAAATGAACTGACCTGGCTCAGCCACGGAACTGACTCTGAGGGTAAAACCAGTGTCCTTTCTTTTCAGTGAAAGTCTACCTTGACCTTTCAACCTGATGCCTGACGTTACCTAATGAGGCCAAGCTGGTTTTGGCCTGAAGCCAAACCAGATGATGCTACATCCTGACTGCTTTGCTGATTGTTTCTCCCCATTCTGCATGTGGGCTGTTTTAAAACCTGCACTCCTCAAACTCTGATCAGTGATCACCTTAAGCCTGATCTCGGTGAGCCAAAATGAAGACTTTGTGATAATCGGTGGTTTCTGCCAAAAACCTGTCTATGCAGAGAATTGGGGGAATCTGAAAACCGAAACGAGTCTGGTCAAGTTGGGAAATGCAGCGTGGCAAGTCGGACTGGTAGCCCTAGAGACCCGAGGGAGAGGGTGACCGATATTTCTATAGCTGGGTTTCTGTTCGTGGGCTGGACATGTTCCCACAGTTTAACCGCAGACACAGCCTCTAGATGCATGGCAGGAATAGCTCCTATCAACTGAATTCTTACAATGTTCCTGGCTTTGTGTTGAGCACGTAACATGTATTTGTTGTTTGATTGTCATGGGGTGAATGGAGGACTCCTCCAAACACATGTCCACATGCTAGTCTCCGGAACCCGTGAAGAGGACCAAATTTGGAAAAAGGACCTTTGCAGACATAATGAAGTTAAGGATCTCAGGATCGTCTCTGATTAACCAGGTGGGCCCTATACCCAATGCCAAGAATCTTTATAGAAGACCCAGAGAGAGAGAGGTGAGGAAGCCCACGAGAAGATACGGGCAGAGAGTGGAGTGAGACAGCCACAAGCCGAGGAAAACCCAGACTCACCAGGAGCTGGGAGAGACAAGGACTTTCCCTCTAGAGCCTTCGGAAGGAGCACGGCCACGCTGATGCCTTGATTTTGGACTTCTGGCCTCCAGAACTGTGAGAGAATACTTTTCTGTCGTAAGGCACCCAGCTTATAGCAATTTGTGATGGCAGCTCTAGGAAACGGTGATTCCTTCAACTGCCCTGGGAAATGGGCATGTCAATGACATGCCCAAGGTCACAACCTGACTTCTGTGGGATTCCATTTAGTTCCGTCAGAAAAATGAGGTTGTTGGAATAAAAGGTTGAAACGTATTCCCCCAAGTTTTCCATAAACGTGTGAATAAATTGAGGTTATCGCCACAGAGGCTGTAAGAGGCTCTAGCAACATGGCCTCTTGCTGCCCTCTAGTGGTCAGGATGGTGAATGTCACCACGTTGTCTCCGTCGTTTCTAGCTCCGTGTGTGCGCGCGTGTGTGTGAGTCTCAGTCGTGTCCGAGTCTTGAGACCCCCATGGACTGTAAGCCCACCAGGCTTCTCTGTCCATGGAATTCTCCAGGCAAGAATACTGGCTGCTGCTGCTGCTGCTGGTCTCTTCAGTCGTGTCCGACTCTGTGTGACCCCATAGACGGCAGCCCACCAGGCTCCCACGTCCCATTCCCTCTTCCAGGGATCAAACCCAGGTCTCCTGCATTGTAGGCGGATTCTTTACCATCTGAGCCACCAGGGAAGCCCAGCTCCACCGAGAACCAATAAAAAGCCGTGCACGTTAGCAGAATAAAACTTAAGAAATGTCTCTGTGTGCTCTACCAGGGTTCGCCTACAAGAAGAGAGATCATGTCCACTTCATTAGGGCACACCCAGCCACCCAGCGCTGAGCCCTGCAGCAGAAGAGGAGGCGAGGTGCTGGTCCCCTCCTACTCCTGGGTGAACCTGGGCGTGGTGCAGCCCTCTTGCAGCTGCCCATTCCTCGTCTGTGAAATGAGCACAATACTTGCCTCACACTATGAGATTAAATGAAGTAAAGTGCCCGGCACGTGGCAGGCCCTCCACAAAGGTTGATACGCGATACGTTTTGTGTGAAAGAAATGCAATCACCTACATAAAGGACAGGGGTTTCCCTGGTGGCTTAATGGTAAAGAATTCACCTGCCAATGCAGGAGAACGCATGTTCGTTCCCTGGGTCAGGGAGATCCCCTGGAGAAGGAAATGGCAGGCCGCTTCAGTATTCTTGCCTGGGAAATCCCATGCACAGAGGTCCATGGGGTCACAAAAGAGTCGAACGTGACTTAGCGTCTAAACAACCACAACACAAAACAAAATGTCAGAGCCTAGAAGAGAGCCGCAAACGGTGAGTGAGTGAGAAGGAAGCAGGAGGGCATTCTGGGGACATCCTGGACCTGTCAGAGCTTTGGGGCCTGGTTTATTAGTCCCGACACACACCCACTCTGTGTCACTTCTCTGGACCTCGGCTTTGTCATCTGTGAAATGGAAAGTGGAAGAGCAGAATCCAGTAACTGAAAACCATGGACAGTGACTTAATCCAGTGACCGAATCTGTCCTGCCACTTGTGTTCATGCAGCCCGTGAGCTAAAAATGATTTTCACAGTTTAAATGGCTGAAAAACAATCAAAAGAAGAACTGTTTTATGACATGTGAAAAAATATGAAATTCAAATATGTGTCTGCAAATCAAGTTTTATTGGAATCTAGCCAAGCTCATTTTTCATGTATTGTCCATGGTTCCTTTCTTGCTAAAACAGCAGAAATGGGGCATTGGCTTGGAAAGCTGAAAATATCTGACCCTTTACAGAAAAAGTTAGCCAACCTCCAACTTAACCAATAAAGTTATTTGAAGCTCAAAATGACAGCATTCTGGGTCTACAGCTCAGCAGTTGTCTTGACCTTTCCTTCTGTCTCATGGTGCCAGCCTCAGTTCCTTGAATCATGAGCTACATTCACTACAATAAGTAAGGAGCAGGGAGGAAAGCTCTCCTGCCATGGCACTTTTATCCAGGAAGAGAATACTTCCCAGAAACCCTGTGTGGGGGGGAGGGGGGAGGGAGGGTGTTAGTTACTTAGTTGTGTCCGTTTCTTTTTGAGCCCATGAACTATAGCCTGCCAAGCTCCCCTGTCCCTGCGATTCTCCAGGCAGGAATACTGGAGTGGGTAGCCATTCCCTTCTCCAGAGGAACTTCCTGACCCAGGGATTGAACCCAGGTCTCCTGCATTACGAGCAGATTCTTTACCACCTGCGCCACCAGGGAAGCCCCTCCCAGAAGCCCTACCAGTTGCTTATAAGAAGGCAAGAGCACAGGAGAGTAGAGGGACTAACTGCAAGGACTCAAGTGACTGATGGGGATGGCCTGAACAGAGAGGATGAAGATGGTGAGATGTGGACAGATTCTGGATACTTTCTGGGGGAATTTCTGCTGGACTGATTGGGTAGGGGTGGAAGGCAGAGAAAATGGGGACCAAAGGTGGTACCCACATATTTGGTTTAAACTCCTGGGATTATTGGATAAGTTTACAGAAAAGGTAACTTTCAGAATGAATCCAAATGTACTTCTTACATAAGAGCTTTGACTGCGTGTGCGTGTGTGTGTGTGTGTGTGTGTGTGTGTATCCTCTCTTACTGGGATGCTCCCATGCCCAGCAGGTTGGCGAGGGAGCAGAGGGGTAGAGTAGCGCTCACCACCAGCAGGTTGGCACCATCTTGCCTCTGTAGCAACTTACTGATCCCAGTCCTCACAGCATGCTCACCACATGCCATGTGCTGTGCAAAGTGCTACCAGTATTGCTGCTGCTGCTACTGCTGCTAAGTCGCTTCAGTCGTGTCCGATTCTGTGCGACCCCATAGATGGCAGCCCACGAGGCTCCGCCGTCCCTGGGATTCTCCAGGCAAGAACACTGGAGTGGGTTGCCATTTCCTTCTCCAATGCATGAAAGTGAAAAGTGAAAATGAAGTTGCTCAGTCCTGTCTCTTAGCCACCCCATGGACTGCAGCCCACCAGGCTCCTCTGTCCATGGGATTTTCCAGGCAAGAGTACTGGTGTGGGGTGCCATTGCCTTCTCTGGCTACCAGTATTAACGGATGTAATCCTCAGAACAGCCCCAGAAGTCCCTTTATCAATCCTCATTTTATTGATGGGGAAATCTGGGATTCAGGAAAGTGAGGTGATGTGCCCAGAATGACAGTGCGGCTGGTGGCAAAGCCAACATTTGAACTCAGGCCATCGGATTTCAGAGTCTAGGCTTACGAACAGCCCCTTCCAGCCACGGCAAAGGAAGGCAGGGCAGAGTGCTGAGCAGTTTGTCTTCCTTTCAGCGCCTCTAAATGTAAAAACACTTAAGTGCTGGCACATAGTAAGTGCTCACTAAAGGATAATAATTGCTGTTATTTTTATTAACACCAAGGAACCTGGCAGGCTACGACCCTCTTCAGTGGCCATGTTCTGTAAGAGGCAGAAGATGCAAGTTGGGGGAGAAATTGATTTATATCAGATGCCAAACCATCAAAAATAACTGGCAGGAGAGAAGAAATCAGACAGAGTGTGTGAGTGTCTTTATTCTCTTTATTTGTTGTCACACTGTTACAGTTAAAGAGTGGAAATTTAGCAAGAAAAAGAACACAAGTCTGCCCACATTCTTCCAGATTTACATTCTTTTCACTTATTGGAAAAGGAAAAAAAAATTGGACCAAATGTTAAAAACATGAAAAAAAAAATCCAAAGGCAAGAAATATGGAGGGAAAAATATCAGACTGGCAGCTATGTGGAAATTGAAAAATGCAAATGACATGGAGCTTGTTTCAATTATCTGACGCCCCCATGCTGGAATTGATTACTGCTGTTGGGAGGAGAAAAGGGGATGAGAGAATTCTGCAAATGAGATCCTCAAAACTTTGGAGAGAAATTCAATCCCAGACACAAAAGTACTGGAGGGGCAGGTTGAGAGGTGAAGAATGTGAGAATTCCCTTGTGAGGGGAGCTGGCAAGAATTCCTTCCTCTAGGGTTGATGTCCCTGTAGTAACAAGGATTTACCTCCAGGGGGCACCCAACTTCCTGTACCAGAAAGACGTGGCTCCAGGGCCAGCCTAGATAGTATATTCAAAAGCAGAGACATTACTTTGCCGACTAAGGTCCGTCTAGTCAAGGCTATGGTTTTTCCTGTGGTCATGTATGGATGTGAGAGTTGGACTGTGGAGAGGGCTGAGCGCAGAAGAACTGATGCTTTTGAACTGTGGTGTTGGAGAAGACTCTTGAGAGTCCCTTGGACTGCAAGGAGATCCAACCAGTCCATTCTGAGGGAGATCAACCCTGGGATTTCTTTGGAAGGAATGATGCTAAAACTGAAGCTCCAGTACTTTGGCCACCTTATGCAAAGAGTTGACTCATTGGAAAAGACCCTGATGCTGGGAGGGATTGGGGGCAGGAAGAGAAAGGGACGACCGAGGATGAGATGGCTGGATGGCATCATGGACTCAATGGACGTGAGTCTGAGTGAACTCCGGGAGTTGGTGATGGACAGGGAGGCCTGGCGTGCTGCGATTCATGGGGTCGCAAAGAGTCGGACACGACTGCGCGACTGAACTGAAGGATGTGAGAGTTGGACTGTGAAGAAGGCTGAGCGCAGAAGAATTGATGCTTTTGAACTGTGGTGTTGGAGAAGACTCTTGAGAGTCCCTTGGACTGCAAGGAGATCCAACCAGTCCATTCTGAGGGAGATCAACCCTGGGATTTCTTTGGAAGGAATGATGCTAAAACTGAAGCTCCAGTACTTTGGCCACCTTATGCAAAGAGTTGACTCATTGGAAAAGACCCTGATGCTGGGAGGGATTGGGGGCAGGAAGAGAAAGGGACGACCGAGGATGAGATGGCTGGATGGCATCATGGACTCAATGGACGTGAGTCTGAGTGAACTCCGGGAGTTGGTGATGGACAGGGAGGCCTGGCGTGCTGCGATTCATGGGGTCGCAAAGAGTCGGACACGACTGCGCGACTGAACTGACTGAACTGAACCAGGGCCAGCGTTGGGTAAAGGTGAGGCCCTGGTAGACTTGGAATCCCAAAGGCAGGGCAGCTCTGGCTGCCTCAGCAATGCTCTCTCCATTCAGAAAGGCCTTGAGTAAGGTCTTCTGAAGTCAGAACCAAACCATGAAAGAGACACTGTACAAAAGAAAAAGAAAGCGGCCATGGGCAGAAGAGAGCCGTGCTTTTCAAATCAGTCATTCCAGAAGGAAATTTGTGGTCAGGAATGGTTGCCCATGAGACTTGCTTTTCTGGGAATGAGAGAAAATGTCTCATTAAGGAGGAAATGAAGGTGACCCCCTAAATAAGAGGTCAACAAACTTTTTGTGTCAAAGGAAAGTTAGTAAATATTTTAGGCTTTGCAGACAGTTGGGCTCTGTTGCAACAATGCTGGCATAGTGTGAGATTAGCCACAGACAATGAGTAAGCAAATGACCATGACTGTGTTCCAATAAATTTATTTATGGACACTAACATTTGAGTTTCACTGAGAAGAGAATAAAAAGACAAGCCACAGGCTGGAAGAAAATATTTGCAAAAAGTATCTGATATGCAAATATACAAAGAATTCTTAAAACTCAATAATGAGAAAATAAACAACCCAATTAGAAAGTGAGCAGCAGATCTGGACAGACACCTCACCAAAGAAGACACACAGATGTCAGGTAAGCGTATGAAAAGATGCTCAGCATCTTAAGTCATTAGGGATTGCACATTAAAACAACGAGTACCCCTACACACCACCTAGAAACGCTAAAATCCGAAACACTGGCAACATCGAATGCTGACAAAGACGTGGAGTCACAAGAACTGTCATACATTGCTGGGGGGAGTGCAAAATTGCACAGCTACTTTGGGAGACCGGCAGTTTCTAGCAAAACCAAACATACCGTACCATCCAGCAATCACACTCCTTGGTATGTATCCAAATGACTTGAACGTTTACGTCCACGCAAAAGGGCAGGCAAATGTTTATAACAACCTTATTCTTATTTGCCAAAACTTAAAAATGACCAAGATGACCTTCAGTAGGTGAAGAGGTAAACAAGTTGTGGTCCATCCAGACAGTGGTGTGTCACCGAGCAATAAAAAGAGATGAGCTAACAGGCCATGAATATACACAAAGGATACTCAAACGTGTGTTACCAAATGAAAGGGGCCAATCTGAAAAGGCTCCGTACTGCATAATTCCAACTGATTAATGTTCTAGAAAAGGCAAAGCTATGCAGACGGTACAAAGGTCAGCAGATGCCACTCATTGGGAAGGAGGAGGAAGGATGGATAAGTGAAGGCTAGGCGTATGTGCAGAGGAGTTTTAGGGCAGTGAAGCTATGCTGTGTGATACTGTAATGGTGGATACATGTCTTTATATATTCGCCAAAATCCATACAATACACACCATCAGGTGTGCCTGTGTGTTTGTGCCCAGGCATGTCCGACTCTTTGCAACCCCGTGGACTGTAGCCCACCAGGCTCTTCTGTCCATGGGATTTCCCAGGCAAGAATACTGGAGCGGGTTGCCATTTCCTTCTCCAGGGAATCTTCCCGAGGAGTGGACACTAATGTAAACTATAGACTTTAGTTAATAATGATGTACCAACATTGGCTTATCCATTGTAACAAATGTACTTCATTAATGCAAGATGATCGAAGGCAATGGAATGGTAGCAGTAGTGGGTATGTGGAAACTGTACATTTGGCTTTTTATTTTCTATAAACTTAAAACTAGAAAAAACAAAAACAAAATAAAGCCTATTAAAAAAAAGAAAGGAAAATATTTTTGATTTCATATATTTTCATGTGTCAAAATATTCTTTTTTTGATAGTTTGGAAACATTACAAAATGTAAAAAGCACTTTTAACCTGTTCATACAAAAATAAGATCATACAAAAATAGGTGGATTTGGTGGATTTGGCCAGCAGGTATTTTGCCAGCCCCTAACCCTGTGTGTAATCATTTGGATATAGGTGAATCTCCTCTGAGAGCTGAGGTGGGGAGGGGAGGGGAGACAGAGGGCAGGGGGGGAGCTGCTCCTTGACAACCTACTTTATGCATATTATTGCTGGCACAGTCATGGCCAACCCTCAGACTGGGAATCACTTACACACACACACACACACACACACACACACACGAGGCTTTTGCTGACTCACAGTGACCATGGGAGGCTGGGAGTAAAGTAGCTTAGAGCAAGGATCCCCGAGACATGTGGCCCGGGTTTCAGCTCCAGCCTACCACTTGCTGGCTCTGTGGCCTCACACTGGGGACTCAGCCTCTTTGTACAGTGTTTGCTCATCTGTAGAACACAGATGATAGAGGTCAGATCTATTAAACAAGGCGGTTGTGCATATCACATGGTCTGTACACGATTACAGTATCTCTGTCCCCTAGCCCAGTCTTGGCACATATGCAAATATTTTGGGAAGGAAAGGAGAAGAAGAGAGGAAACTATACCAGTCAGCTATTAACGCAACAATGCTGCATAACAACCACCCCCAAACTCAGTGGTTTAAAACTAAAGTCCTTTATTCTCATACACGTGGTCAGCAAGTCAGCTGCAGCTTGGCTGGGCTGGGCTGGTCCCCTGACCCCAGGCTCCCGTTTGTCCAGTTTGCAGGTTGGGTTCAGCTCTGCTCCATCTCTCTCTCATTTTCTTCGGGCCAGTGGCCACTTGGTGTGGGTGGCCTGCTCTCCATGTCTCATCCTGCTGCCCAAGGGAAAGGGAAGCGGCTATTTGGGGCATTCCATCTGTAGCAATCAGTGGAGCATAAGAAGACAGGCCCAGTGCAAAAGCCCAGGGCAAGGGTGTGAACGTGTCACACCCCCTAGCGTCAGGTCACGTCCATTGACCAGAACAAGACCTATGGCCAGGCCCAAAGTCATGTTTCCCTGTAGGTGGCAGAAAGCCAAGATTCCGTATTCCAGGGTTGACATTGTCTGTGAGCCTGGAGGCCTGGATTTCCACAGGTTCAGCAGTTTCATTTTATCTTGAATTTTGCCTAGCAGAAGTTTCCTAAGACCTAGTCCAAGAGGCCATGCCAAGCGGCTAGACTTCTCATCACAGGAGGAAAAGAAATTCAAGTTTGTGCCTGAGACAGGATTGAGCTGGTTGTTCTATAATTTGCACTGAGCAAGAAGGAGGGTGTGGCTTTCTGAAATAAAGCCCTGGGCAGGGCAGGAAGGGTCAGATGAAAAGGACAGAGGTGACTGCAAAGCACAGGCAGGATACCTGAGTGTCCACCAGAGTCCAGACTCTCTACTTTATTTTGCATTAAAAAAATAACTTCTAAGGACTTCCCTGGTGGTCCGGTGGTTAAGAAGCCCCCTTCCAATGCAGGGGACGTAGGTTTGATCCCTGGTCGAGGAACTAAGATCCCACATTCTGCAGAGCAACTAAGCCTGTGCACACTGAGGCTGAGGGCCACAGCTAGAGGCTGCGCTCTGCAACGAAAAGACCATCCATGGTGCAATTAAGACCTGACGCACACAAACAGGTGAACAAAAGAAGTAAAAATAACTTTATAGGGTTTTCTGCCTTCAAAAGCAGCACCTCATCTCTGGAAAAAAGTTAGAAAATGCTGGTAAGCAAACAGAAGCAAGAAAACAAAAATGTACCTATGATCCTATCAACCAACAATAACCGCTCTCCATATTGGCTATTTTTCCTATGAGAGCAATATATTCATATGTTCATTCATAAAAATGGAACCACATGCTGCATCCTCAGGGTAACCTTCCCTTTCTTCATGGAGCAGTGTATAATCAAAGGCCTTCACATCAGCAGCCTATAGTCCTGTTTTTCATGGCTATATAATATTCCATCGTATGAATTGTCAAAAGTTTAAAGAAAATGGAAGCAAAACCAGTGAATCATCAAAGTAGCAATTATTAAACGTGTATTGTACACACACCAAACAGATAGTTTGCAAACTGGGAGTACTCAGGTCGAAACAGGAGATGAGGTTCTGAGGAGCATTGCTATCGCGCAGTTTATACAGTGTGGAGGCAGCGACTGCTTATCCTTCACAGTGATTGGTTAAAAATTAGAGTTTTCTTAAATGAAAGGGAATTGGTTAGCAGTTAGCTCATTTCAATTTGGGGGAACAATTTGAGTTTCAATTATGATTTTTAGAGGAATAAGCAAGAAGCGACCCAGGGCAAGCTCACCTCATTTGTCTTGCAGAATAAGCTAAATTAAGCTTTGCTTGTGTGACTAAACTGGTTTTGTCTGCTCAGGGAATTGTCAAGTCTGGTCTCTGTGTGTGTTTTCTTTCAACAAAGCATATAATTGCCTTAATTATCAGCCTCTGACTATTGAATTTTTAGGCTTTTTCCCGATTTTCATGATTCTAACCACTGTGATGAACATCCTTTTGACTAAGTAGTAAACCCCATTCTCATTCACTTACCTAAGTTACGTTTCTAAAGACAGTTACCTGATCAAAGGACACGCATGTTTTTAAGGCTTTGATGTACATTGCTTAATTAATGCCAAGAAAAGTAGTTGTAAATTATACCTCAGGGAGGGATATTTAAGGGGACCATGCTGATCTTTATAACATAAGATCTAGAACAAAGCTTTGCACATAGCAGGAGCTTAATAAATATGCATGGATTGTAATTTGAGCTTAATCAATTCAGACTCTCCCAAACACTCTCTCTGTAGTTCTCCTGCTATATTCTGTTAGCTCCCAGAGATAGAGCAAAGATATAATAATGAGAGAAAGGGAAGAAGTTACGAGAAGGAAGAGGAGCAGTATCAGAGGGGGGTGGCGGCCAGGGTCAGCACACAGCCTCTCATTGAAATGCAGGTCTTAGCGGTCCAGTTATGAATGTACCTGTTCCAACATACATTAGAGTCTAAATTATTTAAAACAGCCTCCTGTAACTATGCTGGGCAAAAATGATGCCCATAAGAGTACCGAAGTCAGAGGTTAAAGACCATGCGGTAAAGAACCAGTGCAGTATCCAACCTTGGAATAAGCATCATAGAATTTCCACTCAAAAATACACTCTCCCTCCAAAAGCCAACATAACCAGCCTACTGAAAGCACTTCACAGAAGTGTGGGTGCAAAGAAAGGAGCCCTTAGATACAATCTGAGCTCACTCCAAAGCTTTGATTTCTCATTTTTAGACTCTTTTATTTTTTTTCCTTTTTTTTTTTTAACAAATTCTCCAACTAGAGGTACGTTTTGACAGAAGACGATAATCACTGGTAAACGGAAAGAGGTTTGGTTCAGCCTTACAATAGTTTCTGTGTTAAGCCTCACAAATGAAAGTCATATTAAAGTGGATTTATACAAACTCTGACATCAAAGAGAGGAGAATGAAGGAGAAAAATGTATTAAAACATGCAAAAATAATCTTTCTGTAAAACCTGACATTTATGAACATAGCTCAAAGAAATACCTTAAAATTAATCTGTGGATTACAGCAATTTGAAATGTATGGGAAGAATACAAGGATGAAGAGGAGAGGAAAACAAACAAAATGAAGTGTATTGACATTCTGAAGTCTCTTTTCATTTAACAACAAATATTTCCAAAGAACACAAGGCTCACTCAGTTATTAACCATTCATTTTTTTTGTACAAGCTACATTCAATTTCAATCATACACAATAATATAAAAAATCCTCTTTAGGATTACCTGCACAAAATTGCCAAGAAAAGAATTATAAAATCATACAACAGTTTCAAAGCTGAGTGGCAAATGCGTGCACCCAGCAGCAGATAAAAATGAAGGAGAAGGTGGGAACGATGAAGATTTCAATTTCCCCACAAGGACTTGATGTTAATTTCAACTCACTTATGTGCGCTTTGTAAAGGATTATTAAAGAAAACAGATAACCTGATGTTTTGATGACATGAAGGGAGAGGGAAATGATTTCCTGGAGGGATTGTCACTTAGAAGCGGGGTGAGTTTCTCAGTCACTCGGAGCCTCTGTTTCTTAGACTCTGTGGTCTCAACAGAAAGATTAACCTGAGGATTTCAATAGACAGTGGAATGCAAGTGCTAGGCACAAGATGGGGACTCTTACTGACATGAGCATAGCAAAAATTTATTCTTAAAGTGCCTGTAACAAAGATCATCAGTAAGTCTAAAATAACATGTGTTTCTAAACCTCCTTTTAATTCTTTGATGTCTACAGCACTGCTCTGCTGCTGCTAAGTCGCTTCAGTCATGTCCTACCACCAAGCTCCCCTGTCCCTGGATTCTCCAGGCAAGAACACTGGAGTGGGTTGCCATTTCCTGCTCCAATGCGTGAAAGTGAAGTCGCTCAGTCATGTTTGACTCTTAGTGACCCCATGGACTGCAGCCTACCAGGCTCCTCTGTCCATGGGATTTTCCAGGCAAGAGTACTGGAGTGGGTTGCCATTGCACAATCAGTAATAAATCCTGCTCAGAGTATTTGAAAATGGAAGACATCAACAAATAACAGTAATTTTTATTGAACATGTAACCACACTCCAGTCACTTACTTTACATTATCTTGAATAAGCTTCATAACGACCCTACAGGATAGGTACTATTATTCATCTCATGTTGCCAATGGAAAATATTCGGATCTATAGAAGTTTAGCAGTTTTCCAGGTGACTGGAAGAGGCAGAGGGGTTAAGAGAATGGGATCTGGAGCCAGGCTGCTTCTGTTTCCGCAATGAGGGGAATTAGAAGAGGTAGGGGTGTATGTAAGTGTTTTCCAGGGAAGCAGAACCAACAGGACTTATATCCTAAATGTATGTGTGTTTGTATACACTTGTACACATGTGTGCATATGTGTTATATGCGCACATATACATACGTGCAATATCCATGCATATATGTGTGCACGAGTGTTATATATGGAGAGAAAGAGGTTTTATTTTAAGGAATTTGCTCATGTGGCTGCAGGAGCTGAAAAATGCAACATTTGCAGGATTGGCTGGCAGGCTGGAAATTTGAAGGAGCTGATGTTTCTGTCTTAAGTCAAAGGGCAATCCAGAGGCAGAATTCTCTCCTCTTTGGGGGACATCAATCTTTTTTCTTAAGGCCTTCATCTGATTACATGAAGACCACCCACATTACAGAGGGAAATCAGCTTTAATCAGTCTCCTGCCTTGAGTAGTAATCATATCTAAAAACTTACCTTCACAGCAACAAGCAACTGGGTATTAGAGTCTAGCTTAAGCTCACACATAAAATTTACCACCCCTCTCATCAGGTCTGTGCGTGTGCGTGCTAAATCGCTTCAGTTGAGTCTAACTCTTTGCCACCCTATAGACTGTAACCCCCCAGGCTCCTCTGTCCATGGGATTCTCCAGGCAAGAATACTGGGGTGGGTTGCCATGCCCTTCTCCAGGGGATCTTCCTGAGCTAGGGACTGAACCCATGACTCCTGCGGCTTCTGCATTGCAGGTGGATTCTTTACCTCTGAGTCACCAGGGGAGACCCATCATCAGGTTTGGGCAGGATTAAATGAGATAATGCATGCACAGTACTGGTATGTCTTAAGTACTCAGAACCTTTAGTTCTTATGGACAGAGCCTGGCATGGAGAAAGCCGTTCATAGACGTTAGCTGTTGTTATTAAGTGATAGAATCATATTGAACCTAGGTCATTTGCCTCCAGAGCTCATCGTCAAGCTCTTAACCAGAGTGATCTGCTATCTCCAGTCAGACATAGCTACCAAGGACTTGTCATGTGGCCAGTGTGACTAAAATTTTAATTGAAAAACTGAAGCAGGAAAAAGTTTAAAATATGAGAGTGACCTGGGTTCCAGAACATACTGGATTCAATACAATATTCCACCAACACACAGTTACTTTTGTTTGCTCTTTTACTTTTCTTAAATGTGGCTACTAGAAATATTTAAATGACCCTATGCCTTGCATTATATTTTTATTGGGCACTACGGGTCTAAAGTTCATGCTCTCCTAGTAACACACTGGCCTCTCCTGTGTACCCAAGTCCTATCCAGGACAGACTAAGCAGACCAGACACTGCCTGTGTATGTCTGTTAGTCGCTCAGTCATGTCTGACTCTTTGGGACTCCATGGACTGTGGCCCACCAGGCTCCTCTGTCCATGGGATTCTGCAGGCAAGAATACTGGCGTGGGTAGCCATTCCCTTCTCCAGGGGGTCTTCCCGACCCAGGGACTGAACCCAGGTCTCCTGCACTGCAGGCAGATTCTCTACTGCTTGAGCCCCCAGGGAGGCACTACCCACTGCATCAGCACACCTTAATTTCAGCGAGGCTGCCCAAATTCCTCCTTAAAAAATTTTAACAGCAGCAACAATCATAAAGGAAAAAAAATGGGGTTTTGTTTCAATTAAGAGGTTTGCTCATTAGAAGACACTGTTAAGAGAGTGAAAAGGCAAGCCATACATTTGGAAGATATCTGCAATTCATATACCTGACAATGAAATATTATTGTATTGTTATATATCCAGGATTTCTAACAAATTCCTGCAAATCAGTAAAAGAAAGAAATAAAACACAAGAGAAAAATGTGTGAGAGATTTGAATAGGTATTTTAAAAAGAGGGTGGCAAATGACCAGAAAACTCATGAAATGTGAAGTCAACAATAATGGTTAAAATGAAAGTGACAGAAGACTCCAAATGCTGACCAAAATGTGGGACTAATATTCTAACACACTGAGGATGAGCTATAAATGGATGTAACCATGTTGGAGGATTTTTTTTTTTCTTATCCATGTTTTCCAATTTTCCTACCAAGAGCAAGTATGCTTTCTTCATCCCCACCAAAAATAAAAGCTGTAAAATTGATCTTTAACTTAAAAAAAAAAACAGCTTTTCAAACTATATAAAATAATGAGGCAGGGAGAAGAGAGCCTTGAGCTCTGGCGCGCTGGAAGGAATTGTCAGCAGTTAATTGAGCCCAGGGAGACTAAGCGTTTCATAGATGACAAAACACGGGACCTGATCTTTTTAAAGCAGACCCTGTGGGCTCCCAGCAAACTGCAGGACATTCTTTGAGGCCAGGAAACAGAGGGGCCCTGCCAGGGGCTTTGGTGGAGGCAGCGGGGAGTGGCCTGTGTTGTTACTTTCCCATTAAGCCATAAAATAATTCTCTTTGGGAAAAAAATATGTCTGTAATAAATGCCCCACGGAATTAGACCCAATCACTGAAAACTGGAAATTTGCAAAGCTTTGCCTAGGCCTTTGATATCATGGTCTGCCCCACATCTAAGAGTTAAGAGTTATTCTTGCCAGGCAGCTGTTTTTGAAGTTCCTCGGAATGTTAAGCAGTGCGTGAGGCCCCATTCAAGCTCTTGATCAGGGAAATGGAGAGATGATCGTCGTGAACTTAAAGCTGGGGCTCTGGGATCAGCTGCTGCCTGCCTGCAAAACCTGCTGCTTCCAAGCTCTTCTCTGCTCCGTGGTTCTGTTCCCAGGGCTTCTTATCTTGGGAGCCACAGACCCCTAACATGGTTGTGGAAGGGATTCAAGGAGTCTGTGAACCTAGATGGGAAAAAAATATGTTAATGGTCACTAATTTCTGATTGAATTTTGGCACTTTAGTTTGCAAAGTAGACCACAAAGTATAGTAGTATTACCAATCTCTGTTGTCTTCCCTAGAAATCACAGATATTTTCATATCATATTACAGTGGTTGCAGATAGGTTGAAATTAAGTCTCTGCTCAGCTGCACTTCAATACTAGTTAGAAAACCCACTGCCAGAACTTGTTATTTAAGATAACAAAGAAGCATACATATTACTCTATCATAATTGAAAAACAGATTTTGATAACAGTGTTTCAGGATAACTATCATCTTAGGTATCAAAAGCATCTAAAAGTATGATTCTAAGGTGCCAGTGGGCTTCACCAGACAGCCAGAGGGGTCCTGGCTTAACAGAGGTTGAGAACCCCTATTGTTAGGGAAACCACACTGACTGAACCACCCACCATCACCAGGCACCACAGCAACCATTGTGTGAGTTATTTTATGACAGAATGTCCTGGTAAGGAACATGAAACTAATAACCCACCACCAACTGGAAGAGCTTGGGAAAGGTCAAAAGGAGACACCATATGTCTGATCACCTCCCAGAATCCTTCTCACTGGCATCCATGTTGGCTGGGCCATGCACACACCACCATGAAGGACCCTGAGTCAGTGACTGGCCAAAGACAACCTGGAAGCTAATCCTACTACCTAAAACCCACAGTCATGTGTGGACATGAGAGTTGCACCATGAAAAGGGCTGGGCATGGAAGAATTGATACCTTTGAACTGTGGTGTTGAAGAAGACTCTTGAGAGTCCATTGGACTTCAAGGAGATCCAACCAGTCAATCCTAAAGGAAATCAGTTCTGAATATTCACTGGAAGGACTGATGCTGAAGCTGACGCTCCAATACTTTGGCCACATGATGCAAAGAGCCGACTCATTGGAAGAGACGCTCATGTTGGGAAAGACTGAGGGCAGGAGGAGAAGGGGACCATAGAGGATGAGATGATTGGATAGCATCACCAACTCAATGGACATGAGTGCAAGCAAGCTCCAGGAAATGGCGAAAGACAGGGAAGCCTTGCATGCTGCAGCCCACGAGGTAGCAGAGTCAGACACAACTAAGTGATTGAACAGCAACAACGACATAAAACCTGAGACTTCGAGCCACGTGGCTGAGCAGTTCTCCTGGGTTCCCCTACCCTACTGCTCTCCATGAGCTTCCCAGGTGGTGCTAGTGGTAAAGAACCCACCTGCCAATGCAGATGTAAGAAAGGCGTGTTCAATCCCTGGGTCAGGAAGATCCCTTGGAGGAGGGCATGGCAATCCATTTTAGTATTCTCGCCTGGAGGATCCCATGGGCAGAGGAGCCTGCCAGGCTACAGTCCATAAGGTCACAAAGAGTCAGACACGACCGAGGTGACTTAACACATACACACACACTGCTCTCTGCCTGGGCGCCCCTTCCCATAAAGTCTCTTGCTTAGTCAGCTTGTGTGTCTCCTTGGACAATTCATTTCTGACATAGACAAGAGCCCACTCTCAGGCCCTGGAAGGGGTCCCCCTGGCTGTAACACTATCAGGACAGGAAGAGGTGAGATCGGTTAGGGCAGGGAGAACCATGTCAAAAGCAAGACAGCTGCAGAGTCTGGGCTTTGGCTCCAACAGGAAGTTGGATATGGCAAGGAGAGGCCTGATGTGACCTAAGAGAGCCAGGCAAACCAAAGAGGTTGAGAAGAGCAAATAACCCAGAAGAGGGCGGCTCGTGGCAGCACCAGGAGCACAACCTGAGCCCGGAGGGAAATCTCCCTGCCTGTTAGAGGTCACTTTATGAAGCTCCAGCTTTAACGTGGGTTCAATTCTGCCTTCATCACTCACCTTGGACAACTTACCTAATTGTGGTGAACCTCAGTTCTTGTGGAGAACTCAACTCACCCCAACATTTCGTTAATTTATTCACAAATGTAACATTGATTAAAGAAAGTCTTGCCTTCAGCAATTATAATTAGAGGACTCTTGGAATTATCGTAAAAATTTAGGCAGATAGTGAAATGAATTAGGTTCAGGGATCCCACAAAATGCCTCTTGAAAGCTTCCAACCTAACTCAGAGTCTCAGACAAGAAATTCAAACCTGAACCAACCAAGAACTATAGAATCCAAAAATTCTTTTATTTTCAAATATTTTTCTGCTGATAAATAGTGCTAAACTTATTAGACTCAGATTTTCATCATAATTAAAAATCTCGATTGCGGTAAATCGCATTATGGTTTTACTTTGCATGTCCCTAATGGTTAATGATGTTGGGGTTTTTTCATGTACCATCTATCTATATGTTCTCTTTGGTGAAATGCCTCTTCATGTCTATTGCCCATTTAGTAGTTTATTTTACTGTCTAGTCTGGGATCTGCATGGCTAAAATCCGCTTGTTCCTCTCTGCTGTCCGACTTCAACAATTACACACACCTTCTCCACTGTCCCCAAACCTCTCAGGACACTATTCTCTTCTTTCAGTGATCTCAACTCTTTAGCCCAGGTGAAACACACATCATAAGAGCAGAAGCACCTCTAACTTTCAGGACCGAATGCCCCTACCTATGGCTGCTATAGGCACTTGGTGTGAGTTAGAAAGCAGCACTCTTTCCTTAATAGGAAAAATTAAGGATTTTCAAAATTAGGATGACCTTGCAGTCAATACCCTCTGGATTTATGAAATGCAAAACCTGCTCAACGGCACAGATCCTACACTCTACATGCCTGCCCCCTTCCATCTTCCTGTCCCAGGGTTACTACTTGAGATCCATCCATCCACTTGTTTCCTGCATACCTGCTTCTTCTCTCATCCTGCCTTACTAAGGACCTTTCTCATGAACTACTGTTAGGAAGGGGTCAATTTGTCTTTGGATTAATCCACACCAAAAGTCTTTGGCTCCTCCTCATTCTCAGCAAAATAAATAAATAAACAAAAATTAATTGATACTCAGTCTAAGAAAGAAATGGAAACATTTATTTGAGCCATGCTGAGGAGCATAGCCCAAGAGATGGTCTTTCAGAAAGCTCTGAGGACTCTTCCAAAGAGGCGAGTGGGGAGACCAGGATATACACAATTTTGGTGAAGGAGTACAAGCCATCAGGCACACATCTTGGCAGAAGGTTGCTGCTCTTTGTGAGGAATAGATACCACCATTAATGGATTTAGCACTTTTCTAAGTATGGGAACATGCAAGAATCCGTGTTCACACAATTTTCTCGTGAAAATGTCTAACCATCTGCAGGCCATTTCTGCCAGTTTTCCCAGAGCACAAAAGGTCTCCTCCCAATCTTAGCCCTGAATTCCTCTCCCCGTGTTTTGCAGGTCAGTGACTGCAATAGCTAATGACTTGATTCTTGCAGAACTTGATGGTGGGCAACACTGTTTATTTTACAACCCCCCTCCCTTTTGGTCTTGATTTCGATCAAGGTTCTCATGACCAGGGTGTCTCTCAGCTCTAGCAATGCCCATTTCCAGCTCAGGCAGGATTCTGTTCATAGGCCGTTCTATGTGCTGTTACTGGACTGGATCCTCTTCACAGTAAACCCATAGCCTCCAGATCCCCTGTCTTGCTAGTCTATCACGGTCCAGGAGATGGTTCCCTCTTATTGCTCCTTCTCATGTCTAGAGTGACACGTTATCATCATTGATCTTATAGGATTACACATTTGGCCACTTGTTTCAAGTTGCCTAGTCATTATTATTTTTATCAGAGACTCAGTCATGTATCTGGTAGTGCGTGAAGCAATAAGGTAAAGTAGGCAGAGAAGGCAATGGCGCCCCACTCCAGTACTCTTGCTTGGAGAATCCCAGGGATGAGGGAGCCTGGTGGGCTGCTGTCTGTGGGGTTGCACAGAGTTGGACACGACTGAAGCAACTTAGCAGCAGCAGCAGCAGCAGGCAGAGAACAAGTTCCATACCTATGACGTTAAAATGGTTGTAAGGAAGTAATGCTATCTTCTAAGGAGTTACCTACTTCGCCTTAGAAAAAGAAAAATTGATCTTAATGGTTGAGCAGCTATTTCTGCCATCAGGGAGGTCTGATTAATGCAAAATGCAAACGCACAATGCACACCAGCAGGGAGAAAGATGGCCAAGGTGGGCAGAAAAAAATTCACTGAAACTTGTCTTACCTTAAAATATGAACGTTATCATCAGCAACATATAAACAAGCTTATGTCTCTCCAGTCTTAGAGAGAGAGAAGAAAAGAAAAAATTAACATCCTCCATCTCGGACCTTTCTCATTTCTTTACAGGCAAATTCTTGGATTTGGCCACCTGATGGGAAGAACTGACTCCTTGGAAAAAAGATCCTGATGTTGGGAAAGATTGAAGGCTGGAGGAGAAGGGGACGACAGAGGATGAGATGGGTGGATGGCATCACTGACACAATGGAAATGAGTTTCAGTAAGCTCCGGGAGTTTGCAATGGACAGAGAAGCCTGGCATGCTGCGGTCCATGGGGTCACAAAAAGTTGGACACGACTGAGTGACTGAACTGAACTGACTTCTTGGAAGGCCTGTCTGTGTTGTCTCTATTTTCCCACCACCACCCTCACTTACTCACTCCAAACTGGCCTCCTCCCTCTATTCCAATAAACTTGCTCTAGCTAAATGCCTAGTTATAGTGTCTCTCAACTTTCATCTCACTAATTTTCTCTAGAAAATTGATCCAGTCTACCACATTTCTTTGAAGTACTCTTCTCTTGCCTTCTGCAATGTCATACTCTCCTTGGTTTTTCTCCTAAAACTACCTGATCTTTCTCCTCTTCTCCTTTAAATAGAGAAGCTCTTGGGAGCCATGCTGGGACTCTTTCTCAAACAGTATTCTCACCATCAAGCAACCTCTTCCATGCACCTACTCCATCCTTCTCCCCAAACCCAAGATGAAGAGTTCCAGCTCAGGTCTCTTGTCGAGGGGACCCAAACAGGCACCTCCCATGACTGTTGATGTTCTGCTCTAGAGGGTCCCGCAGGCTCAAGGGACCCAAACCAAACTATTCCCACACATCTGCTTCCCCTCTTGTGTTCTCTTCCAGTATGTTCAGTTCAGTTCAGTTCAGTTGCTTAGTCGTGCCCAACTCTTTGTGACCCCGTGAACCACAGCATGCCAGTCCTCCCTGTCCATCACCAACTCCCAGAGCCTACCCAAACCCATGTCCATTGAGTCAGTGATGCCATCCAACCATCTCATCCTCTGTCATCCCCTCCTGTCCCCAATCTTTCCCAGCATCAGGGTCTTTTCAAATGAGTCAGTTCTTCGCATCAGGTGGCCAAAGTATTGGAGTTTCAGCTTCAACATCAGTCCTTCCAATGAACACTCAAGACTGATCTCCTTTAGGATGGACTGGTTGGATCTCCTTGTAGTCCAAGGGACTCTCAAGAGTCTTCTCCAACACCACAGTTCAAAAGCATCAATTCTTCGGCACTCAACTTTCTTTATAATCCAACTCTCACATCCATACATGACCACTGAAAAAACCATAGCCTTGACCAGACGGACTTTTGTTGACAATGTAATGTCTCTGCTTTTAATTTGTTGTCTGCTGCTGCTGCTGCTAAGTCACTTCAGTCGTGTCTGACTCTGTGTGACCCCATAGACGGCAGCCCACCAGGCTCCCCTGTCCCTGGGATTCTCCAGGCAAGAACACTGGAGTGGGTTGCCATTTCCTAGGTTGGTCATAACTTTCCTTCCAAGGAGTAAGCATCTTTTAATTTCATGGCTGCAATCACCATCTGCAGTGATTTTGGAGCTCAGAAAAATAAAGTCAGCCACTGTTTCCCCATCTATTTCCCATGAAGGGGTGGGACCAGATGCCATGATCTTAGTTCTCAATATTTACCTAGCTATCAGCCCAGAAGTTCAGCAGTCACCCAACCCTTCACATTCCACACACTCAATCACCCTGGCACCCATTTCAACTCCTTCTCCAAGCCTGCCTCTATTCACCACCCTGCGGCCCTAGCCCAAGACCCCGAACTCCAAGGAGCTTCCAAAGATGCACCTAGACCAGCTGGGCCTGTGCAGGCCTTGGGCCCTGCGCACCAACTCCTCCTGAGGGCATTAGAGCTTCTGGGTCTGTCTTAGGAGGTTTGGCTGCAAGGAGGGAAAGTGACCAGTGGGTCCTGTTCACTGGCTTCTGGCGCATATCACCTGCCCTGTACCCAGCGTTGTTTTTGTTTGATCGCTAAATCATATCCAACTCTTTGTGGACTTCAGCGCTCCAGGCTTCCCTGTCCTTCACTATCTCCTGGAGTTTGCTCAGAGTCTTGTCCATTGAGTAGGTGATGCTATCCAACTACCTCATCCTCTGCTGCCCTCTCCTCCTCCTGCCTTCAATCTTTCCCAGCTTCAGGATCTTTTCCAATGAGTTGGCTCTTTGCATCATATGGCCAAAATATTGGAACCTCAACTTCAGTATCAGTCCTTCCAATGAATATTCAGGGTTGATTTCCTTTAGGATGGACTGGTTTGATCTTGCTGTCCAACGGACTCTCAAGAGTCTTCTCCAGCACCACAGTTTGAAAGTATCAATTCTTCAGTGCTCAGCTTCTTTATGGTCCAACTCTCACATACAAACATGACTACTGGAAAAACATAGCTTTGACTAGATGGACCTTTGTTGGCAAAGTGATGTCTGTGCTTTTTAGTAGGGTGTCTAGGTTTGTCACAGCTTTTCTTCCAAGGAGCAAGTGTCTTTTAGTTTCATGGCTGCAGTCACAGTCAGCAGTGATTCTGGAGCCCAAGAAAATAAAGTCTGTCACTGTTTCTACTTTTCCCCTTTCTATTTGTAACGAAGTGACAGGACCAGATGCCATGATCTTAGGTTTTTGAATGTTTAGTTTTAAGCCAATTTTTTCACTCTCCTCTTTCACCCTCATCAAGAGGCTTTTTAGTTCCTCTTCCATCTCTGCCATTAAAACTATGTCATCTGCATATCTGAGGTTGCTGATATTTCTCCCTGCACTTTTGATTCCAGCTTGTGATTCATCCAGCTTGGCATTTCACATGATGTACTCTTCATGAAGGTTAAATAAGCAGGGTAACAATACCCAGCCTTGACGTACTCCTTTCCCAGTTTTGAGCCAGTCTGTTGTTTCATGTCCAGTTCTAACTGTTGCTTCTTGACTTGCATACAGGTTTATCAGGAGACAGGTAAGGTGGTCTGGTATTCCCATCTCTTTAAGAATTTCCCACAGTTTGTTGTGATCCACACAGTCAAAGGCTTTAACGTAGTCAACGAAGCAGAAGTAGATGTCCCCTTGCTTTCTCTATACTTGTTAGAATGAAGGGATGAGAATGAGAGGGAGCACTACCCCCCTCTTCAGGGCAGCCAGAACTCAGCACCTCAGGCTGTGTGGTCCCAACCATCACACACAAGGCAGCGACCCGACCCTCCACTCAACCTCTTTTTCCGGCCCTGAGCCTGGACCACTTCCTCTCCTGTTGCCTGGGAGACCCTTTGAAGCCCCCTGGAAGCTGACAACCTCAGAGGCCTATACTCCTTTTCTCTTCAGCTCCATCCCTGCCTTACTGAGCAGCCAGGCCAGCAGTGAGAGGAGGGGTTGAAAGAGGGGGGAGAAGTGGGGGAGGGAGTCAGGTTAAGTAAGTTGAAGTTGAAAACTGACCATCAGGTGGTTGGAAGTGGCAGATGCTATATGTGGACAGAAACAATGATACCTAGTAGCTGGGTCTTATCTCAATAAAATGTGCGTGTACACTGGACTCGGCAGCCTGAAATCCATTTTCTCCTCCCTTAAGAGTCATTCATTAAATGGGCACACCTGCTGGTAAGCTTTCCTCTTGTTTCTGGGGTCATGTCCAGCAAGGGGAGGGGTCTGTATGGGTTTTCATTAATGGCAGGCACCATTCTTCACCCTTCTCACCCTTTGTTGACATGGCAGTGAAAACCCAAGGGGAGAAATCACTGTAAAGAGGATTGAAAAGATTGCAGGAGACTAGAGCCTCCCTGGTGGCCCAGATGGAAAAGCGTCTGCCTGCAATGCGAGAGACCTGAGTTCGATCCCTGGGTGGGGAAGATCTTCTGGAGAAGGAAACAGCAACCCATTCCGGTATTCTTGCCTGGAAAATCCGATGGACAGAGGGCCTGGTAGGCTACAGTCCATGGGCTCACAGAGTCGGACATGACTGCATGACTTCACTTTCAGAGCCACTTTTATTTTTTAAGTGAAGAGCTCTTTTACTTGGAGGAACCTAAGGATTCTGGCATCCCAAGAGGGGCTATGGGACTTGAAGGTAGTAGACGTTTCGTTATAGATGATAAAATGGTCATCAAATGAACATTCCTTGCCATCAAGACCTAGTGAGGATCCATGAGCCTCCTTAGCAATGACCTTGGCGTTGGGAGAGGCTGTAAAATTCACTCCTTCTCAGATACTCATCACATCCTCGCTGATGTTTTGTTAGGTTGTTTTACATGGTTCTCGACCTGATTGTTTGCAGTTTTGTCAGGGTGCAGCAGAAGCTTCTAAGTAGCTGAGAAGTTCATGGAATCTCTTCATTGGTACAACTTACACTGTTATTTGTATTACAGTGTGGGGTGATGGTGAGCAGACATTTCTCAAGGCCACTCTTATGAACACAGCATGCTGCCACTTGACTTTAGAAGGTCAAGAAAAATAGGTGTGAACAATGGGTGAATGTACCATAGACAGGACATTTCGTTTGATAACAAGAATATAGCTTTTGTACTAATAAAGTGCTTTAAAAATTAGTGTGAAATTTTTAGTAATTAGCATATAATTTTAGTTATCAATTGGTTCATAACAAACAGATTAATTAGGAACCCCACTCAGTCATTTATCTAAATGAAAAGTTCTGTTAAATTGTATTTGTGGGCATTGATCAAAGCTAATGGGAAAAAGAGATTAAGATGAAAATCATGGGATTAAATTTTTAATTAGTTTGCCCCCTGAACAATTGCTTGGTGTGACACAGTGATTGATTGGCTACTTATGCCTGCCCAGAAAGGATGTGGCTTTACTACAAAACCTCTGAACATAAAAGTGTTTTACAAAAGACTGAATATTTTATTCAGTTATCTTTCTCTTTATTCCTGCTTAACAAGGAATTGAAAAGGAAGGCAGCGTCTGGGATCTCAAAGTCCTTTGTCTGGTGATACATATAAAGTATGAGATGGAAGTTAGTTCATTAATATAAAAAACTCAACAGGTCTAAAATAAAACTTTCCGTTTCCATTTCCCAACCTCTTCTCCTCCCAGGGTTCTTTCCTTTTAACCAGCAGTAACACCACACATTGGTGTGCTCAAAGCAAAAACCCAGGAGTACTCTTGAAATCCTCTTCCTCTCATTCCCCACAGCTCGTCCATTAACAAGTTCCATCAGCTTTCCTCCCAAAACATATCCAAAATCCACCTGCTCTTTGCATCTCTACCTTCTTAACTCAAGAACCATCATCCTTCCTCCCAAAACATATCCAAAATCCACCTGCTCTTTGCATCTCTACCTTCTTAACTCAAGCACCATCATCCTCTACCTGCTTAACTGCAACCCTTCTTAATCTGGACTCCCTGCTTCTAATCTGATGACATATTTCCTCCAGCACCCACCCAGTCCATTTGCCACATAACAGTCAAATATTTGTTTAAAACATGTATTAGGGACATTCCTGGTGGTCCAGCGGTTAAGAATCTGCCTGCCAATTCAGAGGACACAGGTTCCATCCCTGGTCTGGGAAGATTCCACATGCTGTGGGGCAACTACGCCCGAGGCCCACAGCTACTGAGCCTGAGCACCCTGGAGACTGTGCTCCACAACCAGAGGAGCCCCCCCAGGGAAAAGCCCACGCATCACAACAACGAGAAGCCCCTGCTCACCACAGCTAGGGAAAGCCCGCGGGCAGCACCAAGACCCAGGACAGCCAAAAATGACTAATTAAACAAATATACTATATTCTATAACTCCTCTACCTTGAACCTCTCTTTCTTCCCACAGTAACTGCCGAGCCCTGTAAGACTCTACGTGACCTGGATTTGCCTGGGACCATCCGCCACCTCCCTGTTCCCTGTGATCCGCCACACTGTCAGTCTTCCAAGTCTGGGGCTTTTGCACAAGTTACTCACCTGGAACCCTTGTGGCTCAGCTGGTAAAGAATCCGCCTGCAATGCAGGAGACCTGGATTCGATCCCTGAGTAGGGAAGATCCCCTGGAGAAGGGAAAGCCTACCCATTCCAGTATTCTGGCCTGGAGAATTCCATGGACTGTATGGTTCATGGGGATGCAAAGAGTCAGACACAACTGAGAGAGTTTCATTTCTTTTTTTCTAGATGTTTGCAGAGCTGAATCTCTTGGTTTCTGTCTAAGTTTAAATGCTATCTCCTCAAATAAGCCCTTCCTCTGCCACCCACACTTCAGTGTCCCTGTCACACCATCCCAACTCCCTTTCATCACAACACTCCTCATTACGGCTGTCTTCTTGACTCTTTCTTCCTTTGTTTATTGAGTGTGTGCCAAGTCGCTGCAGTTGTGTCCGACTCTGTGTGATCTTATGGATTGTTTATGGACTAACCCCACCCTAACAATACGTAAACAGTGAAAGTGAATATCTTTGTCTTTCTTGTGTGTTACTCTATCTCCAGGGTCCCACATAGTCTTCAGACATGAACCAAAGAATGCATGATTGAATGGATTCTGTTGGCACCAAGCCGTTATCATCTCATCTCAGGTGCACTGACATAGGAAGATTGGGAAGGGTGAGGGGACCAAGCGCCGTATAGACTGGACCTTAAGACGTGAGAGGAGAGAGACAGGGGCACAGAATGGAGAGTCAAGAGAAGTACTGTCTGAGGCAGAGAGGGTGGAGGATCATGAAGGAACATGGAAATGGTAGTGTGCAGTTCTGCAGAGATAGCCTAGAAATGCTAAAATGTGTGCAAGCATGTGCCTTGCACACACACACTCACACGCAGTCTACCTTGAAGAACAGTGGCTCTCACACGGGCTCTGCAGCACCTGTATCTTCCAGAACACTTTCCCACTGGAGACACTTAGGCTGTTGTGTCAAAGAGAGTCTGAATCAGAGGTCTGGTGGGGCCCACACGTCTGCCACTATGTAGAGCTTGTCAGCTGGTCTCATTCTTGGTCAGGACAGTAAGGTGGCAGTAAATATGAGCAGCTTGGAGATGTCAGTGTGCCATCCTACGGTGGTTCTATGAAGCCACCCTATTGGACTTTCCCTCCATGGACCTCAGTTCAATTGAGTCACTCAGTTGTGTCCGACTCTTTGCAACCCCATGAATTGCAGCACCCCAGGCCTCCCTGTCCATCACCAACTCCCGGAGTTCACTCAAACTCATGTCCATCTAGTCGGTGATGCCATCCAGCCATCTCATCCCCTGTTGTCCCCTTCTCCTCCTGCCCCCGATCCTTCCCAGCATCAGTCTTTTCCAATGAGTCAATTCTTCCCATGAGGTGGCCAAAGTATTGGAGTTTCAGCTTTAGCATCACTCCTTCCAATGAACACCCAGGACTGATCTTCTTTACAATGGATTAGTGGGTCTCCTTGCTGTCCAAGGGACTCTCAAGAGTCTTCTCCAACACCACAGTTCAAAAGCATCAATTCTTCGGCACTCAGCTTTCTTCACAGTTCAACTCCCACATCCATACATGACCACTGGGAAAACCATAGCCTTGACTAGAGGGACCTTTGTTGGCCAAGTAATGTCTCTGCTTTTGAATATGCTATCTAGGTTGGTCATAACTTTTCTTCCAAGGAGTAAGCGTCTTTTAATTTCATGGCTGCAGTCACCATCTGCAGTGATTTTGGAGCCCCCCCCAAAATAAATACTGACACTGTTTCCAGTCTTTCCCCATCTATTTCCCATGAAGTGATGGGGCCAGATGCCATGATCTTCGTTTTCTGAATGTTGAGCTTTCAGCCAACTTTTTCACTCTCCTCTTTCACTTTCATCAAGAGGCTTTTTAGTTCCTCTTCACTTTCTGCCATAAGGGTGGTGTCATCTGCATATCTGAGGTTATTGATATTTCTCCCGGCAATCTTGATTCCAGCTTGTGCTTCTTCCAGCCCAGCATTTCTCATGATGTACCCTGCATATCAGTTAAATAAGCAGGGTGACAACATACATCCTTGACATACTCCTTTTCCTATTTGGAACCAGTCTGTCGTTCCATGTCCAGTTTTAACTGTTGCTTCCTGACCTGCATACAGATTTCTCAAGAGGCAGGTTAGATCGTCTGGTATTCCCATCTCTTTCAGAATTTTCCACAGTTTATTGTGATCCACACAGTCAAAGACTTTGGCATAGTCAAGAAAGTAGAAACATGTTTTTCAGGAACTCTCTTGCTTTTTCCATGATCCAGTGGATGTTGGCAGTTTGACCTCTGGCTCCTCTGCCTTTTCTAAAACCAGCTTGAACATCTGTAAGTTTATAGTTCACGTATTGCTGAAGCCTGGCTTGGAGAATTTTGATCATTACTTTACCACCGTGTGAGATGAGTGCAATTGTGCGGTAGTTTGAGCATTCTTTGGCATTGCCTTTCTTTGGAATTGGAATGAAAACTGACCTTTTCCAGTCCTGTGGCCACTGCTGAGTTTTCCAGATTTGCAGTTTTCCCCAAATATAAAGTGAAAGCCCTACTTGGCATCCTGTGTAGCTTTAAAACTCAGACTTAACTGAATTCAGTATGTGGGGTTCTCTCCTTCCTGAGGATCAATGGGGAGGAGGTTACTTATAAAACCTCGAACCAGAGGCTCCATCCTAACTTGGCGATTCTACTTAAATGACATATTTTGTCTTAAAAGCCCTTTACCATACTATGGCATCCAATATTTATGTTGAGAACTGATGAAAATGTCAGGAGCGAATGACGCTGCTGTGAAACTATGTGGAAGGGGCTTGGATTCATTCTCTGACTCAGGTTGGAGTAAGAGCTGGAGGTGAAGGAGAGAATGTGACTGTCACCGAAGCTCAGGTCTGAAAACAAAGATGGAGCCTAGACTTTACTCCTTTCACGAAGCTTTCTTACCCACAGTGGGTCAGTAAATTCTAGGATCAGCCTTCTCTCTTCTGTTCACCTCTTGGTTGAAACTTTGTCAACCTTTATGCCTTCAAGGCTGCTTGCAGTATATTTTTGTTTTTAAAGCTGAACTGCAAACTTTATCCAGAACCCATCCAGCATCCTGCGTTGCCTCTCATGTTCACGTCTCCTGGTCTTTTCCAACCTGGGCCAATTTCTCGTGTTTTCCTTGTCTTTCATGACTTTGAGACTTCTGAAGAGTTCTGTTGAGTTGTTTTGTAGACTGCCCTCAGTTTGGACTTGTCTGATATTTTCTCACAAGTAGACGCGAGTTTTGAAGTTTCTGCAGGAAACCTTCACAGAAGTGATGCGTCCTTCTCAGTGTACCATGTTGGGGGCCCACGATATCAGCAAGTTTCATTCTGGTGATGATAACTGTGACTACTGGGCTTAGGAGGTGTCGGTCAGATCTTCACTGTAAGATGGAGACCTCCATTTGTAATTAACGTATATTTGTTGGGGAGAGGCTGTGCCGCTCGCTGGGCGTTATTTGTAACCTGATGTTCCTTCTGTGTGCACATCAGGGCAGGTGGTGTGGATGGGGGGAGGTGTACACTGACAACTGAATGGAGTTCAGTTCTTTTTGTCCATGAGTTAATTCAGCAAATGTTTGTTAATAAATGCTAAGTGTTTTTCTAGTGTCTACAGTTTGGCACTGGTATTAGGCTCTACATATGTCATCTCAGTTCTATTTTAAAGCAGATGTTATCATCCATTTTACAGATAAGGATCCTGAAGTTTAAGGAAGCAAGTTGCTCAAAGACATGTGGCAGGACCGGGGCTTGAACCCTGGCCTGTCTAACTCAAAACCATGTTACTTCCGTGACCCCAAGTTCGCTCCCTTCTATGGGCCAAGCCCTGTGATCAGTGTTGACGACACTGAAGCATAAGACACAGGTTCAGGAAGAGCTGCTGTCCTTCCCTGGGAGGGCTTTGGAAGCAGCGCAGAAGGCCTGGGAAGGAACCATTGCTTGGGTGCCATCCTTTTTTTCCCCGAGAATCACTGAGCTGATTTTTCTCAAGTTTTTACTGAGTCAGGGTAGAGTTGCCAGGCGGCCTTCAGCACAAATAGTTACCCAGAAAACGGAGCTGACATTGACGGTGTGCTTATTGCACTCCCTGATTTATCTCAGCCACCCTGTGAAGTGGGTACGTTTTCCCCACTTAGTTCATAAGGACACCAAGGCTTAGAGTGGATAACATACTTAAAGTCACCAGCTGGTAAGTGGTTAAACTGAAGCTTGACCCCAGATCTGACTGCTTTCAAGGTTTGCAGGACCCCTTGGTCCTCCAGGGGCCCAAATTCCAGCATCCTCGTCACCAGTGGGACTGTGCCTCTGTCGACCTCTCATTTGTAGAAAGGACGCTGGTGATCACATCATGCCTGATGGTCGCTGACAGCGGTGCATTTGCAGCAAGCCTTTTTTTTGTTCAAACCGAAAGATCTTAGTGCAGCTTTTGCTTTTTTAAACCACCTCCTCCCACAGTCAATTCATGTCAACAGAAGGAAAATGGAAAGTGATGACTCTGAATCCTTTGTGACACATAAAATCCTACTTTACAAACAAGCATCTTCCCCAAGAGGTACAGCATAGGGCAAGTCAGGTCTCCCTGCCCCCTGGCATTTGATGAGAGACTCTAGTTCCTCCAAAGTCAATGCTTGAAAGTGAAGTGAAAGTGAAATTTGCTCAGTTGTGTCCAACTCTTTGCAACCCCATGGACTATACAGTCCATGGAATTCTCCAGGTCAGAATATTTGAATGGGTAGCCATTACCTTCGCCAAGGGATCTTCCCAACCCAGGGGTCAAACCCTGGTCTCCCACACTGCAGGCAGATTCTTTACTGTCTAAACCCCCAGGGAAGCCCAAGAATACTGGAGTGGGTAGCCTATCTCTTCTCCAGGTTATTTTTCCCACTTGGGAATCGAACCAGGGTCTCCTGAATTGCAGGCAGATTCATTACCAGCTGAGCTACCAGGGAAGCCCATAGAGTCAATGCTTAGTAAATAACATTTGCTGCTGCTGCTAATAGTTTGTGACCTTCATGTTGCCGGGGCATTGCCTGAACTGTCCAGTGAAGGAGGGGATGGAAAGTTCTGTCATTCTCCTGCCTCTTCCATTTTGACATCTCCCCTGGTGTTCTTAGGTGATTGAGCTTTCTTTCTTTCTTTCTTTCTTTCTTTTTTTTTTGTCAGTTTTGGAAATGAAAAAGCAAGATGGAGTAGTTGCACTTAGTGGTTGGAAAAGAAAAGAAAACTGATTATTAGCAAGGCTAGGGATTGGGATGGGGAGGTCAGTTGACTATCTGGTTTATTACAATCGTTCCAGTTTGTCTCTACCACATATAGTTCACTGATTATCTTGACTCTGCTGCTACCATTCTGGTAGAGGCGATGAGAAAGAATAGCCAAAAGATAAGAAGGTCAGTGGCTGTGAAAAAGAACAGGACACAAGAAATTGGAAGATGCTCTTGTTTTCCTCATGTTAGTTTGGAATCCCCCAGACTAGACTTAGAATCAAGGATTCAAGTGTAGGTAATTTATTTGGAAGGTGCAGAAAGCATAGGCAGGGAACTGGGGAGAATGAGCTGGAAAAGGAAAAAGGTCAATAAAAGAATATGTTATCAAGCTAGCTGATACTGGGGATAGGAACTAGAGCTACTGGTCAACCCGAGATGCAGTGGACCCAGGTGGCGCCAGTAGTAAAGACTCCGCTGGCCAATGCAGGAGACGCCAAGGACGCAGGTTTGATTCCTGCGTCCGGAAGATACCCTGAGTAGGAAATGGCACCCCTCGCCAGTATTCTTACCTGGAAAATTCCATGGGTCAAACACGACTGAGCAACTGAGCACACACCCAGGCATGTGTCAGAATCATCCAATGCCCCCCATTCCACCCAGGGAAGGAAGCTGGGATATTTATCCGTCAACTTCAGAGTGTCAGGGATTGACATGTTCCTGTGAGGTGTGCTGGGCCCACAAAGTGGTTTCCACAGCTTAGGAGAAAGCTCTTAGGCAAAGAGATGCAAATGCTGGCAGTCAGAAGTCAACTAGTGTTCACTGAAGGGGAAAGGCTGTGAGATGGGCACTAATAACATCCTCTGCTGCTGCTGCTGCTGCTGCTGCTGCTGCTAAGTCGAGTCAGTCGTGTCCGACTCTGTGCACCCCCAGAGACGGCAGCCCACCAGGTTCCTCCATCCCTTGGATTCTCTAGGCAAGAACACTGGAGTGGGTTGCCACTTCCTTCTCCAATGCATGAAAGTGGAAAGTGAAAGTGAAGTTGCTCAGTCGTGTCCGACTCTTAGCGACCCCATGAACTATAGCCTACCAGGCTCCTCCGTCCATGGGATTCTCCAGGCAAGAGTACTGGAGTGGGGTGCCATTGCCTTCTCTGATAACATCTTCTATGATCCCTTAAAACAAGCAAAGCAGCTAAGCTTCCCCCAGGGCTCCCCATATCATTAAATATACCTCCATATACCCAGCTTCTGAGGCCGAAGACTTTACAATTTTCCTTGATATGTTTTTTGGTTTCGACTTTTGTTTTGTTTTGTGTGTGTTTGCTCTTGCCACACATTCAATCTAACCCCAAATCCTACAAATTTTATCTTCAAAATATATCTTGAATCCTACTTCTCACCATCTCCATCACCATCTTTCACTAGATTTCTGCAATAGCTTCCTAGTCTGAATTCTGTTTATATGCTCACCCCCTACATGGTAGCCAGAGTAATCTTTTAAAACTTAGATCACTTTACTCCCCGTCTCGAAACTATCCCCTTTTCACTCTTAGAATAAAACCTGAAGTCCTTACCAAGTTCCACATGATCTGGCTCCTGGCTGCATCCTTGATTTCAGTCTCCATCCACCTGACTCTCAGAGTGCTCCAGCCAGACCGATTTTCCTGGCTGCATTCCTGCCCCAGGGCCTTTGCACTCGTTCTGTCAACATAAAACTCTCCTCTAGATGGTCATGTCACTCAATCAGTTTATTCAGGTAGTTGCTCAAATGTCACCTCTATAGGGAGCACTTTTTAAAATACTTTATCTAGAAAATAACCTTTTGTCACTCTTTGCTCATAACCTGGCTTTATTTATTTTTTTCATAACAGTGATCATGACCTGGCTGATTTTAGTTTATGGTTTTATTTATGCCCTCCTCTGAACTAGAATATAAATGCTGCCAGGTGGAGGATTCTGTTTGCTGCACTAGCCCAGCCCCTGGAATAGCAGCAATTCATCATAGGTATTCAATAAATATTTGCTAAATGAATGAATTAATAACTCTTTACTGGTCCTGCTGAGATCACCCATCAGTCAAGAATTTTCAGAACAGACAGGAGAAATTGCAGACTTTAGCATGATAACTGCTTGCCTGCATCTTTCCCCTAAGCTGGCTCTAATGAAAAATACACAGTCTTAGCAGAATCATGAAGGTCCCAGGGCCACGGGCTACTTCCAATATGTTCTTTAGGGAATATATTACAAATCACAACTTGTTCGTTTATCTTTCTGCTTGCCTCTCTGGGAACAGTAGAAGGAAAATCAAGCTCATTAATGCTACCTGTTTGGTGATGGAGATGAAATGTAGTCTTGATTTTTTAATAAACGAGAATGCAAAGTTAGTTATTTCCCCAAGTGCCTTGCAGACAGTAGGTGCACGCCACATGCCGAGCGAGTGGACAGTATCACCGCTTTGGCATTTCTGCTGCTTGTTCGCAGAAGATATTTCATTCTATGGCCCACACTCCTAAAGATGCCAAAAAGTGGGGGGACTTTCTTCATCACAGCCCCCCCAAACCCAGAAAACCCTTAACTAACCACACCCATCTCCTCTCATACATACCACCCCATGTCCCCCAAAATGGTAAAGTCAGCTCTATCTTTTGTGTGTGGTTTACTCCATTGTAAAAATAGCACAGGCTCATTTTAGAAAAATTTATAAATTACAGAAAAATAAAAGAGAAAAATTAAAAATAACACATCGTTCCACCACCCAGGGATAACCACTGTTAGTATGTGGCTGTATGTCCTTCCAGTGTTTCTATGTATATTCATGCACAGTTTAAATATGCAATTTATCTTTCTTCTTTACTTAACATCGTAACATAAACAGTTATTCTTAGTATTCAATCTTTTGTGCACATCTTTTTAAATAGCTGTGCAATATTACATTTCCCTGTTGTAAACCATTTTGCTTATTTTATATTTTTTCAAAAATTATAAATAATTCTGGGATAAGCATCCTTTGATGTATATCTTTGCTGGCACTGCTGATTATTTCTTTAGGATAGAGCCCCAGAAAAGGAATCACTAGTTCTAGGGGATACAAACTCTTAAGACATTTTGTGAGATTTCATTTTGATTTCTAAAACTGTTTGAATGTGACTTCCATAAAGGAGCTCCAGGAAAGCAGATTGCCTCCAAGAATTTACTTCCAGTTTTGAAATGTTTCAGGCCCAGACTGTTTTAGCATCAGTTTAAATGAGCGCAGAAATCTTCTGTAGCTTGTCTCCACTTCAGACTTGTTCCCGCCCTAATAAAATGCGGCAACAGCATTATAAAAATTGTTGTTTCTCAAGGATTGTTTTCTAAAGTCTTTCTGGTGGGTATTGGGTTTATGTCTAGAACTGCGTGGAGAATTTTTGCATGCTTGCTCATGATGTCTTAAGGGTCTAGTTATGCCTTATGGTTGTGTGTGTGTGTGTGTGTGTGTGTGTGTGTTTCACTGCCAAAAGGAGTTCAGACTTCATGGCAATGAAACCTGCTTTTACAAGTCTGTCTGAGTCCAGCCTCAAAAAGCCAGGACTCCCTTAGCTGGAACTGCTTTGGGGAACCCATATGAGTAAGGACTTTTCTTCCTAAGGCTGGGTCAGCCTGGAAAAGGTCTTGCCAAAGACAGTTTATCAATGGAGGGAAGCCATGGCTTTTTTAAATAGGATGGGTCAGACATGATACAATATCAAAATATCCAGGAAACATCCAGAAGAGTCAAGGGCTCTAGGATGGTTTGGAAAGTTATGGGACAGCCATACTCATGCCGTACTCATGCAATCTCATGCAAAAAACCTTGTTAAACAGAATGAACCCAGCATCTCTGTATTGACTTGAAAAGATATCCAGGTTCTTTTGTTATTCTAAACAGTAAGTTGTAGAAAAATATGTGTGGTTTGATCCCATATTTGTGAAAAAATAAAAAAGGAAAAAACTGAGTTCAGGAGAATCTTTACTATCTACATGAACTGAAAGAAATACATGAAGAAACATACGTGAGACTGTTTGTAACTGGCTCCTTTGCTGCTGCTGCTAAGTCACTTCGGTCGTGTCCAACTCTGTGTGACTCCACAGACGGCAGCCCACCAGGCTCCCCCGTCCCTGGGATTCTCCAGGCAAGAACACTGGAGTGGGTTGCCATTTCCTTCTCCAATGCATGAAAGTGAAAAGTGAAAGTGAAGTCACTCAGTCGTGTCCGACTCCTAGCGACCCCATGGACTGCAGCCCACCAGGCTCCTCCGTCCATGGGATTTTCCAGGCAAGAGTACTGGAGTGGGGTGCCACTGCCTTCTCCAACTGGCTCCTTAGGAATGCAGAATTTGGGTCAGAGCAGACTGAGGAGACCTCGGCTTTACACGACTCAGTTGAATAATGCGTTACAAAGAGCAGGTATTACTTTTGTAAGTTATAAAAAAAAATAATAGAAAGCCCTCAAAAGGGGGAAAAAAATAGTGGAGAGGAATGGCCTGAGTGGTTCGGGAGCTGGTTACAGGTGCCCTGCAGGGTTGGGTTTCCCCTCTTAGCAAAATGGGTTCATCCCACAGAGGAAGGCCCCGCTTCCCAGACAAGTGGGGCTGGGCGGGCCGTGTCCTTCCCCTGGCAGCTGGTAGAGAATCAGCTGTGCTGGCATTCACCTGTGCTATCACATTTGAAACGGCTTCTGGAAAAAATAATTGGAACGATCCAGGCAGAGGCAGGAGTTGTTATCTCAGGTGCTAGAGGTGAAGACCCTGCCTGCCAGGGCAGGAGATGTAAGAGATGCGAGGTTCGATCCCCAGGTGTTGAAGATCCCCTGGAGGAGGGCATGGCCTGGAGAATCTCATGGACAGAGGAGCCTGGTGGGCTACAGTCCACGGCGTCGCACAGAGTTGGACAGAACTGGAGCGACTCAGCACGCACGCATGCACTCTGAGGGCTTGAGGAAGGGTGACGAGCAGCTGAGAGCAGAACAGCCTCCAGACTGGGAAAGATGGATCCAGCCTCAGCCTCTGAGTTCTAGTCATCTGTGAGATGCACCACAGGCTTTGAACTGGAGACAGTGCCCAGAGCTTTCATTAACCTTCTTCCCTGGAGCTGGTGCCGAGGTGTGTGTCTTTGGAGAGGAATGGCTCAGAAGCGACATGACTTTCAAACATGATTTGTTTTATATTCTATTTGTGAATTAGGGTGTGTTTACAATGAAAGAATGATTTAGATGCGACGAGTCAGCTGGAAATATAAAGGCATAATCGAATCTCCAGGTCTATTAAAGAGTCTTGTCTTGTGTCTTGTGGGTTGACATTTTATTACAGAGGCCAACTTGGCTCTTGCTTTCAGTTTCTTTTCTTCCCTTTCATATCTTTCAAATATTAGATTTTCCCTTCCCCCAATCAGAAATTTAAAAAAAAAAGAAAGAAAACCTCCAAGGAGAGCCAGGATGTCTGAAAGGAGCACCCTAGGGAGGTGGCATCACGTGGCAGGTTGGCACAGGGACTCTGGGCATTGGCACAGTGCCTGGCACCCTGCACTGAGCCCGGTCAATTGTTACCCTCAGAACCTCTGCCATCCCCAGCCCTGCCACCAACTTGCTCTGTTTCCTCGGGCAAGTCAGGTCAATCCTGGGGTCCCCTTGTTCCTCCTACACCAACGGAGTTCTTGACAGCTAACAGCTCCAGTGAAGCCCAGAAAAGCACCACAAGAGGCGAAAGGCCAACGATCAAAATAACCCTCCCCGATTCCTTTGCAGAAGGATAATATCATGTCACTGGCGACTGCTCTCAGTAAGTGGGTCTTTTTTTTCTCTCTCTCTGAAGAGGCTGCAACCTGTTCCTCGGGGCTGCTAAATCGGGCCTTGTTCTGTGGTCTGATCTACTGGCGACCTGTGTCCATTTTACTAAAACTGGCCAGGGGCCCTGGCACCGTCAGGCCACGTGGGCCGCCTAATCGCAAGGCCCTTTCTTTTGAGCAAATAGCATCGCACACGCTGCCATCGAGAAAATGAAAGCATTCACAGTGGCACAGCGTCCAGCTTCTCTCTGTGGCCTTTGGAAACAATTTTTGACCAGGGAAGGGCAAGAGACAAAGGTCTTTCTATCTGATCTGCACGGCATTGGGTCGTGGCGGGCCTCTTTCCCTGGTACCATGCGGATCTCTATCACCCCATTTGTTTCCTCTCTTTGAGTAGACAAGGCAGGCAAGCAGGCAGGCAGAGGGATCTATTTCAACTGCCCTTGACTCTGTTTATAATCACCAACATGAAAGGAAGGGAAAGAGATGGAGTTTATAGGACTGGCTCTTTGTGTAACCTAATTTATCTCTCTCCAGCAGCAGTGGGCTGAGCAGTTTCTGCTTTTGTTTCTGATGCGGGAAACTGAAATATGAATCCATGTTGATGAGCGAATAAAGGAACTGAAAGAGGCATAAATCTTATCTTCTTGCAACCCTCGAAGATCGGCTTCTTGTGAAGAAGGGGATTATACTTCTGTAATTAACTGCTTTGCAGCTCCTGGTGATGGCTCGGAGCTGAATAATAGCACCCGGTGAAGTTGCATGA